>JANZLP010000076.1:16512978-16523518 GCA_026930925.1 Chelictinia riocourii
AAGAGAAAGATTGGGAAGACTACATACCTCAGGGTAAATGCCTATGTTGTACTGACCTGTGACCACAGCTTTTTTCTGTGAGTCTGCATAATAATAGAGAGAGGTATTTTTTAATATATACAAGAGTCCTCAAAACTGATAGCAATTACATTGTTACTAATTACAACAAAATTATTCAAATGAAAGGAGTGAAGAGAGGTCATATTTTATTACTGATTTGTGAGACAAACCCCAAATTCACAGAATTATGAATTGTAACATGAAAGTCACATCAGCAAAGTAATATTATTATACTGGGGAAAAATTCTCAGCAAGACTTCTGAGTTACTTGTGCCAAGAACAAGACTACATAGATGCTTTTCTGCCCTTCATTATATATTTAAATAAATCACAGTTTTTTGGGCACACTTAGTTCATTCACATGTTAAAAGACACATCACCAGTTTTCCCTTATGAATTCTTACAGGTTATTGTGTCCAAAGAAAATATTCTTTCAGAATTTAACTGCATGTAGTAGCAGTAGTAATTTAAAATTAACTACCTTCTTTAAACTTAAAAAAGAAAAAAAAATTACTTGAAGCTAGCCAAGTAGTTTATCTTATCACACTAGAGTGCAGAAGTGAGCCTGTGGATGTAACTCAAATAATCTAGATGCTTCAGGAAGTTGGTAGAACCTGGATTTGTCATGGGAAAGGCATGCTTGGTGTTCAGCTCTGACATGAGTTTAATTTTTACAGCAGGTAAGCACTGCTACTGCTATGGGGAAATATAAATAAGAATTTACAAGTTATGTGACTTTTAATTCCTCTGAGGTCCCATAACAATTCAAATAGAGCCAGATTTCAGCTTTTTTAGTGCTGATGATGTTACAGACTAACCAGCGTTACAATAACTTTAGCAACTTTCCCCACAGGGGAGATCATCCTCTCTGTTATTCAGTCTGACTCTTACTACCTCATCCAGTATCACTGAACTTTTTATATATAGTCTGTTGCCTATGCAAGGGCTCATCAAGAATTTAAAGAGCTAGAAGCTAAGCATTGTTTTAAAGTTTAACAAAGGGGTTGCTATGCAGTAATAGCCAATAGCAATATAAATCATTATATCTAAAAATAAGAGTTTATCAGGCATATCCAACAAGTCCTCACATCCTTTAGATTAACTTTACACTGCAGTGAAATTTGCACCCATTGAGCTATTGGCTAGTTTTTCATTCTTAGTGGCCTAGATCGGAGATGATAATCTGGACTAGTGAAGAGGATTTCTCTCCTGTTTCTGGGTACTCTGTGGTGTTCTGCTAATGTAAAGCAGTTCTAAGGCAACAGCACCTAAGCTTTATTTTGTAAGGTATAGACTGGTAAGCGCCAAAATATCACCCTATCAGTCTCATTGGCTGGAAGTAAAACCGATTTGCTGGATTAAAGAGTAGTGGAAGGATGCTGGAATCAGCAATTCCTAGCAACTGGTTTTTGCAATCAATCTCTTTGCTGACTGGAGAGCAAAAGTGGCCTGATATATTTAGTGCACTTCCATACATATACGTTTTTGTTTACACACCTATGCATATACAAATACACAAACATGCAAGCACACAAATATCCCAAAGTGCTCAAGAACCAGGACAGAAAATCCTTTTCTTAATACTGGATTTTTTATATTTGTTAAAATTTAAATTTCATCATCGAAATATGTAAAGTCTATTAACTTTATTATCTCTTGCTAAAACAGAGAACAATCATCCTTGCATGACAGTTTTCTTCTAAATAAAACTGTGGTTTATGCTTTCTTTCTCAAATGTCTTTTAATAGGTGAAGTGTCTCTAACTCCATCTCAGTATTTTTTCCCCATTTTGCCAGCAGCAGAAGTGAACCATACAGAACAGTAAATTCTACCCTTGTGTTTAAGCTCTGCCTTTCATTCATCAGCTTTCAACAAATCCATTAATCCTTGCCCCCACTTTCCTTGTATCAAGAGCAGTGTTGGAATTATTCACAATGCTTACCACAGAAAGGTTTTAATTAGACATCCTCTCTAATTGCTGGAATCAATTTTTTTATTGTATAGAAAAGATAACATACCAACCAGTGATCAAAATTTAAAATAATTGTGCTCAGGCCTTTGCCCAAGCTTCAGTTCAAGCAATATACAAGTGCTGTAAAAAAGCTCTGGTTGGGCTTCACAGGCACTTTTCTGTAAAAAGGTGAAATACTTGGTGATGTGCAGCTAGCTTGAAACAGCCAGTCCCAAGGACTAAAACTCATGGCTCTGTTTCTACAAAATCAAACAAGTAAACAGAAAAAAGCAAATTAAAACTCAGATCCTTTCCCTTCTGGCTTCTGAAAGCTCTATTTGTGTTACAGCTTAGCCTGTTCATGAACTCCAAAAATGTCCTCGCTGCCTTTAGTCCAGTGTTACTTCATATTTTTAAACTTCTACATACAACATGTTAAAGCTGAGCTTTCTTTTAATATATAATTGAATGCCAAAGCTTTTTGTACACCATTCTTTCAGCACCTAGAACACAACAATTTTTAACATGAATATTGCTGAAATTTGCACACTACCTAGCCAAAGTGGATCTAAGCCAGTTTTCAAAACTTTATGCAGGAAGTGCTTCAAACCCCCTTTGGAGTCATGACTGCAGTACCACAATGACCTAGAGATAACATAGCAATTGCAGATTTGGGCAGTTACAGGTTATAGATTAGACTCGAATATCAGGAAACATAAAATAGCATCCAGGCAGCTGTGACTGAAACTCCAGCTACACTGTGGCAATTTTTTACCAGATATCTGGGCACTATGCTGGAGTTTCTTAGGACCTTCTACTTGCATAAGCTTTTTCCATAATTTATATTAATGCTCAAGATGCAGAAAGGCAGCAATGACTGATTAAAGAAAACTGGGAGCTTAGGTGGATGAAAAACAAAGAGAATGTATCTGGAAACAGATCTGACATGCAACCATTCAAAACCCAAAATCAAGTTTTAAAATTCTATAAAAAATTGCTCTACCTTGAAAATACAGCAGAAAATGAGCATGAATCTATTATTATAATAGGCCTTGGAAATATTTAATTGACGTGATAGACAGTCATTATTGTGAATCATGATGCATTTAAGAAAAAAAAAAAGCAATAAAACATACGCAGATGATAAAAATGCAATTACAGCCAAACTTTTTGAGAAAGATTATTCAATGTTATGAAAGGGCATGATAATACTTTTAAGCTTTTTTTTTTAAAATACATTTCAGGAATCTTTAATGTCTTTTCTTCCAAAATGAACACTGAACTATTTAATCCTAGTTATTAAAATGTGTCTAAAATAGCTTCTACATTGAAGGTTTCCTATTTTTATATACATAGTATATACCTAAGAATTAAAAAAAAAAATAAATTTAGTCTGGGTTTTGTGCATGGACTAACAAACTTTTGATCACTGAAAACTAACACTTAGTGAATGATTATATTCTGTGTTTCTGTCCATTAATTTCACTGAATGCTGTGTTTCTTCCAGGAAGAATGTGAGGATGGGCTTGCTCTGTTTTCCCCATTGCTTGGATCAGGTCTTGTGAGGTACCAGCAGGTACATCCCAGTGGAAGAGCGAAGAGTCTGACTCTGGCTAAAAGTCTGACTGCCAAACTTCACAGCTCTAAGAAATTGTGGATTAGATTTACAGCTGCTAATCTTCCATTTCAATTGTGGTCAAACTTGTTCAAAACCTGCATCACTATTTAGAATATTATCCTCTGGAAGTAGAAAGAAGGGAAACTTGCCTGTTTTAAAGTAGTTTGAAAAGGTTAAAAGATGAAATCTTACTTTAAAACATGTGACCATTTTAAAAATTAAGAAAATTAAGAACACTTTATTTAATTCAGTCTGATTATATTTTACTAATTATGTATAGATGTTTTCTTGCATGACTTGGATTCATATGTATGCCCTAAGAAATGCTTGGAGCATTGTCTTGTTACAATGTGAATACAATAGTCATTTACCATAAACAGCTTAATGTGTATATGACAGCATAGAATGGTATTTCTAGTTCTTTTAAGATAAAATTGTGTAGACCAGAATGGAACTGTTATAAACAAAGGTATCACTAGACTATGAAATCAAACAGCCAAAAGGTAGGTAGGAAAAAACTCCATTTGTTGCAGATATTGATCCCTTCTGCACATATGAACTCTATTCTAATGTTACTGCTTTGCCAACAGAAAGCCCAAACTGGCAGAAGATGGAGCTGCTGGAAACTTTCCACTTTTGGAAGAGGGAAAAGAGCAAAAGTGCCATGTCAATCCATATCACATGTAGCAGACAGAGCAAAGTGAACAAACATCATTTAAAATAGGCCTGTAGCCAGGGGAAACCAGAGACTCAGGGAATACTATTCACTCTCTAATCAAACCCATGTCCCTGCTGAGTCTGTCATAAACTGGATGATCCTGGACAGGTGAAATGATCAAGGTTTACTGGCATTTTTGAAGTTCAGAAAAATACTGCAGCCTCTTCAAATGGCTTTCTTCAGGGAACAGCCATGCACTCAATCAGGCCAGGAAATGCAGAGGTTTAGAACAGCCTAATGCCTGTATCTGGCGGTAATCAAAGAAGTCTATTGAAAACGGAGGGGAGGAAGGGAAATAGAGGTGGGGGGAGAGAGAGACAGAGGCAGAGGTGGAGGAAAGAGGAGAGAGGGAAATAAATGTGCCTACTGTGGCTTAAAGCACAATAATTTAATTGTCACTATGCAATCAATAAAAATGTAACAGTGTGAAGGGAGCACGACAAACATAGATTTGCTTTGTCTTAAATGGTATGTACTAAATGAATGTTCCCCAAACTGAACAAGATTGACTAGTAAATTAGAAGAAAAATTGGTGTTATTTTACATTTTCTGCTTACCTACAGAAAAGAAAGACACTCATTTGCAAGAAGAAAACTGGAAAAATTGCTTTTTTTCCTCTGGCAGTCATTCTTTCAGGTCATCCTAAACAGAGGCAATAGGCATATTCTAAAGTAATAGTAGGCGTCCTGCCTTAGCGAATCAAATCAGTGTGGTCATCACATTGACATGAATGGATTTCACAGGATCAGGCTTTACCATTTAATGTTCATTTAGAAATGCAGACAGATATGAGAAATATAGAGCAGGATAGAGCCTAACACTGCACAGATGGAGTCTTACATCTTCACATAAATATGCTAAAGTTAACAGGGAACCATGAAACAAATGAGTTCCATTCTTGCAGACACTGAAAACTCAGCCAAAGTTTGTAATTGGTTGTGATGATGCAGGCAACCTGTAGTATGTTGGTTTCTATATGAATTTTAAATGAAAATGATCAAACAGTGAAGAAAATGCCATGAGACAACAGTACATTCTCATTACTATTCCAGCCTCTTTATGGGCTTGTATATTTACAATATTGTTTTTCAGCTGAGGCCAATTCCCTTCTTCTGAACATGGTAGATGAGGAGATTTAATGAAAGAACATTTACACTCCAAACAATTTGGGATGTTAGTTATGTATTCTTTTTGTCATCAGGAAATCATTGTTGAAGAAATAAAGCAAAAAAGTTATACGCACTACCCTACCTTTTGCCTTTTAAAAACGGAATAAACAAGACCTTATTTGCGTTCCATTTGGCTTCACTGAGAATACATTAGCAAGAAGATATAATCTAGACAGAAGAAACTTAATCCTGGAGAAGCATATTTATTAACGCAGAATAAACAAACTTCTTAACCTGCTTATGTTTATCTTCACTTTTGCTTGGCCAAGCTCCAAATTCAGAAAGGAATTCTAATTCTTTCAATCTAAGGACATCCTTTCTGTCTGCACGGTACTTAACATTTTTCTGTTGGGCTCTTTAAGTCAACAGACTCAAAGAAACAGCATTTTTTTTCTAGAATTCATTCAGTGGCAGGAATCTGAGCAACTATCCTTCAAACCTTATACCCCAAAATACCAGCAGTCCATCTGAGCTCTATTAGTTTGAATAAAAAAGCAAGGAGCCATGTGTGGGAGAAGGACCAAAACTTCAAGCCACACTTCTTTAAAAACAAAACAAAATGAAACGAAACAAAACAAAACAACCAACCACAAAAATAATGTGATTGATACACTGGCTCATACAATCATTTTTAGAACAATTGAAAGAAGATGATAGAATTTTGTTTCCTTAGAAAATATTGGGATGCCTCCTTTCTCACATGCCAGCCTAAAACGCTAGGGAAATGAGTTTTCCCTGGAAATGCCTTCATATATGAGAATGAGATTTACTGAACATATCTTGTTAAGATGCAGCTGCTAATTGTGTTGTTCACAGAAGAAAACAAAAAAAAAAAGGTATGTGCATTGTGCTGAAAGGCAAGAAATTCAAGTACGACTTGAAAACTGCTGGAAAAGATACAGGATGATTGAAGGATTTATCAACCTGTTTTGGCACCTCTACTCATCATTTAGCTTAGTATTTTGAACGTGCTTTCATGTGAATACTTTTTTTAAAAATAAACTTTGCATGGAGTGGACTGTATTTTGCATTCTTACAGTTAAAAGTCCTGCTTCGAAAATAGAACTGCAAGTAATTACCGAAGTCAATGGGAATTCGAAAGTGCAAAATAGTGGATTGTGAAATAATTGGATGATAATATGCTCACAGCCTTGTTTCTCATTCTTGAGGTGGAATTCTTTGCACGAGGGAGAATCTGTGCTGGCTACATTTTGTGAATTCTGTTTTTCCTGCAGGAACAGTAAAATGAGCTCTGACCAAAACTATAGCCATTGTTTAGAAATTCTGAAACAGCATCAGCTGTTACAGCTAGTTTAAAGACCTCTCAGTGTACATTTGTTTGTAGGACATAGTTCACAAAATTCAAGGCTTCATACAGAGATTTCACATCATACCTGTAAATAAACAAAGCCCAGGACATATTTTTCAGGAATATATGTATGTAGACCTTTAGCGGTGAAAAAGTCTTTTCCACATTTCCATAAACAGTTTGCATAAATCTCCACAGCTAGAGAATCTTAAAATCTCCCCAATGATGCTAAGTTATTCACTTGCATGTCAAGTTTCTGCAGTGAACATGAAATGAAATAAATAGGGTCTCTACCACAAAATGAAAACACATGTATTTTCAAGTGCATACATAAGTCAACTTCTTTTGTAACAGATGCAGCACATATACATTGAAAAGAATGCTTATATTTTTTTCTGTAGTACATTGATTTCTGACTAGTGACATGTTGATTATACTTATATACTGTACATCTACATATATCTAAATGTAGAGAATAAGGATAATAGCTGTATTATCTTGCATGGAAAATAATATGTATCTTGATTTATTTGTATGGTAGTATTCTGAATTTATGGTGTCAAAGGAGGCTGCAGGCAGGAATGAAACACTGACAGGGATAATGTAACTCCAGGGACAATAGCCAAGGTCCTTCGGACTGTGAACTAGTCCTTTGAAATTCCCAAGTCATTTGCTCACTTAACAGGCCTTTTTTTCCAAGGTCAGTAACTAAGACCAAAAGTACACAATGATGGTAGAAGTCATGATTTGCAGGGAAAAAGATGCTCAAAAGATGGCAAAAGCCAAACACAGGGTAAGTATGTCTATTGTCTTTATCGGGGTCATCCTTGGGATTCAACTAACCTTCAGTTTGCACAGAAAGTGTGCAAGTGTGAAGTCAAGCGTTGTCTTCTTTTTCCTGTGAGGCCTGGTTCATCTCAAAAGCACAAGAATGATGATAGAGGAGGTTTCTGAGACTTATTAGAAAGACATATCCAAGTATGATCTTGTAGCCCTGCACAAACTTTCACGCTTATGCTGTGATGTGCCTCACGGACACTGCGGAAGAGGTCAGGGTCAGGTAATGATCCTAAACAGGACTGCTCTAGAGATGCCCCAAAATATTTTCATATCTGTTCTGAATTCTACCACCTAATAAAAATATAGAGAGGATCTGATCGACTTTTGTTTGAGTATATGAACGATTATGTGCCCTTTGGAATCCTCTGAAAGAATGTAAGAAATCATCTTGGAACTTGGATGAAGGAGATATCCATTGTGACTGACCAGAAAATGCCCTTCCCAAGTACTTTTGCCACAGAGGAAAAAGCACATCACAGATGTCTCACAAGCAGCAGACACTCAAGAACAATTAGCCAGACAGATGTCCAGGAGCAGCAGAGAGCAATAACAGTAGCATCTCCAGGTCTTCAAGCTACCCTATCTGCTGGGCTTCCCATTTCCCTGATCCACCCAAGAGAAAGAAGAGGTTCCCTTTATGTCCTCACAAATTTGGCTGTACGATCGATCCTCTGTCCTTCAGATAGCAGGCGTGTCGCTACCTTTCTGAATGCACAGAAATGTGAGGAAGAACTTTCTGCAGATCTTTGATAGCAGCCCAGTAATTTAGGTTTTCTAGCACTACTGGAATAAAATCGGAATGGCTCAGATGCTCCCCTGGGAAGGACTCTAACTCACTGCTACACTTTGTGAACTGCTGCTCCTCCAGGCCAGCCGTGTCCCGCTGCTGCTGCCCTTCTTACCAGTGGCTGTCCGAGGCCTTGAGAGGGAGAGGCAAGGAATAATATAAATCATTGACAGCTGCTGGGTTTTCATGTTGTTAAGATCTGTGTCAGACTGCACTTGACTAATGGTGGAATCTATCCAGCAGGAGCTTTCGATCCCTCAGGACCCAGACAGGAGTCCTCCAGGCCAGATTCACGGCTGAGGTCTCTGACAGCAGCAGTAGAACTCGGTGATAAAGCTGCCCCCATCAACATCTGAAGTAGCTCTGGTTTGCATTACTTTAGCCTTCTACATAAGGAAAATCCCAGGGGGGAGATGAGGGAGAGCACGCAGCTGCAGTTTTTCCTTTCCATTCTGGCAATCCCCAGTCCCTAGATGCACCCTTACAACGCTATGACTGCCAGGACAAATTAGAAGAGGCAAGAGGTGACCTTAGAGGTGATGTTGGGTCTGTCTGAAGTCAACCCATCCAGCTTTCAGAAAGCGTGTTGGCGAGCAGTGGTCCCAAGTATCTGAAACCAGACCGAAAGAAAGTGTGGAAAACGTATTATGGGGAACAATTATGTGCTACTAGAGGATTGGATTAGATGACCTAATGGGACTTTTTCATTTCTGATTTCTTTGATGCTTTGATTTACATTTCCAAATGCTTTGGTCCCTGAGGGAGAACAGTGAAAAGGAGTTGACATGATCAAATAGTTAGTAACACTGCTTTTTTAACTTTTAGCAGAATATTTTTCAGTAACTGTTTGCCAGATATGTAAAAAATGCCACAGAACTATGTATATTACATTGTGAAATATTAATGCTGGCTGGAAGTGCAAGGCTGATGTTGGAACTAAGTAAAAAACTGTGCATTTGACTGTGCCAGTGAAAGCCAAGATGACAGGTTTTATTTTAATTTAATAAAATCTGAAGGTAGTACTGTGGAAATCTGGCCAAGGATGCCTGGCAGACTGCCTTGAAGAGAGTCATTGATAGTCCCCTTCCCTTTTACTTTATTAGGTTCGCCATTTTCCCCCATTTAACATAAAAAAAGTAATTTCCCAAATAGCAGGATTCCTCAGTTGTTTTATCCTGCTCATCTAACATCCACATTCTACAATGCATCTCATCGAAATTAGGGTCCCTAAAACTCGCAGCATGAACAATCTGCATTTTACTAAGAGTTTTCTTTTCTAAATTCAATATGACACTGAAAGTTAGAAGCACCATTTAATTACATGCCACTATGGAGAGGTGAATGGAGACTAGTAAATACTCTTGAGACCTTGAGGGGACATTTATAAAAATGTGGGGTTTAAGGTTTGTTTTTTTCTTTTCCTCCTATAAGGTTGTAGGGATGGGAGACTAGCTATCAAACTGAAGGGTGGATTAGGAACCATTTGCTGTAAACCAGTCTTCTAATCAACTATTCAATAAAGAGTGTTTCATATCCATTTTTAGCTATGAAATCAGCAGTACAAATTATCAGGAATACTAATCCAGAATAATCAGGGCCGGGCTAAATAGATTTTACTGCTTATTCATGTCTTACCTGACCCTCTTAACTTTATTTCACTAACAAAAGACTTACAGCACCTTCCCACACAATGATGCTGATGCTACTCGTAATCTTGTCCCAGAGATTTACAGCTTCCTGTAACCCTCAGCTGTATTATAGATTTATTTTCTGTAAGTCAGCAGTTTCTAATCTACCTCATGGCCAAAACTTTCCCCCCAATATCTGCTGTATTAAGTTTCCCATCGTAGAATCCAGGTGTTCCTTCTGAGGTTCAGGGCAGGAGTGTTGTTTCCCCTAAGTAAGGAAGCTCATATGAATGTGCTTAAGAAAGTCCTCCTCTTTTTTCAAATACTTTATCCTAGAAAGTCTTAGGAACCATGTAAGATGCTGAAATATTTGGACAAGACTTTGGCAGGTGAGGACCAGCCACGGTTTTTGGGAATGGCGCCTTCCAGGGAGGAGCTAGAGCCGGACGTTCGGAATTTG
>JANZLP010000076.1:16958054-16973287 GCA_026930925.1 Chelictinia riocourii
GTGAATTTGACCCAGCTTTTGTGTTGCAGAAAATGAATGTTAGGTATTTTGAGTGAAATATAAATGGAATACTGAGGTACAGTTTGCCAAATCTCAGGTGAAGAAGTATTTTGTCTGACTTTATTGCATTTTGATCATTTCATGAATGCTGTAAAATTCTGAATAGCATAATAAAAATTGATATTTATATTGACATTTCAGGATTCTAAATAGAAGCTGAGAAAATCTAAACAGACTTCAGTATCTCCACAGCTGTTCCTCCAAACCCATCTGAGTTTTGGCTAATTCACTTTTTCTCCCCACATACCCTCAATTGGCCCTAATATAAACATCTCTCTCTAAAGCAATTTCTCCCTGGAAGATTATGCACATCTTCATCTTAATTCAGAATTTACATGTGTACTTTGCATATTTTTGCATCAGTATGTGTGTTTTAAATTAGATAAAGGTCACTGTCATTCATAATCAAGAAGAAGGTGTATAAAAGGTCAGGATTCAATAAAAAAACCTGATTAGATGTAGAGGTTTGTTCATATGATTCAGTATATCATTGGATAAGTGGAAATCATGAGTCAACAAATTAACCTTGGTATAATGGGTTACTTGCTTCATTAGGATCAGAAATGAGATTCACAATTTTTTTTTTTTCCAGTGTACTCCTTGTTTGTCTCCGTAATAAGAAGAAATACTGTGGTGTTGATAGTTACACAACTGAGTATTTTTATAATTTAATTTGGCTTAAAATGCAACACAAATGACAATTTTTGTGTTCAAAAAAGGAACTAAGGCACCAGATATATTTGCTATGAATATAAATATCAATGAAATGAAAATTATCCACTGTAAAAATAGATAAGTTAATTTAAAATAATGGCCCGTATGTTTCATATAGGCTTTAGCTTAAGCATATTAAAGAACCTATAATGAGTCAGCCTCTCAAGGTCTAGTGTCAGGAGGAGATCCAGACATAAGTGAGCATGAACTAAGAGCAAGGATAAACTTGCACTCCACATATTGGTTCTGCCACAAACTTTCCACATGTTCTTGGGTAAACAACCTACACTGACTATGCCTCCACTTCCATCTGCAAAAAAAAGGAAAAAAACAGTGCTTATACTGTAGGAATGTTTCTGTTTCTACAGACATGGATTTACCAGGAGGGCTAAGGAGATTTTAGGATTTCCACTCCTGCCCTGTCCATTAGACCATATTCCCGGTCACTTACTGCAGTCAAAATGGCAGGGCTGTGGATCTCTCCACTTGAAAACACTTGAGGTTTCCTCAGTAATATTCTCCAGGATAGATGAGAAATATCAGAAGTGGAAGGAGTCCATATTTACAAAATTATCTGGCTTAGGAAAGACACCATTGTTTATACAAAATGATAATACCGTATTCTTAACTTCAGAGTGTACTAACTTGGTAAAGTTTTTATGATTCTACGATAAGCTTTTCCAAACAGATTTTTTTGTGGTGGTTTTTGGGTTTTGGAGGTTGGTTTGGGGGTAGGTTTTTTTGGCTGGAAAGTATTGCAACTATTTCAACCTGTATCATAGTAGAAAAGTCTATTAGGAAAGCAACATTACAATTAAAATAATTATACATGTCAATGTTTCAGACATTGTGTATTTCTTTAAGCTTTCTTCACGGCTATGTAGAATAAATATCAAGTTACTACTTGTTCATTTTTTTTTTTCCCTTGGGCAGCACTCTGTACCTATTAAATCCTAAATATGAAAGAGAATTAGACTTGCCTGTTACCACTATAAACTTACACCCAATGGTTTTCAAATAACATGTAGGTAATCTCTCCTGTAAACATAGAGACTTGGGGTTGCTCATAATTAAAGCTGCAAGCATCACAATTAAAGCTGACTCTTTTCTGATGTTCATATGCCTCATTCTCTCCCAAAATGTAATGGGAAAAAAATACACTGAACCATGGTAAACTTTCCTTATTTATGACATTCTTTGAATTTTATGCAGTTTTAGTACAGCTACAGCATTAGTCCATTATTTCATTCTTTCAAGGTCAGTTGGGTATGAGCAGGACTTTCAGATGGGGCTTTAGCAAGTGAGATTGTAGTATCTGTTCCTGATCATTCAAAGGATCAGACAACTTTTTTGTAATAACCAGGCTTAGCTTACTGTAACTCCCAGCTTCTACCTCTCCTCTGTTTCATAGGTTTATAGGCCCGAGCTGTTTGACTAGTGCCCACCTTACAGAGCCCTGCTGTAGGCAAACTCCTGATGTATGCTGGCCTTGGGAAAAGCAAGCTACAGAACCAAGCTACACGGGAGTGCATGGAGGGTGTACCTCTGTGAGGGTGCATATAAATTCGGAGTGAGCTCTTGAAGGAAATTGCCTTATCCTCCCAAAGCACCGAGCTTTGGCCCACATCCAAAAATAGCCTTGTTCCTTCTGGATATCACTAAGCTAGAGGATGTGTTTCAGGAGTGCCTCTGATAGGATTTGACCAGTCGTGGGCATTCAAACCACAGGACCAAGCTAGAACTAGCCAGAATTAAAATANNNTGAAATATGCGTGACATGTACGTTGGGTTCTCAGTGTTTGACGATTCACAGTACAAACTGACTTCTGTTGAGTGGCAGTACTTTCTAAGTTAGACATATTCTGAGACATATCTGCACAGAGAGTTGGCACTAGGCAGAATTCACCAGCTCTAACCCTTATTTCAATTTTAGGGAGTCATAGCGTGTCCAAGTCATTACGTCTTGGGTCTTGCTGCAGACATAACATAAAAGGGAGCTTTGGCCACCTCATCAAAGCTAGGAAGTCATACAGATCAAGGAACACCCGTTCTGTACTGTGGCCATCTCCTGTGACTGTCAGCTGATGAGGAAGATGCTCTTCACGGTCTCTTTTCTCTCAGTAATATCCACAGAGTAACAACTAGAATTGGGTCCTATGTGCATAGAACGAAAAATTCTTCATGCTCCACTGAAGCTGAGGAAGTGACCTTAGGACACTGGATGGGACAATCTGGTGCATAACTTCTTAGAAGTGTAAAGAAAGCTAAACCATAGGAGTGTTGTAGACGGTAACACAGCATTCCAGTCAGTTTTGTGAGGGCTTTCCCTGTAACATGGTAGGAGGTAACATGCAAGTGGGTGAGAGGAGGAGTTTATGTAAAATGACCAGCCTTCTTCAGAGTCCTCTCCCTGAAGCAGTATTGTATCAGCTATTTTTGCAATTAGGCTGCTCTGGGACAACAGGACTTTTCTCTTGTTCTTGCAGTATCTCATACAAATCTTTGGACTATGATAGTGAGCAGTAGTCCCTGCCCACACCAACTTTCTTTAGCTGTGTAGATCTATCATTTTGTAAGTGATTTGTTTAACCCATAGCATCTGGGCTGGAATCTCTGTGAAGACAAGGTGTTGGAAATTAACGAATCTCCTAGTTCCGACACTGGTTTGCAAGGTACCTTTGGAAAAGTCACCTAGGTGAATTTTTGAAAACTTTAAGTTGTAAATTTAAATTTCATATTTAAGCATCTAAATTAGTGGTCTGATTTTAATGTGTGCTGACACTCACATTTTCAATCAACTTCAAAGGCAGTTGTGAGCGCTCAGAAGTCTAAACCTATGAAAATCAAGCCAGTTAGACACTCAAACTTGAAAGGTTTCTCCCATACCATTATTGTTATTTGCATTACTTTAGGAGCTTGAAACCCCAGTTATAGGATTGAAGTGCTAGGCACTGTATTTTATATCTCTTTTTTTTTTTTTTCTCATTTCTTTATGTGTAAAACCTGGCATACAAGGATGTTGTGATGACTGTTCAGTTAGTACTTGTATACAGCTTTGAAAACTAAATGCTCTATGAACACATAATATAATTATTCATGGAAGAAAATGATATTGCTATTATTCATTCCTTTTTGAAATAAGTTCCTTGGATTTTGAACCTGTCCTTAAGAACCAGAGTTGATACCTCATATAGAATACATCCGATAAAATATAGGGGTCAAATTCATAATTTGCTGTTAAAATACATGCTATACCTGTAGTAGTTTGAACGGTAAACAGAAATTAAATAATCGTATACTGCATTTAATTTGAACCAAAATCCACAACATTTAACAACTCTTACATAGTCCTCAGAGAAATTAAGTAGGATGATGAACCACAAAGCTTTCCTTAGAAACTTTTATCCTATCCATACCTCTTTATTTTAGTTATGCTGATCCCTTACCAGCAAACAGTAGACTCTTTGTAACTGGGACCTACGTAAAGCTTGCTTTTTTCCCTGTGGATTCAATAACTAAGCTGCTTGGAACAGCTTTGATGAAACCATCTTCTTTCACAGAATGCAGTTCCGGCAGTGCTGATAAATCCCACAAAATGGTGTCAATTTAACTGGTGTTTTCTTTGGAAACAAAACCAGGAGGGAAACTGGTAACACATTGGTGTTTTCAGAACAAATCTAGAAATCATTTTTGTTTACATATTTTCGATAACACAATCTTATACAATACAAAATGAAAATGAAACATTTTCATTTTGTCAAAGTATTTGCTTTAAAAAAATGGGTTTCCCTCACAAATAATTAAGAACTAGTTCAAAGATCATTTTTAGTTTAGAACTTTTTAAATATTGAAGTGTTCTGTGAATCAGTTTCCAACCTCTGAAAAGCTAATGAGGTCAGTAGCAATGTTCCCATTGACTTCAGTAACATAGCACAATTGCTATATCTGGGGAAATGCAATCATGATCTGCTTGAGTTTTTGTATGCCTAAATGCAATATGCATATGTATAACCTCTCAGATCCCTAGTGTTAAATTAAAACAGTATGTAAGCATTTCTCAAGAAAAAGAAAATTGGGTGGGTTTAATATCAGAACTTTTACTGGGTTTTGGTGGCATGGCCCATGGCTATGACACCTTGACATAGGCACTTCCCAGTGCTATCAAATCAGGAGTGCAGTTTTAACACATGTGAAGGTGCGGGTTGTTTCCTTTTTTTTATTTTTATTTTTTTTTAAATAAGACACATGGTTTAAAACCAGGCACTAAGTGATTAATAAGTTTTTTCATGCAGACCTTCATTCAGGCATCAGGAATAAGTGCTCTGTCTGCTTGATAAATATCCAGGCTAAACACAAATGTTGTTATTTGTCAAATAGTAACTGTTTTAATGGGCAATTCTTCTTGATCTTTAACAGCTATAAATTGATCTCCAGAACTCAGATGTCAGAGCGTAGTCCCAGTATTTCTAAGAATCCAACTTTGAGGAAACTACAGTACAAAAGAAGGAAATGCTTTAATTTACTCCAGGGACAGAGTATATTAGGCATAGTAATGAGGATTTTAGCAACAAGCAGCAAGTCAAGGATATTATTTTTCTACAAAGCAGATAATATAGTAATCAATCTAGACAGCCATTGTATATCTTCCAATACTTAGGATTTTAATAAAAGTAATCATCAAGAATTCTATTTAGACTTTCAGACCTTTACATCTTGAACCATTAAAAATAATGATACATGATTTTAATCTGTTTGGTGTAAACTGATTGATTTCTTGCTTGTAAACTGCACACTCTTCAGATAGATCAATTTTCACATTTACCATATCTAATTATTTTCTGTTTCCTTCTTGCTTTAAAAGGCATAGATCATTTGGGGCTCCCTTTTCTTAACTGACAGTTTCTTGACAGCTAATACAAATAACAAAATAAAGCCTGTAGAAGAAGTAAGTTGTATTTTATAAAAGGTTTAGCACAAGTGTTTATGTCCTCTGAGTACAAAGGGCTGTGTATGCTTCCTTTATCTTGTAGTCTCGGGTGGCGGCATTAACAAACCAACATTTTCCACATTTCATACAAAATATTTCATGTGATTACAAACCTGAGCCTGGATAGCTGAATGAAGTATGCCCAAAAATGAAAAGAAAGACATATGCTCCTGAGAAAGAGGTTCCAGACCCATATCTTCTGTGAGATCTGGGAAAGGCACTCTTTCAGAAACTGCATAGAGAGATCAAATGCGATAATAAAGGCTCACAATTCCAGCAGGTTTCCCTAGAATAGTACTTCAGAAATGTGAGGTGTGGAAGAAAGGCAATCTGTGCCAGATACTGATTAAATTTCAGTCATCTATCCAAAGCAGTCCCTAGTTGCTTGTAAAATGCTCCATGTAATTACAGTAACTACAGTTTTTAAAGCAATTTACACATTAGCCTTTATCTTGGGTCTCTCTTTGTGGGTGCATTTCTTCTTTGGAATCAATATCCTTAAAATATATGTTAATATGCTATATGAATTTGTAGCCATCTAGACTCTTTAAAAATTCCATCTCTAGTATTTTCCTCTTGGATTCCTCTTGGCTTTTGGAAAAGCTTAACTGTAATCAAATATCGCACTCTGGATGTTTAGCTAACATTGTTCAGTGACCCCAGCGGTAAGTCGCAACCATATTTAAAACTGTTAAGGAGCTAGAAGTCGATGCAAAATCAAACCAGGATATATTAAAATGCTGCCAGGATAAAATAATATTAAGGGCTAAACTTTGTCCTTTGCTAGTTACACAGGTGCAAATGTCAAACTTGGCAAATCCTTTCAAAACTTTGTGTATCCTAATCTTTCAAATCTTCTTCTAGTCATCAGGCACGGAAGATTTTGCTAATGCAGGAGCCACTTATGTAGTTACAGGATGAACACAGGCCAAATAAAAGGGGTCTGGCTCATTGCTGTGATATTCCAATTTTAAACTAATGTAAGTGTGAATTTTGGAAGGAAACTAAACTGGTTATTTCATTAAAGTTAGGCTGTACAGAAGAAATGCAAGGAGTGAATCAAACTCCTCACAGTCAGTAAAACTGTTCCCACCAGAGTTGCATAGTGCAGCTGCAGGTAGCGTTAAACATTTTTTGTTGTTGTTTTATTCTGTTTGTTCAAGGTGCCTTTTGTAACTGCCAAACACAGTAAAGCTCCTTAGTTACTCTGCATCTCGTTGTTACCAAGGCTATTATCCTAACTGGGGCTAATAATATGAAGCACATTTATGTTTGTGTAGGAAAACTAGGGTCACTAGAGATAATCCAAAAAGTTGTCCCACAAGGGATTATCTAGGATGCTGTTTTCCAAAACTGTCACATATCAGAAAAAGGGCAAAGCACTTGTAACTCTTGTGATTGATCCTCTGTCAAGTCATGATTGCTGTCACCAGCAGGTTACATTCCTTCAACAAAGCAGTAGGCGCTGCTGCATTTTAAGCTAAACCAGTTAGGCTTCCAGTGTCATATTCCCTTCCTTATCTCTTCCCATACTTCATTCTTTCACATTAAAAGAGATAAATTTTCAACAGAAAAGAGAAGACGGCATGTGCGAGATCCTTGCATAGTACATACTACTATACCTTAAAATTAGTGCCCCTTACATGCTGCCATTAGGTTTATTGTTCTTAGCTGTTGTGTCTGGCTGAGGACCTGGATGCACACACGCTAGCTATTATGTGGGGAAGGGGATCTATGTGTGACACCAAATACTATATTTGGGCCTGAGGAGTTTTCATAGTTGGGCTTATAGGCCCTGAAATCCCAAGGCTAAAACAGTTAACTTAATTGAGCTGTGAGGGTAGGAAAGATTCCTCTGTTAGAGGTTAAATACAGGCTTTGGTGGCCTATTGGACAAAACTGTACATTTAAGGTTCTCATGAAGTAGCAGATGTTTTTCAAGCTGATTTTGAAATTAAGTGCTTGTACGTGGTTCTGTCCAAAGATTCTGTACCATCTTGTACCATCAAACCCCATCGGTCTGTTAGGCTGTGGTCAAGGACCTACAGGGAGGGCCCTTTGTCTTTATCTGTGGGTAGATGCATAGTTCTCAGATATTTCCATCCATTCTTCTAAAGAATGTCGGAGGTTTTGTTGAATCTTCCAGTGAGTCCTGGCATTCGTAATTTATTTACATTAATTAATTTATTGTCATTTAATACCAAGTTGTTTTCAAAGGCTTTTATTTCCAAAGATACCTGTCAGTAAATCTGGTAGATTTCCTGCTTTCATATCCGTATATTAAGGTGCAGGTAAGATCTGAATTAAACATTCCCTTTTTGTTTTAAAGTTAACAGTTTTTCTATGACCAACTCTTACTTAAAACGGTTGTCAGTTAACAGTTGATTTTTGTGAAAGCTTCTCCACTGAGTGCCAGCCTTTGCAAAATCATCTCAAGTAGCCTCTTCAGGCTAGGTTTTAGCTTGCCTTGCACAAAAGGTAGTGCCCTGCCTGCTTTTACTTGGAGTTCATGGAAAAGTATTCCTGAGCAAGCGATGGAAAATGGCTCTTCCCCCAGTGGTCTGTCACCTTCCTCTGCCAGAAGTTGCCATCCTCCCATCTCTGCTTGTGGAGGAGTTTGTGTACACATTCCTTTGCATTGCAGGCAAAATGAGCTGGGAAAGCTTAATGGACTGTTGAAGGTGAGTATGAGCTGACCCAGCTCATTTTGTCTGAAATGGATTGAAAAGCACCCACATGACCTCCTTCCTCTCTCAGACCTCGGGGGTAGTAGCTTCCCGTGATGGAAAACAGCACCAACCAATTCAGTGAGATCTTGAAGACGACTTTTGTCTGTGTCCTGAAAAGCAGGTTCATAAGTCACATTACCTTTTCTCCAGCCTTTACGGAAAGACTTATATCAACTGTAAATGAGGAGTTGACTTTTAAGGGAAGCTAAGCAACCAGCAGTGAATTACAAGTAGGCAACACAGCTTTTTTTGAAGCAATGGCCATAGCCTCTATTGGTCATTTCAATTACTGAATGTCTAGGGGCAAAAAGTCCAGGCCAAATTTAGCAAAGTCTGTAACAGCAGTAATAAAATGCTGTCTCTGGCAAATTCTCTCTTCTCTAGACGGTGGTTCATTTTTAAAAATTACTGTCTAGGTGGTTGAGACTTTATTCTCTTTAGTGAAGAGACTTCTGGAGCTGAAAGGCCCTTTCAAATAGCCATATCCTGACTCCTAGTTTTTATCCCATTTTTCTCCTTATAAATAACATGCAGAAAGCTGGAGAACCTAAAATGTCCACATGAATTTTCCAAAATAATCTCATGTTCTCCACACTCATGAATGCAGCTGATGCCTCCATTATTTCATACATTAGTAAGGCAACTGATTCATCTCTCCTACTCTTTTGCCCTCTAATATAATGTTTGAATCGGGAATTGTTCAAGTTCTCATTAGGTTTGTTGTGGGGTTTCATAATGAATTCTTTTTTGCAAGCTGGAGAGTCTTTTGATTTTTGCTTGCATATTCATAAAAGAACTATGTCATAAACAAAGTCTAAATCTGGCACTACTCTCTTGCTAAGCCACGCTAAGACTGTGTTGTATCTTTCTACACTTTACCTCATAAAGAAAACAATGTCAATGCCAAGTATGGAAGGTGAAGAAGGTTGCTATTTAAAGAATAATTTTCTGGCCCACGCAGCACCATTGGAGGCACATCATAAACAAAAAGAAGGTACATTGCTTTTCTTCCACAACGCAAAATGCTGCCTTGGTCTATCCCAACAGAAAGGACAGTACACCTCTCTGTGCAAGATTGTTCAGTACAATCCAGCTGCTCAGTAGGAATGCATCTCTTCCTATATTTACATATATAGAGATAAGTAAAAAATACACATATTTTCAGAGTCCTTTTTTAACGCACACTCTCCCTCTAACACAAATGCCCACATGAATCAATGAGATTTATCCTGTCAACATGAAAAGGACAGCATATATTGCTAGATAATGCACATGAATACACTGGTCAAGCAATAGACTCAAGCTTAACTGATACATTTCATTCAGTGGCAAGTGTATTTGCTTAGGGCAGCAAAAAAACTTCTGTATCTCCTAATGATGTGGAACTGAATTCTTTATCTCCCCTGCTGCTAGCTTGCTTTTAAGGCAGAACTGGTGATATCTATCACAACTAAATAGGTATTTTGTAAATTGTACTTAAGTTAGCTACCTTTAAGAAAAGTTCCAAACCACATATTGTATAACCATTGCCAGAGATATTATCTAGCTTGGCTGGAAAAACAACTTAATGCTACATTCTTCTTGCCAATCAGCACAACAGAATTTTGTTTTTTATCTACTCTCAGCTAAGAGGCCAGTACTACAGGCAGAATTTTGACTTCCAGTTTCTGTTTTCTTCTATACCATGGCCCTGACAGAAATGTCAACAATAATACATAAAATCACTGTCATGTGAAATAATTGATTAGTTGATCAGTTTTCTATTCTATTTCTTTAATACATTTTTTCCAAGAATAATGATTATATATATAGAAATATAATAATTTTCCATGCTAAAGTAAAATGGTATTTGACATTAACAAAAGGTCAGGTGTCATACTGTAAACCACAATGAGTATTGCTTTTAAAGATTATTGAATTAAGAGGTACATATATTTGACAAAGTATAGAATTCCAATAACTGCCATAGTAGCAATGCCCTTTTACATGCCATGGATTTATTGACATTTGCTAACTGTAAAAATGCAAAACAGTTTGCATGTAATAGGCACTATCAATTTAAAAACTAAAAATGTCTCATTGAAGAACATGTCTGTTTTCAACAATTCCTTCTGATTTTGTATGCACACATTTGGACATTCAAATATCTGTGCATCCCACTGTGATTGTGGTCATGTGGACAAATATAAGTTCACTTTTTGAAGGCACTTTCGCATTGTGCATCTTTATGCCAGAATAAACCACACCTTTGATTTTCTTCCTTAAAAAAATAGTGATACTGCCCTGTAAATCTGATCCAAGACTTTTCATAGAACTAAGCTAAAATGAGTGTAAGGGCAGCACCATAGCCTCTCCATGGTATTTGCCCACACCACAGATCTGTCACATTTCGGTGTGATTGACTGGCCTTAACTGAAGTCCCAGGACTTTTAAGGGTCAGAATCATTGTTGGAATTATGCCAGAGCTTGTCTGGATGAAACACCAGTAGTTCAAGAACTGCCAGTGTGTTTCAAGCTGTGAGGGCAGATTAGCTGAAAAAGAATTTTAGCATTGATAGGTTTGAATAATAATACTTTGCAAACGTGTGCTTGCAGTTAATAATAATAGATAAGCTATAGAGAAGCTATGGAGAATAATAATAATAGAAAAGCTATAGAGAAGGAGGCTTCTTCTGTTTCACAAAACTGTCCCACACTACTATAAAAGTCTTACAAGGATAAACCATTTATTAACCAAATGAGTTAACTTTCACTTTAAAGGGATATTACACTTTCAAATTCATCTGTATTTTCAAACAACTTTATCTGATAACATCAGATGGGTTTCATATAACAGAAGAAGTCTTGAGGGTTTTGTTGTTTGTTGTTGCTGTGGTGTTTAGTTGTTTTGGGTTTTTTTTTTCATTTGCAGCATATCTTTCAATATTTAGTGACCCAGCCTAGCTGAAAATCCCAGACTGGTCAGTTCCATGTTCAGTGTTTAAGAGAGAGATTTTTACATAAACCTCTGCATTTTTAAGAGTTTGCTATATGCAGAATGTGGATTCAGAGGAAGGCAGCTACCTAACAGGTTTTCATTAGTCATCATCCACTTGTCATCAGCAAGGGTGCCATTCCAGGTACCTTTAACCCTTCCTTTGTTTATCCTTTCTGGACCTTTTAAGCCTCTGGTCTCACTACTTCTGCTAACTACAGGGCTGTTCTCTGGCCTTTTTCCTTCTAACTCCTATCAGCCATTATACTGAAGAACTGAAGTCTTCATTATAAAGGAAGAGTTAAAATTTAAACAATGTGTGGTGCTTTCCTGTAAAATGAGTTTAAAAAACCCACAAAAAACCCCAAACAAAAACCAAAGGCAAAACCTGCAAGCAGTGTAGCATCTGATAGGTTGATCATGTACAGTACCTCGGGTTTTGATGTGAGAATTGCCATGATGGATAGACAGAAGGCTTGTTTTCACTGAACAGCGACACAAATATAGTCACATATAATTCAAAGTCAGCACTCAATTTTCAAACATGGATGCCTTAACAATACTGCCAAGTCTTGCATTTGCTCTATTAAATCAGCATTTAGGCAACTAAAACAGCCATTTGAGTGACAATTTCAACATACTAATGAGGTATTCAGATGTCAGCAATTGAAAAATACACATCGGCCTTTTGAATTCAAGCCAAGATTGGTTCTGGGTTATATTAAGAAGGTTTAAGACTTTATCGAAGGATCAAAATCATTTCTGAATTTATCTTAATCTTTCTGGGAGAGAGGCAGATGAGATCAGATTTCTTTGTGAAGTCTTCACTGTTTTCCTACCATCCCCTGGTTTTTGATGTAAAACTTTCCTTTGTCATTTTATTATTCATTTATTGTATTTTGGTTCATAAGCAGGTCAAAAAGCATCCTTATGCAGACTTCCTCACTTTCATTCACTACCGTGCTCATCACGGCACAACCTGTTCCTGTAGAAGTGCCTACACCCCTTCTGCTGCCACAAAACTGTATTGCTATGGCTGTATTCCTTCCTTTCTGCCCTGTGTCTCTTGCCATCATCAAAACCAAATTTAGCTGAGCCTAGAGGGATCCGTGTTGGATATGAGTTTTGGCAGACACCCAGACCAGCTTTTGTTCTGCCTGGTTTTGTTCACATAGATATCAAGTCTTTCATTTTCATTATTGTTATTTCTTTTTTATGTAATCATTTATTTCCTAAAAAATGTTGAGACAATGAAAAATACTACAGATCATATTTATCATTGAGATGAAGTCTCTCTTATGCTTTACTTTTCTTAGAAAACTAACTAGAAAATGTATCTTTAATCATGACTGTGCCTTTCAAGAACTAAACCAAAGTATGAACTACTCAATGCCATTCTTGTTATTAATTTATTAGCAGTATTAGTGTCCTATCTACAAGCCCTTGTTCTTACTAGAAGCCCACTGTACTAAACTCCTTCTAAACAGATTAGAGAAATTCCTATGCTGTATGTAACTGCAAGGTAGTACAAATAGTACAAAACAGAAGACAACGAGACAAAATTTGCCAACATAATAAGCAGTATTCTTGGCAAACCATAAACCTTACCATTCACAGGTGCAACAGAGCAAAGAGGTTTTAAGGAGGAATTTGAAGTGAAACAATAATGTGTTATTTAACAGACAAATTAGCTCAGATATTATTGGGCATGCTCTCTGTCTATTCTGATAATGTAATCTATTTTAGCTTATTTGCTAGCTCCTTGAAATTGCTAGGTATCCATTTACTGGATTAATTAATTAAACATATTTAAATTATGCATTAGTCATGGCTTTAGAAAGTTAGAGTAAATAACATAGGCTTTATTAATTTTTTCCCTCTCTTGTAATTCTCCTATCCCCCGTCTCTAATTTTCATCAATTTTACTTTCTTTTTTTTCTTCCTTTTAATTTTTTGTTAATTTTGAAATACTGCTGGGTGTTTCACCACTGGCTGAGAAAGGAGCAGGTGTCTTTTCTCTGAAGTGACACCACAGCTGATCTGTGGAACAACTGAGAACAGAGTTGTCCCTAGGGATGAAGCGCACCCAGTTTTTCCCATGACAAGCTGTCAGGGCTGGAGGCTTAATAAATTAAAGGGATTTTTTTTTTTTAAGCAAAATATTTTCCACCACTTATATTTTCAGAACATTGTTCTGGCCTTGTACAGGAGACAGGGAAATGTAAATGTCAAACATTCACTTCTGTTTAAATGGGCTCATTATACCACAACATGTTGAGGTTTTTTCCCTACCGGCCGGTTCTTTTCACTGTCGTATCCTGTAAGCACTTTCCTTGCACCTGCCTGAGGAGACTAATCCTCTATTAAAACATGTTCAAACTGAGCGAAGGCAGAAATAGCAGCCATTTCACTCAAACAAAATTAATCAAAACCTTGTAAAAATAAATAAATCAGGATAGCTTTGGTGAAGACATTTGGCTGTTTGGTCTGTAGTTGAAGCCCTGTTACCTCACTATTTTCCATCTGGAGAGCAGGCTTTGCCCTTAGGGCATGGACCTGTTTTGAAAACAGTGCAAAGAAAACTCCCTCAAACATAGGTCCTCAGCTGTGATATGAGTACGAGTGCCATACAGACCTCACCGTTCTGGGGGCAGGTCTTCCTTCAGTAGTGTACTCCCCAAAGATCGGCCGTACGCTCATTTTCTTCTCGAGGATTGTGGCTATTTACTTAGATGGAACCATAATTATGGGTAATAATATGGATAATGTGTACTTCTTTCCCCGCTTTGGTTCTGTGTTAGACTCTACAGGGAGCTGCAGAAACATTGCAGAGGATGGCGATGTCGCTGACTGGTTCATTGAGTAGAGAAGCTGCCTCCGCCAGATAACAAAGAACTACAGTCTGACAGGGCGAAGGTAGAGGGAAAATCTGTTTCGACATGGTAAATCAGCAGGCTAAATTCTGTGTGCCTGAACTGCACTATCTAAGAACAGAAGTCCCATGGGGCAGCCTTCATCAGTTTAAAGTACAGGGCTGAGCACATTCACAATGCTCAATAAATGACCATATTAAAAAAAACCTACAAATCCAAACACACCACCACCAATAACAACCCCTCCGCCCCTGAAAAACTCCTTGCAACTGCTGCACATAAAGCCGTGTAGATAATTTATGATACAAGGTTACATTTTTCTATACCTAAACCCATCTCTGTTAATGAAGCTGGTATAAAGATCAAGGATAAACAGTGAACTGTTTAATTTGAAGACAGTCAAATTATATGAATAAAAGCGTTCGTGTTAGCTGCAATGAATTTTCAACTCCTAAGCATTTTGTATCTTTCTAAGTTGGATCTATGAATGGATTCTGTTGATATTTGATGTCAGTAAATGATTTCTAACCAAAAAAGTCACTTGAAAATGCAATACTGACAATGATCTCTCCTATTTGTACTTTTGTTCTCATTTGTTTCTTAACATCATCTTTCATAAGATGGCTTTTTCTGTGTGTTTCACTAAGAAACTTGAAATCCCCATCTTACAAACTTATCCATTCCAAAACCACTCACCGAAGTTGTCCCTACAAGAAAGGGAAAAGAGGTCTGTGCTGTTGCCGAGAGACTTACCATACAGTCTTAAGACAAAAAAGAGCTGGATTGATACCAGGTATTTTTCTGGAGGCCCAAATGTATCTAGATACTTCTCAGAGAAAGTTGTTGTGGAACAGTAATTTAGAATAATGTACAGTGAAACCAGGCGTAATTAAATC
>JANZLP010000076.1:16983492-16994070 GCA_026930925.1 Chelictinia riocourii
CATTTGTTAGATGAACATACATTTAAAGGCCCCAAAGAATTTCTGCTTGGGTGCAGTAAGTGGTAGTAAATTTGCCCTCTTGTTACATAATCTCACTGGATATGAATGTAATTATCTCTTCAGCACAAATATCACGTAATTTGCTGGTTTCTTTAATACATATTTGGTGGGATTAGAGGTAGATGACTTTACCTCCTGAAGGCTTTGTGTCTCTGCTGCTGCAAGCATGCTAATAAAATGACTAGTTGCAGTCCTGAGCTGTGGTTAGACAGCTTCTCCCCCTCCATGTCCCTGCACCAAAGGTAAATCCATCCCTGGTGTCTGCGATCTCCCCTAGTCTGTATAGCTGTGTTTGTTCTTGTTTAGTGTAATAAAGCATTGCAGTTTTCTTTCCAACTCTGTGGCAGTACATTTTGCTGTTGTTTCATATTGTATTTTTAAAATGTTTCTTGTTTGATGTTTTTCCTCTTTAGATATTATAATATTATATTTACATGCACACTCAAATAATTCTGTTTAGCATTCAGTGATGCTTGAGCTGATGTGGTGTCAGGACATTATTGTCATAATGGGTCTTTGGCCTCAAAGCTGTCCTTTTTGGCATTTAAGCTTGAACTACACATTTCTTTGGCAATGAGTCAGACTTCAAGAACGCTAAATTCAATAGTGTTTAGCACTAAGATTTTCCTGCCACTAGTATGTTTGGGTTAATAGTTCTGTGTAAAGAAAAAATACACTGTATATATTGTCCATAAAATACAAAATGATAGAATTATGCCTTGCATCATCAAGGAAAAATGAATAAATAACACAAAAATGTCAATAAAAAGCCACTCAGTCTGTAAGCTCGGTAATATATCTTGTAAAAACACACAGGACATGTTTATAAAAGTACCCAGAAATTCCCAATGATTGCAAGCATGATGATTACAGCAGAAGGTAACAATGATCAGGGCCCAGATTCGGCCCAGCCTGCAGAAATACTGTAGTTAGTTTGGACTCTAACCACGTAAAAGCAGAAGTAGTGTGTGCTGTTATTTGCTCCAACAACGAACACCCTTGTAGTGAAACTCTCGGCTGCTCAATGTCATGGTCTCTCCCAGTCAGAAATACTTCCGTTTGGGATGAGATGAAGGACTTCAGGATTGGAGAAAACCTGAAGGAGAGGCTGTCACAAGTCTCACTGCTGGTTTTCAACAGGCAAAGGGTGAAGTTTGCAGAATACAGGTAACTACCTATCTTTGAGGTCTCTTACCAGCAAACATTTGGGAAACCTCCGGTTGCCCAAATTATGCGTCTCACCTGTGAATGCTGGAGAGGCTTGGCAATGCTGTGCCATGCAGCAGTCTCCCTTCTTCCCTCAGAGCCGTATACATAGGAACGGTGAAAAAAGATTGATCCGAGAGCCAGATGAATGTACTCGGAGCATTAAATGTGTACCCTGAAGTTACTTAAACGTGTGTTCAAAAGTTTTGCCGATTTCAACACTTGCAACTAGGTAGAAATTATATACTTTGTTACGCACATTTTGCAGCATCCTGTGGAATTGGAATTAATTTTCTACTCTGGCTAGAGTAGATTTCCTTATTCACAATTCTCTGCTAAATTGTGCCATCTCTTTAAGGTGCAATTGTCTATATTGTGATTTGTTCCAAGATGACTGAGGAGGGAAGGTGCAGGAATTTTTGTTATACTTGCAATATGATTCTCTCGTGTCACTTATTATTTTGAATACAAAATAAAACTTAATAAAGCCAGTATTTAATAATATACATTTCTTTAATATATTTTGATACTTCTTTGTATAAGTAATGATCTGCTGGACTAGGTCAGTGGGCTGTAAACCTAGAACTTTGAAGGAGTCATTTCAACACTCTGCAATACCGTTGCCAGTCCAGGTCTGTAGTTACTGTGGAGGTTTCTTGATGGTAGTGTATAAAAGAAAAGGATCATTTGGCAGCGTAAGCATCCTTTAATTTGAAGAAATGGCTTTACTGCAGCAGTAATTATTGGAATAACAGCTGGTATTGTCAACACTGCTACAGAGTGAGAGCCATAGTGGTAGAGCTTCAGTCCTCACCTACAATAGGAACTAGCCTATGAGCCTCTTGCACTTTTTTTCTTCTCCAGAATTAACAGAGTCACTTTAAAATATAAATGTTGTACAATACAGAAAGATCACAAGGAGAAACCAGAGTAAATTTAGCCTTTTGCCATAGCTGTGTACTTTGAGAATAATTGCATTACCTACTTCTGGTAATGTAAGAAGACACAATGTGGAATAATTATTTAAAAGTTTGCAGCTAGCATTCATTCTTTGTAGAATAAGATGCTAAACTGAGGATTCACAAAAGCAAAATGTATCTCAGTTAAGATGCCAGATGTTTCAAAGTAACAATAGTATTTATTTCACTATCTACTTCCAGATCATAATTTACTTACTGATAGATTGATTGTCATTGGATTTTTTTATTATTTAAAAAAGTAAATAAAAATATTATGGCAGACTTCAAAACGAGGCATTAATGCATTCAACTAAATCTTTTTATAGCACTTATGTCACACCTTTATATAAAGGTCACAGATGGAGGGAAAGCAAAATGTGCCACCTCTTGTGTCAAATGCAGTAGTTCTTGAGACTAGCAAATTGTTCTGTTACCTGAATCTTGTATCCATTTGGGTTTAAAAAAATTTTTTTTTTCTACAAAGCATTCAAATGTGTCTTCTGTCTGGCAGAATATATCCATCACTGTACTGGGACTATTGTTCTAGCCCTGAAAGCAGTTTTCCTCCATGGATGAGCTTATTTTAAAGTGCTGGTTCATCTGAAAAGCCATTTGCCTAGGTTGGTTTTTTTGTGTTTGGGTATGAAGCAGGGGGGAAGAAGGTCAGGAAAGGAGGGGTGCTTGTGGGAATGTTTGCCCCTCCCCAAGAGAAGGGCATAGGCGGACTAAATTGATTTTTATTTCCAATAAAGGGTGGGGACTGGAGGGAGGCGGAAACTGTCAGAGAAAGTGCATGGAAGAAAAATACATTAAATAGAGCATCACTTTAAATGTGTATAATTCATGTCCAGAATATATAATCATGCAGGAAGGACTGGACCAGGCTTCATATTGGAATTACATATCTTAAACTTTTCCCATCCCCACTATTACTGTGACCTTTGCTGTTATGCTACTGGTGACTGGAAGAAGCTAGTTCAGACTTGCAGAGCTAGTGGCATGCTGACTGGTTTCCCCAAAACAGGGGTGTCATTGGTTACACATCTTCTGCAGCCCAGATGTTATCAAGAAGTTACTCTCAATATTAACTGTACTTTCACCTGCCAAGAAAAGAAATGCGTAGCTTACTTTATTCTGTGGTGAAACAAAGTGGTTTAGACAACACTTGTACAATACCTGCCAGAAACAACAAAAAAGACTTTACCTTAATACTTCCATATATTTAGCTGATCTGTAGAATATATGACATTAATTGTTGTCTATCTTTTTTTGGACTGCAAACGGCGTGATAGTAGTTGCCCTTTGGCACGTTACCAGAAGTTGCAGGGTGGGAGGAAATGCTGTTTTGTTAAAGCTTAAGCTATTAGATCTGTCTTTTCCATTGCCGTTCTCTTTTTAAAAAATCATCTTTGAGAAAAATACCTCAAATCTTCTCCGAGTAATGCTTTTTGTCCATATTATCTGTGACACAGACCTTCATAGTGTAACTGTTCATTAAAATGCTGTTGCATGCTAAGTAAACTGAGGTTACTGCTATCATTTTCCTACAGAAAGGGACTCTTCCTGTAACTTTTGATAGTGACCTCTTTGTTCAAGACTTGTTAGATGACTTAGGATTTTGTTTTCTTTTAAAAAAAGAACACTTTATGGGAGAAAGTTGTTCTGTAGTTTACAAGTAAAACTGTTTAAAATTGATCACTTCAGCAATGTTGTGCCACAAGTCTTTCAAAAGATTTTTTTAAATGACACTAGCTATTTTGCAGAAGCCTTTGAAGGTCTTAAAATAGTATTGTGTTTTTATTAACTACAATTTTGCTCCCTGTGCTCTATCTTAAAACTATGTTTTCTTTGTATGTTTTTAAAAGTGAAGTCACTCTCCTTTCAAACTAAATCAACAATTGCCATTTCTGCTATTCAGTCTACAGAACTAATTCTGGTGGTAAGGAGGGAAACAATAAAATAGAAATGCAGTGGGAAAAACCCCAGCACAATCCACACTTAAAACTGAAAAGGAGGTGCTAATAGGGACTGGAATTGAAAGTTATCCTTCTCCAATTTCTCATATGGCTCCACCTACTAAAGACACTATTACATGAAAACATCTTCTAGAGCTTATTTTATAATAAATCATTTATCTGGTAGTGTCTATGTCGTTTACAGAATGAATCAATATGGCTGCTTATGATATACAAAGGCTTTTCAGAGCCTAAATAGTCTTAAATTTTTATAGCTGAGATTAAGGCCTTCAGAGACTGTTCAGTATAAATAACTAAAACCAGCTTTTTATTAAACTAAAACAGAAATTTTCCTTAAAACTTTTACTGAGGGTGGGAAACAGTCCTGGGCTTCAGTGAAGTGTTTTGATTTTTTTTAATTGTTTTTTAATCATACATCCCAAAGACTGAAATAATGTGTCAGTTCTCAACTTTTCAGGCTCCAAGCCTTGTTGAGCTGCCCTTGCACATTGATGCAGCTGCAAGGAGCACCCACTGGCTGGCGTCACCCCAGCTCCGTCTGTGGGGTGGCATTAAGCCAGGATCAGTGCAAGGCTTGGGGAGCATTGCCTGCAGAAAAAGCTCTGCATTGGTAACAAGTGTTGAGTTACACATCCAGTACCTTAAGCTTTAGAAGAATTTAGCTTATTTCAGAACAGTACTTTACCGCCTGTTTCACCAAGAATCAGAAATGGCAATGGCATCAAAATATTAATGAGGCTTTCTTGTCAGTTGTTATATGATTAGAGTAAAATGATGCTTCTAATCATGATTTATAGGTGCTTCAGTGCCTGCAGTAGAAGTGCAAGTTTTGCCATTTATTGACTTCATAAAGAGAGCCCATAAAAGATTAATGTCAACTTTCTCAAAGGCTTTGTTAATTTTCAGAGGTGCCATAGATGCACATAGTCGGACTTCTTTCGAGTTCCATGTGTGCAATGTGCCCAAAAATCTGAGCAAAAGAGTCTTAGAGACAAGGGCTTGGTTAGCTCTTGCTGTTCTCTTGGAAGGAGTTAGGTGTGCTTTGTCAGATAGACAGACTTAATGTTGAGTAGCTATTCTCTTGGCTGGTTCAGATGCATAAATGTTGGAATTAAACAGAGTAGTTAATTTCTCTTTTAGAAGAGCAGTTAAGGCACAATTTGAATTCAGATGTGATTTAGAAACTTGGATCTGTGCTTGTAATACAAACACCTACAACTTTCGGAAATAAGTTTCCGTAGTGCCTTTAATTATTGGGAAATAATATTTCCACAGTTGAACTGAATGTACAAATCGAGATATTTTTAAAAAAAGTGTTCTTCAAAAATTCAGTCGAGGATTATTTTTCCAGGCTTTTTAGAAGGCATTCATGACACCCAAGTATCAGAATATTTCACTTTCTTCCTAGCTACCAGACTTTTCACAAATAAAATCACTTAATAGCCTCTTTCTAACTCTGCAGAAAGTATATTTCTATCACAAATTTCCTAATACAACATAATATGATATTGAGTACAGTTATTAGCATGAAAATGGATAGCTTCCAGAGCTAATTAATGTGCTGTTATTTTGCTTTTGTAAATAACTGCTGGCTTTAAGGATCACTGCATAGGTACAGGAAAAATACATGCAATATTTTAATACTGTTTCATTTCTAAATGACATTGGAATGTCAGGACAGTATCGTGTAGTCAAATTATTATAGCAAAATTATTTTTTTCCATGAAAACAAATCTCAGGTCTTACCACAAAGCCAACCCAAAAGTAAACCAACATATTATGAATATTTCAGTACCCAAATAAGGGCAATATCTCTTGCTATCTGGATAAACAGTCCGTATTTGCCAGACATCAATATGATTCCTATTGTATTTTAGATCTATATGCTTCTACCTAGTTGCTTAATTAATGGTGATAAAATCTAAGCTATGACAGTTGCCCTGAACCAATTTACCAGCACATTATTTGCATGCTGACTTCAGTCATTATCTCTGAATTTGTACTGTCTGGTTTCTCTTGGGGCTAGGGGAATTGAGGATTCATGGTACACAGAAAGGAAACATAGCTGAGAGAACTTTGATAGTTCTAGAGAACTGGAGTTCATACAGTTGGGTCTGGATTTTCTTTTCATATGCTGAAAATGATTTGGCATAAATTTAATTGAGTTTTCACATGCCATCCAATAATACTTTGCTCCCCTAGGGTTCTTCTGCAACCCAGTCTCATCTATTTTCACCAACTTCCACTCACAAATGCTATAAGACCAACTTAATGCTAACAAAGTGTCTAGCCTGGCAGATAAACCCTCAAGGAGGCAAGAAAGAATTATCTATATTAGAGTGGTATTTCAGAACTAATCCCACATTCCAAAAAGTGGCATATTTGGGTTTAGCAATCTGCATTAAATAAGCAGGAGGTAAATTTGCAACAGAAGACTTATTCTGTCCTCCCTGAAGGAGTCTGTTATTTGAGATGCCTTGCCCAGTAATGTGATGTGGGTCTGTGGTTGAGTTGAAGTACTTCGAAGTCCGGTGGGGAACAGATAGCATCATCTTGTTTGATTTCTTTTTATTAGTTCTGCCTTTGAGTTTGTAATACAAAGAAGGATAAAACGATGAAGGTCTTCTAAAGCTGCAGGATTTGGGAATTTGGATATAGAGGAATTCTTCTGTGGTTTTGTTTTATTTTTACTGGGGGGTGGAGGTGGGGGGCAACAAGGAGAAAGAATAGAGTTGCCTACCTGGTGAGGAAGCTGATTTAACTGAGATTCAGTACACTAATTATAGCTAGGAAGAATTATCTAATATTATCCTTTCAAACATGGTTCTTTGAACTGTGACTCCCATGTTTTCCATTAAAATGTATGATGAGATATCTTGTCTCTTGTGATCAATATTAACTGACTGTAACACCTCCAAGATTACATGCTGCTCTCTGACATGTTTTCTGGCTCTGTGACAAGATCTCAAACAGGTACATATTTCAATTTGTTTAAATCCAAACTGGGTTCCAACTAGTCTTTTCTTGGTAAAGAAAGGCTGTGTCATAACACAGCTAGTACTGGCTCAGTTTATTCTTGAATTATACTACAGCCAATAGCCTGTGAACCACAAACATTTGGTCCTACCATAATCCATTTTGTATTTGGGATCCTGCTAGCTTTTAATCCCTTATTCATCTGCATTATTCCACAGTCCTTAGCTACCCCACCATAAAAAGCCTGGATTATGTATAATGGCACATAATACCAATCTTCAAACAACAAGCTATTTTTGTGACAATACTAATATTTGGTATGAATGTTTCATATCATACCTTGCTATGAAATGCTCTTCCTCCCCACAAATTCATGGCAACAAGTTGATGAATTACTGAAATTTTTGGCTGAGTTTGAGGAATCGGGTATTCACCAGGCAAGGTGGTACATGTAAAAGGAAAATCCTGACTATTAACGCAGGGCAGATCAGAATTATTCAGAGTCTTAACCCAGGACTCACTTGTTGATTTCAGGTGCATGGGAAGAATTTGCTTCCCTTTTAAACAGTCTTTCTTGTTTTCATATGGTCCTGCTGCCTCTCACTGCCACAGTTTACTGGAGAAAGAAATGTAAAGGCATTGTCAAAAGGGCTACTCTTACAGGTCTTCTGTCCCAGAGAGAACTACAGAGTTTGAGAATTATGTGGGAGTAAATTTAATCTTAGACATTTCCTGAGTAATTCTGCAGACATAAGAAGGGTGGCTGGTTCAGATTAAAGCCAGGATAAGAAGTTAAATTTAGGCTGTACTTTAATATGAAATCTTTGGAGTCAATACCAGTATAAACAGTTTTTAGCTATTCATTGCTGTCTATGCCCTTGTAGTTTCCTCTCTCGCTGTACCAGTTATCAGCATGAGGGAGTAGAACCTGGGAATTGATCTAGATTTTTTGACAGAATTTTCTTACAACAGAGCTGGGGAAGGGAAAGGTTAATAAAAGGATGACAGAAAATTTAAACCATTTTTGCTGCTGAGCATTTCATGTTGTCAAATCATGGCCTTAGAAATAGCTTTGTTTGCCTATAAACAGCTGATTGCCTGTGATTCATGGAGTAGCTCTCCAAAGGACAGTAAGAAAAATATCTCCTCTTTTTAATAAATTGTGATTGTATGGAATGATAGTCTTCCCTTGCAAGAAAGTGGGAGTTTGGTCTTCCACTGGCTGATCCAGGCTTGATCCCATAAATCATGTGGTGTGGGGAATATACAGGTTGGACTTCTCCAGTTGCAGTATATGATATATAGAAGGCCCATTCTGGGAACTAAATTCAATTCCAGCTTGCTAGTCTAGGCAAATGTAGTGGGATCCTTAGAAATAGACTGTGTGGAGGGTGTTGAATGGGAATAAACTAAATAAACCTACCCATATGGCTCATTGAGAACACCAGGAACTTGTGTTTGAATGTCTGAGTCCTCATCTGGATTCGCTCAGTAGAATGTGGTTTTATACAAGATACTGCTTATTTCCTACCATTTTTTTAGAAACTCTCATAGCGTGAGAAGTTCATAGGGAGCAATAGTAATAGTTTTAAATGTGCTCTGATTAATAGGGACCACCCTATGTCTTGCTTGTTTGACACTTGGAAATATCTGTTACTTAGTCCTGATGAGACAGATCTCAGCAAGAACCTACAACTGTTAACGGTTACTTCTAAAAACTTGCTTATTAACATGTCCAACTGAGATGGTACGGGGCAGAGAGAATTACTTCCTCTTGGTTGTTCCCGTTTTAAGGTGGGTCGGTAAAGCTGTAGTAGGTTTTGCGTTGTCTGACACCGGCTGACACCAGGACCAGTGGTGGTGACACATCATGTGCCAGGCGGAATCCAAGTGGTTGAAGGATGCCCCTGGGAGATCTTGATAGGCACCGAAGGCCTCAAACTTTTGTAGGCGTGAAAAGCGAAGACGTTAGAATTGTTTCTGAAAACTCCTTCAAAGAAACTTGGTTCCAGCTTCCAAACGGCTGAAAAAAAAACCCCAACCAACCCATCCGTGCTCATAGCTGGACGGTGAGGACAGCAGGGCAGAAAGGCTTCCCTGCCATCCAGTTTGGAGTTGGTGACTATGATCTACTAGGAATGGAAAGTCACGAAAGAGACTCAGTAATTGTCTGTTTTTATGTGGCGGCCTAAAGTCCTGGAGGATGACCTAGCACTTAAGAATCAAACTGGGCCAAGTTGACTTGAAAGAACCCTAGTAGTGGGACCAGGTCAGAAGCAAAGCAAGTCCCAAACTGAGTGTATCTGGTCAAAGAGATATATTCTTTTTAAAAGACATTGTGTTACTGGAGCCAGGCCTGGATCTTTTAGCACAGTAGTCTGCAGGTAGGTGTGTCACTTTTATCTCTCGTGCCATCTTCCTGAGTGGAAAGATGTGTCATTAACAAATGAACATTTTTGTGGTATATTGTGAAGGGTCGTCCCAAATCACAGGCAGCTACATGATGGTCAAAGTACTGTAGTCAATATCCACACCTCTCTTTTCTTAACTACATTTTTTTTCTTCAGGGTATAACTATCCTGTCATCTAGAAATCTCATATTTCTTCTGGTTTTCTATTTCATCATCAGTATCAATCAGAACAGGTCACTGGAACACTCCTTTGTCTACTGGGCAACTGAATGATTTGCATAACTTAAACATCACAACAAGGACTATTTGGATATATGATTAAGATTATTTATGCAGACAATTATGTATTTTTCTGCATAAAAGTTGTCAGCTGGTACAGATCCTTACTAGCCAGTTGCATATGACTGATAAATAGGCATCATGGGGTAACATGGTTAAGTAGCTATACAGTAGCTGCAGAAACACCAGAGGAAGAAGGCCACCTTTCTGGAGTTATATGTTGATCTAGATTCAACCTGACATTGCAGAATCAAAATAAGAGCTACTTTGATCAGGAAAAAACCCTGCAATCTTCTTTTTTAGTAGTAGATTGCTTTTGGCTAAGGACATTAAATTGGGGTTTGTCAAACAGGGATACAAGGAATGTAAGTCCATCTTATTCCATCAGGCTCTGCATCTCAGCAATATTTGAGAAACAGTCAAAAATCCAATTGCTTCCAAAATCTTTTCATTTTGATGGATTGATAGTACACATATTATACTCCTGTCTTGCTCTTCTTGCAAAAAGACTTAACATTTTGCCTCAGAATTTATTTGTATGGTTCTGCAAACACTGGTGGATACATAGAAATGTTAAACTGATATTAATTATGGTTGATCAGGAATGGAATTCAGTATACAGTTTCAGTTTCACCTTGGCATGATCTGAACCATCATAACCTGCCTCCTGGAAAACTCCCTCCTAGCTTGGTCCTGCTCTCCTGAAGGATG
>JANZLP010000076.1:17014403-17026790 GCA_026930925.1 Chelictinia riocourii
AAAGCAATATGAGTAAGCTTTTTAAACTTAATTTAAGATAAAACGCTAAACAGCCTTTACTACCTGAAAAGCTCAAAGATACTGTGTATCTTTTAGCTGTTTTCTTTTCTTTTTAAAGAAGTTGTGCTAATCAATTTCTTTTCAAAGCACTCTAGTTCCTAGCAGTTTCCTAAAACTGGAGAGGAATTGCTGTTCTTTGTAAGCTAAATCAATCTCTGAAGAGCCTTATAAGAATAAAATAGCTTAAGGATGAAACAGCAATAAGAAAGGAGATCCATCTACCAATTTATCAGTCTATCTATTTTCTAGCCATATCTATCTATAATGGTTAAAAGTTTTAAAGGACACTAAATTTAAGTATTTTATATTGCTTTTCATAAGGGCAGTTCAATTTATCTCTATTCCTTTGGAAAGATGAATATTGTCACTGCACATTGTAGGCTTGTGTTGGCTAAAAGGAGTCGGGGGCATGACAGCATTTATAGAAGGCATGAGCTCAAATGTCAGTAGAGCATCCAAAAATGGATGAAGCATCACCCAGCCACTGCCATCTGTTGAGTGTTTCATGACAGCTGTATCTCCTGACCAGAGCTGGTGCAGATAATCATAAAACACACAGAGGAAGCGTACAACAGTTACACAGAGAGAGGGGAGGGGGGAATTCCACCTTTAACATTGTTTTTAATTGCACCATAATGATTTTTTAAGACACCATGGTATGTGGCTTAGACTCTGGCCTGATTTAAAGCAAACAATAAACCACAGTGCAGCTGAAAAGCAATTGAAAATTCCTCTGCAAGAAGGTTTTGTCCAGGCTAAGTATTTAATAGTGTTTCTCCCAGAGACTTTGCCCTAAAGATACTCCTGCCATAATAAAAAAAAAATAATAAAACCGCCTCAACTGTTGTGTGTCAACAAGACTATCAAAGCAAATATTCTTGTTACTGACTTACTAATGTGAGTGTGGGAGTTTTAAATGTTCTTTCTCTTAAAGCAGGGGGGGAAGTTTTGGGCCATCAAAACTGAGGTGCTAACACTCTAAGGTGTACTTAATGCCAGCTAAAACATAAATGACTGTGGAATAGAGTAAAATCATTCTAGTTTTTCTATCATTTTCCCTAGTGTATGGATCTACTTTCTCCCCCAAGGCATACAAAACTGCCATCTGACTTTATTGTTTCTGATACAACTTCTCATAAGCTGGGGAGCCTGCTAGATGAACTGGCAATCCAGACAAGTCATGAAATCAATGGCACAGGCAGTAGCGAAGGGTAGGTGTCATTGCGAAGCAAAGTCTTTGATGTGAAAGCCTTCTCTTATCCCCTTATCTAACCCTTGCCTTCCCATAGCCATGTCTCATATTGTTCTGTCACTTCAGTACGTCAGGGTCTCTGTTATTACAGCTCTAGGTTATCCAGCAGATGTTGCTGTAAACTGGTACAGCATGAACAATGGGAGTTTGTTCGTCCTTTTGATAATGGTAATAAAGCATACTGCTTGGGAAATAGAATTGCTTAAAGATATGTCACTTATGAACCTACCTAAAGTTAGGAGCTGAGACTTGTACAAGTTCAGGTAACTTTACAAGTCTAGAACTTTACCAGCAAATTTAGATAACTTCAGATAAACTTCAGCTCCTAACTTATCTAAGGTGATAATAATTCAGCTGTTGTAAGTATAAGGGGTTTCATTCTTTATGATTTAAAAGCAAATTATGAAATGACAATCATAGCATAATGAACACAAAGAGATATGCCTGAGTGTGCGGGTAGTCTGAGATTATTCAATAACTCGATGGTTTGCTGATATGGTTGAGTCTCAACAGATAATTTTTTTTTTTCTTTTGTAAGAGCAAGGGAGGTTATGACTGCTGCCATGTAGCTCAACAGGGTCCTCAATATCTCTGAAGAAATGATCCCTCCCAAAGCCAGATAACAGTTGTCCATGTAATCTATCCAAAACCAAAATTGTCTTGAGGACATACAAGCCAAAGGTCACTTGTAGGACTGGTTCCTCTGTTATCAATCCCAGAAAGATGTCAGGCTGTAGTATGGCTGTAACATCCTTTAGGGCCACATTGTTTGTTTTTTATATCAATTCAAACATTAATAAGATGAAGGAAATGCATAATTAATAATAGTATGAGCAGGGGTGCCAAAGGCCATGGCTTGCCTTCGTCATGCATTGTGTTACATGCCTGAACTGCTCTGCTAGTTCAAATACCTTACACAATGTTAACCATATCTGCCAGCAAGCCTCTGTTACTATTTGAACCAGGAATGGGTAGGAGTAATTTCTGAGATGTGTGTGATTCCATAGTGTTGGGTTACACTTAGGAAGAAATGAAATTTCAAATACTTATACATATAAAATGTATGTTAAAGCTGTACAGGTTTAAAATACCAGTTCTGCTTCTAGGTCAGTGGGAGGCTCTGGTTTACTGCTGCATTAGCTTTTACAAAATTGTTTGGCATTTATATCTTTTTATTTTACAAGTTTACTCTGAAAGAAGCTAGTGAAACAAAACATAAGTCTACCCTCCCCCTGAAAGTCACTTTTATGTTTCTCCTTTTTTAACATGGCAAAGTGGTTGTAAAATGTACTCTTGATTCTTAAATAAAACAGCATGTAAGTAGGATAGGTATGGGAAGTGGGCCCCTTTCTTGAGGTTTTATAGACCGCACAGGACCTCAAACAGGAACACTGATGCTAAACATAATTTCTTTTTAAAATGTATTTATTTTTTAAGGATTTGCGCAGGATGCTCCAAATTACTAAGAGATAAAAGTGAAAGAAGAAAACAGCTATTTCTAAGAAACTGTTGAGAGCTATTTCTTAATAATCAAGATGACAAAATTAAGTTCAGTTGTAATACAATTCAGGAAGAAATGGGTGATTTCAGAATAGCTATTCAGATTCCTGTGAAACTTAACAGCGAGCTGGATTGCCACTATAAGAAGAATAGGACAGACCATATAATTCGACATCTGGGATCCAGGAAGACCCCCAGTCGAGGGTACTATTGAAATTCAAAACCAAAAAAGTGTGTGAGGGGGAACCCTGAAATAGCCGCAATTGTGATGCCTGCCTTGTTTATGATTAAGGCTGATTAAAAATGCAAAAACTACATTTCATTGTGAAAAACAGTGAACTGGAAGAGGGGAAAGAAAAGGCTTTAGGATTCAATTTTGTAATTTTTAAATCCTAGGATTAAATGTGGAAAGGAATAGAGCTGCAGCATTTTGGAGATTGGGGTTTTTGTTTAAGACTGCAATTGTGTGCTCTTTTTTCCAAGGTAAGCGAATGTTAAGTACGCTGAGATACTATTGCTCCGTGCTTCCATGCTAATAAGGCGTGCTTCCCACAGTGTGTGACAGAAAGGATGAATACCATGCAGTGCTAATGGTTAATTTGTAGTGGCATGTGTGTTCCTTGAATGTTTGTGAAGTTTCATGATTCACCATCACACAATTGAATCGCTCCTTTTTTTAAGGTATAGTGATATGTAATGAGATGAAGCAATGCTGACAGGGTTTTTGAAAGATACGTTGTCCTCCACAGCCTATTCACTTTATTAGAATAATAATACCCCTTAAATTTGTTAATTTCTCATGATTTGGGGGATAGAGTCCTCATCAAATAATTTCAGTACTGACCATGGTTTAAAATGTTAATTACTGTGGAATCTGTCACAGATAGTGTCAAACCACAGTGATGCTAATCTATGTCATGGATTTGAAACTCCTTTGGGAAGCACATATTTAGACTTACTGCTGAGTGAACATGACTGCTAGGATTACAGAGGCTGTGGACAGTGAAGAAAAGCAGTAATGCTCCTTCTGACTAGAAAGTAAACAAAAGGGTGATTGTCTGCTTACACTTTGGGGCTAAACAGCCCAACTGCTGAGAAGCTCTAGGTAAAAAACTGCTATCAGCAAGGAGTCTTGATGTTTTCTTCGCAGAGCTAGATGTTGTCAAGGATTCAGCTGAGCCACCCCAGTGAGTGTACAGGAAGCAAAACAGGATATTCTTGTATAGGCCCTGTTTTGTGTAATTATGCAACACTTGAACTCTTGTGTATATTCCAGAATGGGTAACACACCTCTAAAAGGAACAGGGAGCCATCAGCGGCAACTAGTGAGTGAAATATTCTTATGAAAAGTGCTCTTGATTGAAATCAGTGTGTTTACTTTTTCATTTATCTTCGGTAGGGATTGCTCCACCTTAGTGCACCCTCAAAATTAAGAAATTATTTTCACCCGGCTTCATTTCCTGTGTTTGTTTCTTTTCGCAAGCAATCTAAATAATTTCAGCTGTCTCTTAAAAAGGAACAATAAGGGAAATGATCAGGGAAATGTCACTTCATCAAATATCCTCGGATGTTTTTTAGAAATCTGCTGGATTTGATGAAACACAGACAAATTCCCTGAAAGGCAGCTGAGGATCTTGCTCCATTTTAGCAGAGGCTCCTCTCGTGCTGGGTGACTCCCAGATTTGTACTGGGGAGCCTGGATACCCAGAAAATCCTGGCATGCGTACCAGGGGGTTTGGGCCTACTAGGTTCTTATGCGTAATACCAGGAGCCAGAAAACACTGGAAGCTCTGGCTGGGTGTGAGTGTGTGCGCACGTGTGTGTCTACGTAAGTATGCTATCTGCATAAGTAGTATGCTGGTTTTATTTAAATGATCCGTTTCAATTAGAGTCCCTTTTGTTCTGTTTCTGTAAATAAAAAACACATGTTAACTTTAGAATAATCTCTGGTTTTAATCGCCTGAATCCTGCCATGTCCTGTTTGTACCACAGATAGTAATGAGACTACTCTTATGAGTAAGAGTAAGGGTTGAATATTGGAAAATAAGGTTTTTTTTCAGTAATATGGGGTTTTTTGGTTTTGTTTTTGTGCCTGGCAATAATCTTGCCCAAAGAAAAATCTTTGGCTAATGTAATGGACATCCTTTTGTGGTCTGTGGATTATAGCATAAGCGCAGATTTTTCCATCCCGTTAGAAGAATGTTCAAAAAGAAATCTGTCCCTCCCAGAAACAGAAGAGAACAAAACCAGATTCTTTCTTGAAATAATGGTAGTAATGTCATGAAAACAAGGAGAGTCTAACTAATCTCTACAGACAAACCCAAATTCTACTGTGAGGGGAAGCTGAAGCAGTGAATGTCAACCAGATTGCGAGAGAGTAAATGAAGGCAGAATACGGCAAATTTTGTGTAACTTTTTCTGGTTTTGGTCTTCAGTCTAGCTGATGCCTGATAGCCTGCCTTGATCTTTGCTCAGTGTAGTGTCAGCACATAGTGTGGAAGTCAGAGGGAAACTCAGCTTTAGTTCTCATATCCTGCTTTTGTTTGCAATTTGCATAGGGACTATATACAAGAAAATGGCACTGCATTTAATATTTGCATTTAATGAAATGAAATGGGAAATAGTAGAATGAGCAGAACAGGCACAAAACAGAAACGTCTGTCTTCTCCATAGTTCCAGGAATGTTTTAAGGGTGAGGTTTCATACGACTATTCAGCAATCTCATCTACTTCTTGATTATTTTTTTAAAAAAAACAAACAAAAAAATCTGCAGAAGAAAAAAAATATTTTTTTTTTTTTTTTCATTTAGAGAGTGGTATATTTTTACTAGGGTGTCAGATAAGTGCTGGTTTCAGCACAAGGGAAGAAGTAAGACCACATGGCTGGGAACAAAGCAGGGGAGTGAGGCTGCTTCCCCAATCAACAGCAGCAAGCTGTCAAACTGGCTCAACTGTTGTGTGAAATATCAACGTAAAGGAGGATTTAGGCAAGAAACCTCTCTCTCTCTTTCTTTTTTTTTTTTTTTAACTGTGCTTTTAGCTTAAAAAGTAACAGTTTTGTTAAATTGAGGAAACAGAACAATTTTTAAAATACTGTTTTGCAGATCCCCTAGTGAAGGTATGCATAAGCAGTCTTTTTGTGGTAACAGATAAAGTGAGGCTGGTTTTTTTAATTGTATTTTGGTTTTCCCCTTTTTGTAATATGCTTTTCATGCAGTTTTTTTTTCTTCCATATTTGTCCTTTCTTTACTCTTCTTTTGGATTTTGTTTTTCCTCCTTCATTTCTGTCCATGATTAAGATTCAGGCAGTTCCTTCATATTTGCTCATTCCCTGTGCTTTCGCTGTAGTCATCAACTCTCAGTATCTTAGTGCAAACTTTGTACTATTTCAGAATTTTATGTTTCCTGATGTTCTTACTCCTAGATTCAGGTTATTTCATGACCCTTTCACTGAGTTTTGACTTCTTGTTTATTTGATAGTTTCTAAAGAATAGTAAGCTAAAAATGCTTAGGAGGTATGACCGAGAAAGACAAAAAGATAAATATAAATACAAAATTTTTTTTCTGCCAGAGTTTAAAACTAGCCTCATGATTCTTAGAAGCCTGGCACACCACTTTTGAGTGCTTTAGATGCCATCTTCTAGGGTTCAGCAGTGCATTACTTTGAGGAGTTTTGGGCTTCAAACGTAGATGAGAATAGTTGAGGGGGGCGTCACAGTCTCTGCCAAATTTACTGCAGGGCGTAATAGGAAGCCTTCTGAACAAAATTTTAATTTCTTTTCAATCAAGCACAGCAGCCTGAGATACAGTGTAGGTTACACTGGAGTCTGTACATTAATAACTTTTTAAAAGTTTAAAAAAAGCTTACTCTTCTCAAAGGTCGCCGGAAGAACTATCCAGGTTTGTATCCAACTCTTAAAGTCATTGTCACTTCTTGGAGTGTCTATTCACTATCTCCAGTGTCAGTCCTATGTCAGCAACCTCCCCTGAGCGTTGCCACTGCAGGTTCCCACCAGTAGGTGTGGTGGACAAAGTGCTTTCAAAAGGTTAATCAGCAGCATTCATTAATAACTAGGTAACAGTATCCAGCCCGCAGGCTACTGGTTGTTGGCAAATCGCTCCCATGGTGCAAAGCTTGTAGTTTTTGTTCAACTGGTTGAGTGCCTTGTTGCCAGGCTTCCTGCTGGAGGAGGAGTTTGGCAGGACCGCTGGGGCGTGTTGTGCAATGGCATTCATTGAACAGCTTCGCTGCTGGCACCTCGGGGACTTCCTCGGGCTTCCCGGCTGTCTCCGTGCTGAACTCACTCACAGGAATTTGGTATTTTAAGCAAGAGCAGAATAGCCTTCCTGAGGAACGTGATTAGCTCTTGGAGTGCTTCCGCTTGTGCTGGTGTCCAGCCTTGCTAGACTGAAATACAGGAAAATTTGCTTGATTGTTGATAGTCTTTTGATACTTTCCAGTGGTTCCCTTTCATGATTAGAAACATGGATAAACCCTCCTACGACTTGCTGAGAAAGACACATAGAAGAGATCAGCTTACAAAGGTACAAAAAAATCTGCAGTATGCACTTCTGCAGCAGCGCAGCCAGTCTCCCTCTTAACAGGGTTACTGTCACGTACGTGTGGGTGAATGAAGCAACAGGAAGATGCAGTGAATAAGTGAGAGCTTTGTGTCAGGCTAATCACTGGGTAGGCCAAATAAGGTGCTCAGCCTGGGTTAATGGCTGAGATCGTGTCCTATTACATTGCTGACTAACATACTTTTCAGACAGAAGTTTGTACTGTAGACTTGGCCTCAGGTTTTATGGTTTTAATAACTGTCAAAAAGGTGCCAGTTCTTCATATATGTTTGTATATTCATTGCATATTTTAGGGTAGACAAAACATTAATTTTCTAGCTGGATTCTATATTAAGACGAAAAACAAACAAACAAACAAAAAATCACAAACTTCCTGTCTTTGTTTGGATGATAACAAACCACCTCAACAACAAAGTACAGAACCCTTTTTTGAGGTCACATAATTACAGAAATAATATTTGAATTAGCTCTTAGGATTTTTAGCCTTAGTGTATCAGACTGATATTTGTCAAACGGGCTTATGGCTTACTCTGAGTGATTTTTAGCAACTCCAGTGGGGCTAGTTATGGTGTGAATTATTACTCAGCGTGAGTAAGGAGATCAGAATTAAGCCCAGATACGGTCAGAAGGAAAGAGGGTTTTGTCTGATTTGTCTGTGATGGATCTGCCCTGCTGTTACCTCCCTGTTCTTTCATTTAGTTTCTTTTTAGAGACTTTTGTTAAGACTTCCAAGGAGTCCTGAGAGGACAATTGAGCTTTTATGGGTTTTTTGCAGAAGCAGGGAGAAACAAGTTGCTGGTTTTCTGGTAGTGTTGATTCATTTGCTGTGCATCCTGCAAATTTTTTTTTTTATTAAATTTATTTTTAAAAAAATAATGAAAAAAACAAAAAATGAAGTTATGTAAGTCGGGCTTTGAGGGAGCAAGACGGGGAGCTTTGAGGTTAATCTGCAGGATTTCCCAAGTATACCACAACATTATGATCATCCCTTGCAGTAGGGAGGGTTATAGCTTCTGTTTTCTAAGAGAATGGATTTCCATCTGAGCTTGTCCCTGTTCAGAAAGTCTTAGTAACTAAAGGAATCAGACTGTTTCTCACAAGACGCTACCAAAATTAAACAACCTGGTTCAGACTCTAAAGTTAGTGGGCCACTCGCTGGGCTCAGTGGTGCAAAATGACTCATCCGACTACCCGAAGGCTTCCCCTCTGGCAGCCTCAGGGTCCCACTTCCCCTTGCACAGGGAAAGGAACCTGGGAAAACCCCGGCTGCACCTGTGGGTGAGCCCCGTGCGACCAGTGTAGAGCAGGCTGGGGCCTTCCCAACTCACCCCGCTCCCAGAGGAAGCCCCAGTTGTGGCTATGGGAATAGCTTCGTTTTGCCAGGAACTGTCTCTCTCGCCCTTTCTAGTGCTGGTATTAAGCAGCTACAGCAAAGCAGGTTATCTGTGTGTGCTGCAAGATGGCCAAAAGAATTTATGGCCTTTGGAGCCGGTGGGACTAAGTTTGCTCAGGATCATGCCCTTAGTTAGCGTCCTGCAGCAAAAAGGCCTAGAGTTTAGTAAGGAAACTCTCTCAGGGATTTATAGTATTGATGACTGTAACCAAGCCTGGCAGCCCTTGGATCTTACAGCTCTCTCTGGGCCTAATCAAAGGCCATTGACGTAAACTAAAACATTTGACTTCAGAGAGCTGTGGATCAAACTCTGCGTCTACACTGACTGAGTTTGCCCTCCCCTCAGACGCAACCTCACTTTAAATTCTTTTCTTCTGACAGGCCTGTAGACTCATTCTTCTCTCTTAAGCTGGGAGGGCATTTCACGGCTCTCCAAGATGCCCAGAAGTGACTTTTCCTTTCTCACGGTGCAGTTGCACATTATACCTCATTCAGTGTAACTGCTGGCTGACACCACAAGTCTCATCTCTGTTTTCCTGATGTCAGGTTTAGAGATCATATGATCCTGGCAGGATGACTTGACAGAAAATTAACCCAATCCAAGATGTCCTTCCCTCCCCCCCCACCCCAAAAGGAGCCACTGTCCCTTCAGGAGTTTTCCACATTTGCCATGCATTAGTGTAAAGTAACTCTGTGCCATGAGTGTCAAAAACTCTGCCAGGGGCATTACATAAAAGCAAAGTTAATTTGGATTAAGGCAGAGAACCTAAGCAAAGAAAACATGGAGAAGAATTCAAATGAAAATGATATGAAAAGTATTATTACCAGCATACAAGGCCTGGTCCAGAATTATTAATTAGATACTGATCCAAAGATAATGGTTAAGATGGATATTACAAGTGTGAAAACTACACTTAATGTATGTTATTATACTTACTATGATTCTCCTTTTTCTTTTCTGTTTTTTTCTCAACCCAGTTAGCTGTCAGTCAGCCTTTAGCATCTTGTTGAAAGAAGCTTGTTCTTGATTTTCAGCCAAGTGTTCCTGGGCCACTGCAGATATAATGTCACAGCAAACAGGGGAATGTCTCTCCATTCTTTCCTCTTTCTCCTACAGACCTTGGCGTTTCCTTTCAAGCCCAGTTGTTCAGTCTTTGTTAGCAAGCTGTCTTTTACTGCATTCTTTTGCCCAGACACTGATGTATAAATAACTTCAGATTTACATCATTAGCTTAATTTTTTCCTTCACTTCAGATATAAACTCATTTTAATTTTTTTCTTCTAATTTAGGTGGTGTAAATGTTGTCTACTCACATATTCCCATTTCAAAGTATACCCTTGAACCTCACTTAAAGGCTTAAACTCTTACTTTGGGTATGCATGTTTTGAAAATAAAAACTCATAAAAGGCCTACAATATATATTGTTAGCTTCCACCTTTCAGTACTTTCAACATGTCTTCTTACCCTTATGGAGGTGTCTAAGAAAATGTTCTCAGTTTCCCTTGACACAGTAATGAGGAATTCTCCCTATGTGTCTTCTCTTCTTCATGGTTTGAAAATTAAAGCTCTGTCTTCAGCTATAAGATGTGCAGCATATCTTTCTGAAAGATAAAGTTCATATCAGATTCAAGCTACTCAGCTGTTTCAAAGCTCTACTTTTATGTCAGGTTTTCGGATTTCATGAGGTTGGAGGCAGCTTGCATATGAAAATTCATAGTAATTGTACCTTTTAGTGATACTTATTAGCAGAGGTATTATCCTTTACTTTTCAGTCTGATTTACTATTTTAATTTTTTAATGTGTTCAAATTCTTATTGTGAAATCACTCAGAAAAAAAAGGAGGTTACTTAGAACAGAACAAATGGAAGAACAGTTAATTTTCAAAGTTGGAGGTGAAACAATTACCCCTGTACAGCTCATGAGCATCCTTACTGAAATATGTTTCAAGTTCTGCTTTCTCTTGATGAAATTTCTTACATTTGCTAGATAGTTTTCTAGTGGCTTCTTGTTCCGCTATGAGGTAAATTAAATGTGAGCTATTGTAAGCGAAGTTGGGTAGGTATTGTCACTCTGAGCAAAGGAGCTGCTAGTACCTTCATTAAAAGATTCACAGGTGATAAGAGATAATGGCAGTTTCCAAAATCACCAAGAGCCACGCAGGTTTTTTATTTACCATATCTTTTTCACTTTGTACCTTCTATGTCAACTGTGACCGGCACAACTCCTCCCACTTTCATCAGGGAAGCTAGAGGTTTAGATTGTATGCTGTGCAATGTAGCTTCTTATACAAGTAAATTGAAAAATATATTGGAATGTTTTCAGGTTAATTGGTTGGAAGAAGCTGAGGTCCTTGCCACTCAGATCCTTTGGAAAATTGCAGCTACATGATTTTTGTGCACTCATGGCTCTGAAATTGTCAAGTCAGCAGTGAAATATGCAACACGAGGAGTGAGAAAAGGTACTGATTCTCATGACAACAGGACCTTCCATCACTCTTCCTTGAGAGTTCGTTATTCCTTTGTCCTACTTTATGAAGTAAATCTACTATAAATAAGGATTCTCTAGCAGCATACTGTTTAAAAATTATATTGGGGGACTGAGGAGATCAGAGAATCTCTAGCTGAAGTATAAAGGTAGGGAAAATGTAAAAGTGTTTCCTTCATTGTCTTTATATTTCTGCTTCTTGAAATTGCTGTATCTATATAATACCACCATTGCTTACTCCTCCAGCAGGGACCTCCACAAAGAAAAAAGTCCAGGGAAACACCAAGGCTGGAAGGGACAGGATGAGAAATATAATGCTTTGCAGAGGGTCTTATGTATCTTTTTTCTTTTCCATTGTCATCCTCAGCAACTCTTTCCTTACAGGAGGAAGTATAGGGATGTCTTTATACACAAGTGGAAGTCTCTCAAAGACTGAATTTTGTCTGTACCATCAAAAAAGAAAATTGTGTAGGGCTGGCTTCAGATGTAAGCACAATAGGCCCAGCAGCACTTTCACCATTTAGCTCCAGATTGGGATTAGGACCTTTAACTCTGTTGACCCTGCGCTGTCTCAAGCTCTCGTTAAGTCCTTAGCCTTTCTCTCTTCCCTCTTTCCTGTTGACGTCTTTTCTCAGAAACTGGGGAGATGTAAATAAGTGAATAGATGCTGTTGCAGAGGAGAAAAAAGAAGGTGAGTCTGGGGAGAGGAGGAGGACTGCTTTTCAGGAGGAAAACATCTCTGAAGGGGAGAGAAGTGGAGGAAAGAACTGCATGTTTAGAGGGGTTTGAGAAAGACATCTCCTACTGGTAGGATGAAGAAGACAGGGGAGAGATGTTTCCATATATCGCTCCGAAAGGCCCTTGCATTTCCCTAGGGCACCTTTAACCACTTTGGCCCAATCACACCATGTGCACATAGTGAGCTTTCCACGATCACAGCACCTCAGAAATCCTGATGGTTCTGCCATGCCAACACCACCCACTTGAGTTTTTGGCTATATCACTAAGGAAAAACCTGAACTGGGATGTTTGAAGTGTTTGTTCAGAAGAACCTGGTTTTTTTCCTTTCATTTTTGTCCCTTGCCCTGTGGAAGAAGCACTAGCAAGCCTTCCAGCT
>JANZLP010000076.1:17044122-17054198 GCA_026930925.1 Chelictinia riocourii
TGTTTAGTTTCAGAATCCAGCAAGCACTTGGCAAATTTTGAGGTGGGTTGAGGGTCCGGGTGGCTGCAGCACTGTGGCATTGCTATTAATCATTATGGTCCACCAACAGCCTCCAGATATCAAAATCCCTGTACTTCTCATCAGTGAAGGTGAGGAGGACTTACCCAAGAAATAATCTTAACTTGCTGTTTCCTGTAGCTGTTGTTCCATCATACTTTACTGGCTACTAGCACAGAAACATGTGGGATGAGATGAAAACTTCGTTTAAACTAGTATATCTATTATGCAAGCCACTTTTTTTTTTTTTTTTGCCTATAAACAAATCTTCTGTTTTCCTTCATTCTGTATACTGATTGAATAAAGCTATCTCCTGCAACCTTCCAGACCGATACACAGTAGGTAATATTTTGGGGCATTGGTTAAGTCATTTTGATAGTTCAGTTGCTCATTAGATAATTAGGTATTCAAAAGAAAGGCCTGCTTTTATACCCACAGATAACTATCAGTGCATGTACATGCCTACAGTGATTTCTGTCAGAATTTACAGGACAGAATACAGAAAGGAAGGAAAGCATAAAAAAGCAATTCATCTAAGCACAGCAATGTATTTGAGACAGCCAGTTAGAAATAACATTTTATCTATATCTATATCTATATATCTCATGTATACGGTGTCAAAGTACGGACCTTATCCATAAAAGCAAATTATTTCAAAGACACAGTGGGAGAAAATAATTATAGTATTGTGTAAAATAATGGGAGAAAATAATTATAGTATTGTGTAAAATTGTTTTGTGAATACTTTCCCCCAGGGAAAGGGAACAAGACTGCAAATTATCAAATGAAACTATTCAATTAAAAGACAGTAAGTCAAGAGAGATATGTATGTTCACACTTTACCACAGATACTGGAAAAATAATCTCCATCCATTCTAAAATATCCTAGATGCATCTGGAGAAACTATTAAAAGCAGCCAGTCTTAGGTGGGGACATATACTGGAAGAGAATGATAGGGAGAAGAAACCATTTTTATATACTTTTAGAATTCATGTAAGCTTGCATTAAAAATGTAAAAATAAAAGTAAAACTGGGTTGTGGACAATGGTAATCCAGTCAACCATCTTCATCAGGTATGGCCCCTATCATGCAGCCTGTATTATTTAGTATTTTTGCAAAAGCCAAGAGAATCCACAAAAATAATCTTTTCTTCCTCCTGCATAAACAGATGCTATAAAATTACATGCAATAAGCTCTATGTCAAACTCTTAAGTTCTAGTTGGTCCACAGCACTTCAAAATCAACTGTAATAATAATAGTTCAAAACAATCTTTGCTAAATTTTGAATATAAAAATTAACATTTTCCTGCAAGATTCTGAATTCTGCTTCAATTGTTCCACCAGGACTTTAAGGATATTACTACCCTCCCAGGAAAATCTAAGAATCATTAAAAAAAAAAATAATTCTAGAAGCTGAAAATAAACAAACAAGCATATCATCTGACACTCCTCATGATCACAATTTCATCTCCTGATTTATATTAGCTGTACTGGAAGGATCTGGAATAATTCAGAGCATATTGCTGAAGCATGATTATTAAGGGTATGACACAAAAGCACCTTGAAGGTCCCTGCAAAAGCCAAGAAGGGTTAAACAGACACATTTTAAAGAAAGGGATGTATAAAAGTTTAAAAACTATAGGAAATAAAGATGTGATAGCCACCTTCCCCTTTGTAATATAAAATACAGTTTCTCTGACCTGAGGCAACAGTGCTTTATCATGCGTGGTATGTAGTCATCACTACTACTTCTTTTTACTAAAGCTGAATGTTGTAACAGAGGGGAACTGGTCAGGCACAGAGTACTAACTGCAAGATATTCAGATGTATACAATTAGTTAAAGAAACAATTTTGTAAAGATCTAAGTGCCTGCAAAAAGCAAACTAAGAAAGAAGTACCTAACATCTGACTAGATCTATTTTCCTTAAAATGAAAATGAAAGCTGCCACTTCTACTAAAGGCCCTTGCAGCCAAGAGATTTCACAGTAGTTCAGTTAAAGCCTAGCTAATGAATATAAGTTACTTTGGTGGATTTTAGCTGACTTTGAAATTAAAGTCTGAAACCGTTGGATGCTGCTAGCAGAGCTAGACTATAGCAAAATGGACTTAATAAACTCCATTGTGCAGTTAGATCCCTAGTGAGATTTGCCTTCCATCCATGACCAATTGGTATTATTTTTCTGGTGACTGGTACTTTTGTCTGTGAGACTGGGATTTCTGGGAGTGATTAGCACTTTTCAGCAGTGATTGACAGGTTGTAGCAGCAATGAGACAATAGGAGGAATCATTAGGAATTCAGATGCAGATTTTTGTTTGCATGCTTTAGGACTGATTTGAGTGGAAGTGAAATCTAGATATGAGGGCAGAAATCAGCTATTATTCATTTTTATAAAATACAAAAGGAAAAAATGAAAATGTGCTGAAAGAAAAAAATAGAAAGGAGAAGAGGATAGACAATAAGATCACATTGTTGAACAGGATTCTCCTACTACATCAGTTTTGGTGGGGTTTGTGTTGGTTTTTTTTTTTTTTCTTTCTGGGGAATCCTTTTTGAGTGTTTTGTACAGGAGCTTTGAATACGTGTCAGAAGTAAAAAAATGCTGCTTTAAAACTTTTAGGGTTTGTAGTTGAAATATTTTTTCCTCATACTGAAGTAAAATCACATGTAAGACAGCAAAAAATAGTATCACTTTGCAGAGGAAATGCATATGTTGGTGTTGTGCTAAGGCTTGATAAAACTGCCTCTGTTGCATCTAAACAAGCGGCCGTAGGGAAATAATTATAGTGACTGATTCCAAGCATTGACCAGCAATTGATAATTGGCCATAAATAATTAGGAAATAATGGCATGTCAGTGGTGTAAATTATGTAAATGTAGTAGCTGCGTCCCTAGATACTGATTCTGAGTGCCTTATAAGTGATTTTTTTTATTCAGATTATAAATTTAATATACTGTACATGACAATTTAATCTTGTTTGGCATCAAAGCTACCAAGATAATACAGAATTATACAAGCCTAATCAAAGAGGGAAAAAATCAGATGAACATCATTATTTTGGAGAGCTGGTTTAATGGGAGTTGACATTTTCAAAAGAGCATGGATTCTTTCTCTTTTTTTTTTTTTTTTGAGACAATTAATCTGAACTAGGTTTTTGAAGCAATAGGCTAACAGAACAAAACACTGACTGAAATTACAGATGTGAAAGTGCACTTCATATCTTATAAGGTATTAAATATTTAAAGTGTGATTTTGTACAGCCCATACAGTTTAGATAAAATCATCATGGCTCTGGATTTTTATTCCTAAATTGCGTGCTCTGTAGGGCAAGGGGTGTATTTTTTTTTTGATGTTGTGACCAACTTCTACAGTTTTCGTCATCTTTTCCTTTTCTGCTGATATCAACCAAGGTCTGTAACTTTCATAATTTAGATCTTAATACACTCAGATTATATTAAAAATATACATTATATTAGCTAGCATTAATTGCACAGAAATGTGTGGCACCTCCCAAAAATAAAATGTAGAGCACAAGGGGAAGAGCTTTTGTGAATGCGTCAGCTCTATGTAGTTCATTTTTGCTGGACTTGTTGGCATATGTGTTGAAAGGTGTTCCAGAATTACTCGGTTAGTGATGAGTTAGTCCTGGTGTTATTTTATCCCACAAACTACATGATGCTCACAAGATGATCACTTTCCTCCATAAAGTTTACAGAATGCCTGATATTAATAAGAAGTGGGTATTTGTCATAAAGTCAGTTCCTGGATGTCAATGCAGTGTAATTTGAAAAAAGCTTCTAAAAAGTGCCAGGTAAGATATTCTGATGCCAGGCTGATGACCCAGAGCTATGTGGCTCCAGCACCGTACCCACATACACAGAGCAGTAGCTGCTGCAGTGTCGTGCATCTGCATGAGCGTGGGAACGGTTTCAACCCCCCTCTCTACCTTCAGATTTTCATTCTTATTAATTGGATTTTGTCACCCAGAATAAACAGAACCTTTGAATTTGCTCTTAATATTCAGCACGTACTCGTCTCCCGCTGAGCTGGTACCATGTGCGTAAGGGCTTTGCTGATTCAGGACCTGGAGGGATGTGGTGATGCTAACGTTTGCTCAGTAAGGGTAGCAATAGTTAGGATTAATAGGTAAGGTGGAAGAAAAGGGAAACTGTGGAGTGGAGGGAAGAGCAAGAGAGACCCATTTGGGCGAGTGGTGCGGTTTCCTTGCGGTGTCCCGCCAGCCCAGCTTGGAGCACCTGCTGCTGCTGCTGTGTGAGCACTTGCTCCTGCTGTTTCCAGCAGTGAATCCGCCCTGTCTGTACTTGCCTGTCAGCACTGCTAAACATTTCTGCTTTCGGTCCAATTAGAACAAGATACTCGCCAAAAAAAGCCGGCACTTCAACATCAACATTATTAAAAAAAAAAAACAACAAAAAAGCACCAAACTCGCCTGCCAGCTAAAGCCTCCCCCCACTGCCTTTCTTTTTAGTGAAGAACAATTCTAAACTCAGACCTATTCTAAGCATGATCTTTTTTTTAATTGCAATTCATTTCTTCATTTTTCTTTCGTGTGGTCTTACTCGTATCTCTCATTAAGAAATAGCTATTTGCTTATTCTCACTTAGCATTGGAAGATTTTTTTTTTTTCCCCCTTATGGGAATTAGTTATAAAAGGCAACTTTAAAAAAAAAAAAAAAAGTCTGATTGCTCCTTCTGCAATAGGGTCTAGACATTCTAAGAGAATTAACTAGGGAAAACATATATCTGCATTTAAAAAAAAAAAAAGGTAATTTTTAAATAACTGAGAGATAAAGTGGACATATGGTATGAGATAAAACATGTAACCTAACCATATAGATATTTGGATTCACACTGCCTTTTTCTGGCTCTGACAGTGCTCTGTATGGGGAGATAAGGGCAGACTTATAAGGCTATGATTCAGTAGAGGCTATTTCGACAAGTTTCCACTCTGAGATTCTGTTCATCAACCTCTAATTAGCACTTCATCGCTTTCAGCTTTGTGTCACCCAGCTGGCTAGAGGAAGATGACACCTCCAACTTGAACTGGGCTTTTTTCCATTTTCTTGGAGCTCATCAAGACATGTGGTGCTTTCTTAAAGTGCAGCTGGTGCTGGCACTTTCATTGTAAATTTAAATCGCTGTGTTTGGAAAAAGGTGATAAGAACAGTTTGTTTCATGTCCCTGGTGTTTAGCCTGAGGCAATTCCCAGCAAATATATTCAAGGCTCCTTCTGGTTTGATCTGCTACATTTTTGTATTAATATTATTATTAATAACAATGCTAGAAAATATGCACCTAAAAGAATACCCTGTGCAGTGTATAAATTTTTTCCCACAGTCGCTAAAGTTTAAACTTTAAAAGAAAAACAAAATCACTTTAAGCTTCAATTTAGATAAATAGCAAAAATATGATCTTTGTATATGTTTGGAGGAGTCATCAGGTTTTTTGCAAGGTTTTTTTTTAATTCTTTTGTTAACCCTTACATGTTTTGGAGAAAAAGACATTTCATTTTTTCTTGATTTTACATTCCACTCTGCTGCTTATGCTATAGATATCGCATACCTGTATTTTATCTGACATTTTTTCTGCCTATCAAATTGTTATATTACTTAAAAAATAACGCTAATGAAAAAAGGTATGTATTTATATTTTGTATAAGAATCTCAAAGTATCATGTCTAGAAAGGCAGCTTCCAACATTTTTAGCTGTCCATTATACTCTATTCTTATATGCTTATTTGTGTCCATTCACACTGTTAAGATCTGAGTGTACTGCTTAATTGATAGATTTTCTGCTTTTTCAAGTGTGTGCCAAAATAAGTACAGTGTTAAGAAAACAGATTGAGAATTTGCACATCAACTTTTCCGTTTTCAAAATTCCCACACTACTACAGAAAGCTTTCTTCTTCTGAATGTGTACCCTGTATTCGCAACTTAGTTGTAGTATCAACCAAATTAGAGACATTCCATCTCAAGAGAGCAGCTATTGTATATTTACTTAGGGAAACTTGGATACTTTTCAAACACAATTAAAAATAATGTTTCTTTTTGCTATAGAGTAGGAATCAAAAGTCATGGTTCCTAGTCTTTTATCCTTTCTTTCAGTATTTTTACTAATCCTTATCAGACACCAACATTACCTTTAGAAATAAAACTCATATTAACAAAATCTCTATCCATTTTTTACTGGGCTTTCCTGATTTGCTGCTTTGCATTTTAATGCTGCTTAAGACCTAGGTCACAAGTACTACTGCACCACAATAAATGGCATTAAAAGTCTAGGAACCTTCTACAATGACCTTATGGAGTGAGTGCAGAATTGTGCCTCCCTTCCTCCAGTGAGGCAGAATGAAAGCATATATGAAAAAAATTTAGCTAGATCCAACTTTTAAAAACTGAGCCAACACACTGGCTTTAGATCTAATTTTACATTCTGACTAATAGTTCTGGTGTAAATTGCCATATTTCCATTGCTATAGAAATTAAACTCTGTGATTTCTGTGTGTATGGAGAAATGCAACCCGGGGAGTGCTGGGCAGGGCTAGTGGCGGGAAGCCGGCAGCCATTGGAGGAACGCAGGAGCTCGGCCCCTGGGGCTTACCCTCCCGTGGCTGCTCAGGTGGGCTCCTGCCCACAGCAGTTGGCTCGTAATGCACCTGTGGGCAAGGCTGAGGGACCCTTCCCTCAGCATGTAAGGGGGGAGTGTGGTGAGGGCTGTGTAGAGGAGTGCCAGAGACACCCTGGGGCGGTAGGCAGTGGAGAAAGGGCTGGCTGGGATTCTCTGCGGGGTGTTCATCACCAGGTTCAGCCCCCCCCCATGCCAGGCTGGGGAGGGGTGTTCGGATCATGCAGGTCGTGAGCTAAGAAAGGTACAGAACTAGTAACTTGGGCATTGCGTGAGAGGTTGGTGAGGACTGAAGGCTAATTTCCTACATCAGTCGCTTGCTGTTACTGTAAAGGGCTGGATAGAAAACTACTTTTCTCCATTGTTTGTATTTGCTTTTAACATACTATTATAGTAGGGGGAGATGTTGAGCTGCTTAAGTATAGAAAATAAAACCTGTCTGTTGGAGCTGCAGTATTGCAAAGATCTGTGTTTACAGTGGGAACTGTAAATGAGAATTTTCTCCTTATATATATTTCATACCTCAATCCCAGTACTTCAGTAGTGTATTTTACTTGACTTTAGCTTCTGCTAGTGAATAGAGCTATTTTTATGCCTCTACCAAATTATGCTCCATAATTTTGAGCAGTACTGAATTGTTTCTCTGTCCTTCCTGTTTGCTGACATGAAGCTGGTATTCTTCCATAGAGTCCTGTTGCCATGTGTTTATTCCATACTTTCTAGAGACCTAAATGAGTTGTATTTTTCTTGAATCATGCATTGTGGTGGTACTTGGCCACACTGACTTTGCCATAAGCACTTCCTAAATGCAGCTTAGAGCATACTATTCAAGTTAAAAGTAAAGTCTGTCTTCCATACCTTTACTGCGGCTTGGGTGCCTCTGAACTGGGAAAGCTGGAACTGGCCTATTCTGTCTCTAAAACTGTCTGGGTTTGAAAGACAGCTGGGAAAGAAAAAGAGTAGGAAGCAAAACTGAAAGGAAATGTTTAACCTGAGGAAGTAGGGAAGCAGAAAGAGAGAACTGTTGGAAAGGATGGAAATACCAGGGTGGCACTGTATATGTACCAGTGGTAATGACCTCCATTTGTCTTGTGCAGCTGGACTTGAGAGGACTGTGGGGATGGCATCTTTTGTACCTGCAGGAGATAGTTTCTTGCGTTGTTCTGTAGTACCCTCTTCCCTCTGGAATAAGATGTGATACATAAAGAATCTCATTTTTTCTGCACCATTTGCAGTGCAGCGCAAAACAGCACTAAGATGCTTTGTGGAAGCAAATTAGATAATTAAATGTTTTAGGCAAAGGACGTTAAACCTTTTTTACGTCTGTGTCTATATGGTAACCTTCTTAAGATACAGCAGTGTGCACATGTACATACATCAGAAATTGGAGTTTAGGAGTGTTTTGGTAGAGAAATTTCTCAGTAATTTTAAAACTAATGCACATTGTCTTGGACTGTGGAATTAAAGTTATTTTATAGCAATAGCTTGGCAGAAGAGGAAATTATAAACATTTTTTGACTTAACTCAGGATTAAATTACTTTTTGCAAATATTTTTTTCTCTTCACAAAAGATTAATTCCTTTGAAAAAATACAATTTCCTGTAAAAGAGGTGTTGTAATTTAGCAAGGCGACTGAGGATCTTGTAAATACTTGACTTAGATAAAAAACTGAGTTATTGTATCCTTTACAACAGTCTCGAAACAATAGCTTGGTATATGCATAGCTGCTCACATTTTAAAATGTGAGTTAATTTTTACAGCATTCTGAGGTATGTTGCACACATTTTAGGTGAACAGATGCAGAGAGGTAATATGATTTGCTTTAGGTCACAGTGGCAAAAATTACAGTCAAAGAGTCCACCTCGGAGATTTTTGGGTTCAGTTATTACCAGATAGTTCTTTTTTTAAAAGGATAGGAATTTCTGAAATGCTGTAATACAAAGGAATGTTTTTGTCTGACAGATTGCCTGGGATTCAAGCAGAAAAGCATTGCAAGTCTGTAACAGTGTCTTTGGTTGGTTGTTGGTTTGTTTGTGTTTGTTTTCATTTTATTTCAGAAGGCTGAGACCAAAGAGGAATTTGTTAAAGTTAGAAGGAGGGATTTGGAAAGGCTGACAACTGAGGTTATGCAATTGCGGGATTTCTTACCTAAAATAGTAAATGGGGATATCCTGGGGACATTCCAGAAACTGGATGCTATTAAATCAAGTGAGTAGTACCATGTTACAAGCTCTTATAGTTTCTGCCAAAACTACTTAGAACAAACTGTCATGCCTCTACAAAAAAGTTGTAGAGTTTGTGGAGGTATTCCAGATTAAACTATGATGCTCAATGACTGCTTCAGTAAGTTAATGTGTTTGTAATAAAGAAAATTACAAACTGCATTAGAAATAATTAGACATGTCAAATTAATCTTTAAAAATATTTTACTGTGGATAAAAAAATACAGCTTCCCTTACTGCCTGAACTAAGTATCAGGAAAAAAGTGATTCCTCTTTGAGAAAAGGCAAAAGCATTCTGTTTTTCAAAGTGTCACTTTAGATGCACAGCAAAAACCCATGGTAAATAGCTGCGGATAAAAAGTTTAAAGGAAGAGATAATATTGCTGTATTTAGCTTGTCTTGTTTTTTTTAGCTTGTATGCTTTTATTGCCTTATATATTCATAATAATTAAAAAAAAGTTGAAGACTTTCTGTTACAAAGACCTTTTTACTGCAGTCCCCAAAGTCCGGTGTTTCAGTGTTACAATTTTCTGTGCATAATTTTTTCAACAATTGCACCATTCCTGACGTGCCATCAGGACCAACTTGGAGTCAGCTCCATCCCTAGCCTGTAGCTTACACGCAGCAGTACAATTCACCTGGTCTTCTAGGAATTGGTTTTGTCTGAAAAGACATGGGACAAGCACTGAGACAGATTGTAGAGTGTGTATTTCTTCTAGAATATCATGTGATGAATTGAAAATTAATTTGCAACAGCTGGCTAAGAAAGAGTAAGATAGAGCCTCAAGGCCTGTCTCCAATACCAAGTAATGTATTGGGGCAGAGCTTCCAGCTGCCTCAATGATCCACTCTTTGGGAAGATTCTTCCATGCCATCAAATACTAACAGAGATGAGAAGACTGTACCACCTCTTCTGCTGCCAGTCAAGACATCATCTGTGTCACAAGAAGTGATGCAGGATCTGGAAGTGTTCTATTTATGCTATTGCAAGGCATCAAGGACTGTTTCCAGCTGCATTAAGTATTCAAGATTCTCAACTAGTCAGATTCTGGTTTTACCTACTTTTATCAGCGCTCAGTCTCAAGATTTCTCTCATTAAGCCTTCTTACGCTCCTTGTGCCAGGCATCAAGGAGGCACTGTTGGACTCTTC
>JANZLP010000076.1:17155121-17169028 GCA_026930925.1 Chelictinia riocourii
GTGTAAAGTTACAGGATGAACTGAGCCAGTGCAGCTGGCTGGATGCACTGTTCCCTTGGGCTACCACAATGAATGAAACTTATCTGAGTGCCCCAGTCCACTCCCACACCACCAGTGTACCGACTCCTTTGTTAAACCCTGCGCTAGAATTACTCGGTCTCCGGGGGCCTGCAGGTCTTTAGTGGCCTGTAGTGTGGAAAGAGAGGGGAGTTCACCATCTAGGAGCTGAAAGTTACACATCCTTTTATATTTCTTTTTTAACAGTAACAGTTGGGAAGCACGGTAAACAAAATGTTTACTCATGCACTGTGGCTGGTAGCCTATTTTGATTCAATTATTTTTATGTTATAATATCTTAGCATGCAAAATAAAACGGGACATTAATTATCCATTGTGGGTCTGTCCTGAGTTACAGGTGTCAATTATACTGTGTTGCAACTGGTTAATGACACCGTACATCCCAGAGCCTTATTTTGAGATATATTTTCTCATTTATTAAATTTTATCTGCAGAGGAGCTATCAAATCCATAACAAGACTGTATCTGTTTTCATCTTTTGTTTACTATATTAACTGACTTACATCTAGCTAATCCACTTTACATTTAAATTGTCACTAAAAGTCTCATAAGCAATTGCCTTTCTGTAAACACAGCGAATGAACACCGACACAAATTTCACTTCACTTTTTAATATGCACAAGCTCTATTTTTAAATGAAGGTCTTAAAAACCCATCACCTCTGGAAAAAAATAAAGTCTATATGGCTCAATCCCATTTGCTAAATGAAATACTGATTTGTTTTACATTTGTTGTGTTTGCAGTTGTGCAGGCACTGCCAACAATTCCATACGTTGGAATATTTAGCATTCACTTATCAGAAAGAAGTATTGTGGAAAAGGGTAGGAATATATATTTAGGCCCTTCTGCTATTGAAGTCAATAGCAATATTGTCTGTCAGTTCAAAGTTGGAATTGGAGTATTTTTTAATAGCTCTGTAGTCCATGTGATTGATCTATGTTTTAATGTTCCTACTCTGGTAGTGAGTAAAAGGCTATTGAGGGCGGCTAAGAGTAGAGTTTTGCTTAGTAAATAGTGCATGATCAGACTTATTCCTTTCTCACTGAAGTGCCGTGAGGATTAATTTGTTAATGTCAGTGCAGCACTTTGAAGACATAATAAAGAAAATAAAGTTACTCTGGTGATGAGTGCCACAGAAGTGTCTATAAATGAATAAAGTGCTGTCTAAGTGCTAAGTATTATTATGATTACTGCCTGCATTTGCAAAGAAGTGGTTAAATACAGTGGGATGTGGGTGTAAAATTACATTTTAAATGGATCTATTTTTGAGATTACTTATCAGCATGATTAGTGTGATAATAATTACATTTATCATTAATAATACATTTTTGAAAAGTTAGGCAAAAAAGCTAACAAGTTTGATTTTGATTTTGCCAGAAATGCACAGTGCTTTCCAAAAGCAATCTGTGGAACTTGTCTCTGGAATGCAGCTGTGTAAGATTCCACTAACATCTTGCAGGTGGAGCCTAATTTTAGTTCAGCCTTGAGAAGGGGGAATTGTTTTCTCTGATATGCACAGCACCATAACAGCAGCAAAGCAGGTGGAGCTTTAGACAAGTACTTGTTTACTTTCCTGTTAAAAAAAAAACCAACACAGATGATTCATATCATTAATCATACTGTTTCAATTTGATTTTAACAAGTCTAACAAAATAGTCTGCAACACATTTGACCTACTGATTCTCAAATGTGGAACAAACCCAACAGAATGGAAATGTTCAGAAAATGAGCATTCAATCCTAAATTTAGTGGAGAAGGATCTAGTAAATGATGGGAAGGAAAATTTAGAAATGCATCTGCTCAGTCACAAAGAGTGAGCTGCAGAATCAGTCTCAACAATTTCTCTGTCAGCTTCAGCAGTCTCTTATTAGGACTCTGAAGTTAACTTCTTGTAGAGCTTTGAGATTCTTGAGCTGCAAAATATGGAAATGAACCTAGAGATAAAAGCTAAGCAGCAACTTGCTGCTTTTAGTCAAACTCGTAAAATAAACTCAGTATAATACATCCCATTCATTTATTTTTGATCAGCTTATGCTTTAAGTTCACCCCAATTCCCTATTAACTGAATGATCAATAACTGGTGACTTTTTCATCAGTTGTTATGAAACTTCTCAGTTTGTACATGGCATGGTAGAGTAATCCCATAGTGTTCATGGGGCAAACACTATATTAGAAAGGCTATTTTGCTATACATATTTCTTCTCTAGGCTTCCACATTTTGGATTAATGTACAAGATACATTGCGGTTTTCAATTTATTGCCTTGAAAACCCAAGGGTACTTTCCAGGCTTTTGTTCTGCATTTTTTTTATGTGGTAGACCATGGAGTTGTTGGTAGCACACACGCTGTATCTGGTTGCTCTTGGTTGTTCTTTTCAGATGGCATTAACTTTGATTTTTACACCGCGGGTTAACTTTATGCGTCTCACTTGCTTAAACTTTTTCACTGTAAAGTTAGTCCAATGTAAGGCTTTTCAGGTCTACCACAGAAAAAACAGTTGTTGTGCTCTAGGTTGTGTATCACGTGTAAGGAAATCACGGCTACTGGATTAGAAAATCTGCAGCGCTCTGACTCTTGGTTCCTAATTGTTCTTATAAAATTAACTGAGTGGACAGGAGCTGGATCCAGCAAAGAACTATTGTTTCATATATTGTTATTTCCAAGCATCCTTTTGGGGAGTTCATACACTTACTACCCTTGACTATATAGACCTCGCCTTCCAAACATCTGTTTTAATGAACAAGAAGAGATGAAGATTTGTCTCCAAAGTTCTTGGTAATTTCTCAGGAAGCAGAAGCTGCTCCTGCATTAGCAATTAGATGGGCTCATTAAAGGTCTATATTCAGAGTTCTTTTCTTTTCTTTTGCTCCAGACAGTCATGGCATATCTAAATAATTCCTGAGAAGGGCAATAGTTTACTTAATCAATTCAGTGATCAATCTAATTATTTCTTCCTAACAGCAATAACAACATAATACTTTTTATCCAATGGTCCCGTAGTGCTTATCATTTTTTTCAAATGGCTCAGCCACCTCAGAAACGCAGCACACTCTGGAGCATAATGGCACAGACTGTTGACTTCTCTCCCAGTAATTCTAGTATGAAGCTGATTGGTACTGACACGCCTGTGAAGCTCAGAGATGGTGAACAGAGCTCATCTTATCTTATATCTTACCTTACCTTAGCACTTAAGAGAGGTCTTCCAGATGACAGAATAGAAGAGCTCCTTATACTGAAGGCATGTTTTGTTGAGTTCCATCTGTCACCTCCTTCTTCTCTATGTACAGGGCCTGTGTGGTGGGTCAGCAAAGAGGTCTGGGCATCAGTGACTGACCTCTGGTCTCATTCCTGTCTATTCCAGCTCATGCAATTGCACCTGGCTAAGAATCAGGTATGTGGTAATCTGAGGATCCACCCTGAAGTGATCCTGTTTATGGAGGTTTGTGAAGGAAGACCTGGCAAGAATGAGCAAACTAAGGATGAGAGTTCACCAGCATTTTTGAGAAAGCGGTAATACCCCAGGAAGGATTTTGTGGTCAAAATCCTGTTCTTACTCTGCCACTGAAACTGTGCTGCCCCAATTGTAGGGCAAATTTATCACTGATGCCGAATGTCTTCTGAAATATTTAATGGAGATCATAGCATTTATAGCCGGTACCATAAAACTGAGCTTTCAAAACCACCAGGAATGATATCCTCAGTGTTGAAGAAGAAAGGTTGCACAATAATTCCCTTTAGTCTATCATTTTTGGTATCGATTTGTGCCTTCCCTGGGACCAAACTCCAGCTACATCTGTAAAAAGGTTTACTCTCTCAGTTGGACTGCTAGCGATGTTCGTACTTAAGCTCGTACAGATTATCACTGTAGACATAGCTCAAAGAATTTTATGGCCATGCTATAAAAAACAAGAAACTCCACAAATTATTTGTTTCTAGTACTATCTGGACTGCAGCAATGCCGGTAAGGATGATATTCAGATTGTCAAGAGACAAGTCTTTAGGCTTGGCATGTCCAAGTAGGGAACAGAAGTATGTGAATATACACTAGCACTTGAAAAGAAACCAACGTTTAGAATTAGATGACCTAGGAATAGTTTCTGCCTTTGCCTAGTTTCAGTGTTTCTTGAATTTAATGGGGACTCACAGTATATAAGGCCATTGCTAATTTTTAAAACATTATCAAAGGCCTTCTAAATATTCTTACTGCCTAAGCTCAATTGATTCTATTGAAATAAATATTTGCCAAGTCTATATTTATCCCCCTATATTTTTGATGTCTTCAGTTTCAGTTAACCCAAACTAAGTCTTTCTAGCATTTCCACGTTTTTACTATGTCAGAGCAATTTGAGCTGACACACCTTGTCTTGATTTATATTTTTTTATAAGTGATGGAAATGGACCTCAAATCCAGCACAAGCTGGAGATGCTCGGCACTGAAGGGATGAGCATAAAACAGCCACAGTGGTGTTTCAATTCAAGCTGGAGAAAGTGGTGTTTCTTCTCCTCACGGTATTTCAGCACTTCCTCTGTCAACTGAGGGAAGATAAACTACTATGCTGATTAATATTTTTAGCATACAGAAGGCCTCCTTCTGAACCAAAGGTTTGCAGTGTAAATCAGGGTAGCTCTTTTCAAGTGATGCACTGACATAGTATCGAACCAAGCCTTTTGTCATTACTGCCACAGTATTTGGCAAACAAGAACTCTCTGGGGAAGTTAGACCTTGTGCTTTACAAAAATAATGGTATTTTGTTATAGACTTTTTCCCAGCGCCTCACATTAAAAGTAATTTAAAAAGACCATATCCTTCCTTTAAATTGTTGACAAGGACAAAAGTAATCAGTAAATGCAATGCTGGAAAGAACTAAGTGATCATGGCAGCACTAATGGGGGGAATATGCTTTTCATTGTCCTTTTTTGGACAACATAAGCTACTTTATAAGGCTATCCACTTGTGCATTTCTCTTTTGTCATCTTTTGAAAGAATTGACTCTGCCTTTTCCTAGGGCCAGGTTATGTGGAGAAAAAAGATCTGATCCTGCTTGAGACTGTGCTTTCTGGTTTAGTGAGAGAATTAAATCATTTAAGCTGTTGGTGTCCCTTGCTATGCTAAATCTACTGGTACAAATAGGAGAAGCTTTCAGGAAGTGGCTCTGCACCAAGAGCAGTCTGTGGCTCCAAGGAAAATAAAGGCATAAACTCTCTAGGAGTACTTTAGTTCTGTAGTTGAAGAAGCATTCTGTATGAAGTTTTGCAAATGCAAAATACCAATGGGCTTGATTATATTATTTTCTGTTTCTGATGGTTACAGAAGAATGGTCTCATTGCAGACATATATGTGAGACAAAAGGTCACTATAATATTTTAATTTCTCAGAGGAGATCTCTGCTGAAAAATTGTTATTAAGAAAGGACTTCTTTCAGCCAAATTATAAAACCAGAGCAGAAGACCGTATTGTGAAAGAGGCTGGAACTCAGCAGTGCCCCAGAAGTCAGCATTTATGGATCTGTGCTGCAAAGAACTGTCTCTGCTACAGTTCCACTCTGTTTGATGAGGATTCCTAAAATCTAACTGTCAGCTCTTCTGCTCTGCCTCCCCAGTTCCCTAGTTTTGATTGGCAAGAGCGTGCCTTTTAAAAAGAAAAAGCCATTCCGGGGAAAAAGAGAAAGAGAAGGAGTTTTTAAATTAACATTGAAATTGTCAGAGACTAATTGCATGTTAGCATCAAACAAACACTGTTGATGTTGTTGTTGGGTTTTGTGTTTTATAAGTTTTCTGTAACCCCTAATCAAACACGGGCAAGTATCTGCTGAAACAATGTATGTAATTTGTTTACATTGTTAGTTGAGATAATTACAAAGCAAGCACAATGGAAATAACTGGTTTCTTACTTTTATGTGGAAAGTGTCGGGGAGGGGATCTCAACAACTAACCAGCGGTTGTCAGCTGCTCTCTAAAATATTGCCTAATTTACAGTTGTTGCATATTAGCATTGCTAAGAATGCTCGGGACATAAAGTGTCATGTTGAATATAGGGTGATGACTTCATACTAGAGCAAGTCTGGGGATATGACCGGTTTGCAGTCACAAAGAAATCAGCTTTAATTAATTTGAGTGCCAGCACTGTGTATAATTACACAGCATGAGAGTTTGCATGCAAATTCTAAAATGCTGATTGTTGAAATACTTGCACTCATTAATACACGGGACTAAGCAATCCTGGCCTGTAAGCAAGGTATAGAAAGAACACACAGTGCTGTCAGGGTAATTTGCACTGCCCTATAGTTAGCAAGCGGAATTCAGATAGTTCTGCTTCTTAAGTGATAAGCATAACATATTAGTCATTCTTGTGGGTGACATACCTTGTAGCCCACTCTCGGTGCGCAACTAAAACAAGATGATCTATTATTATTAAAGTTGTCAGAAACCTAACAGCAGGATTTGAGCTTCATTTATTGTAGACACTAGCTACAACTCAATCTTGCTTTTCAATTTCATTTTTTATTTACTTATTATATATTGCCACTGTTCTCAATTAGAAAAAAACGGCTTGCAGGCAAATGTAATGTAGAAGAAATTGTCAGAGCGAAATTAGCCCTCTTGTGTGATGTTTTGTACCTTTTGAAGACAACGACAAAAGACCGTATTTAGCTTTTTTTACCCTACCCCAAAATTACCAGTGCGAGGCTTTTTTTCTGGACTTCGCTTCAGTTGCCAGCATTATGTTTTGAGGCGTCAAAACTGGTAGCCTGAGAAATGGGAATTGTATGTAGTCCTGTCCAGTTTTTAATCAGTATGTTGGTCTTAGCCATGTGTGACTAATCCTGTTTGCAGTCAATTTATCTCAGTATTTTACTGCAGCAATGAGTTTCACTGATTAATTATATGGTGAATAACAAAAGAGCAGGAACAGTAAAAACACTGTTCTGTAATTTGGATGAAACTCTTTTGTCTGTTGATATACACAGAGAAAAATCTTGTTATTCATTAATTTATACATCAGCAACATCTGCTGCTACCTTTCTCCTTTCTAAACTCGGATAGTCCACTCTTCTTTAGTATCTCACCATATGGAAGCCTCTTCATATCTTTAATCATGCTGTTGACCTGCTCTGGGTCTTGTCAAAATACATTCATAATTCAGAAAAAGAATTTTGAATGCACTTGCTCATCACACAATGATTTTTGTAGACATCTAGGTAGTATAACAGAGGTTAATATCGGAGCTTACTTTGCATGCGTCTGAAAATTTGCTGGTTTTTTCTGTTGTTTCTTAAAGAATGTTTTTCATTTGCAAAACATTAACATTTGTCAGGGTTATTTCCAGCCACACAGAAAAATGTTCCTTTGTGTATTTTGATTATTTAAAGCAATTTTGTTTCTCTAATGTATATGTGCATCCAGCACAGCATGTTCACTGCTTTGAATGAATATGTGGGGAATGCTGTTAATTTCCTCATGTGCATGTACAGGAATGCTTTTATTGTCTACTGCACATGTTGAGATGGGGTTGCTTTGTCTTCTCTTTCACATTATTTAGTGCAGACTTCTTCTTTATATTTGAAATGTAATAACTACCATAGATTACAAAATTGACTATAAACAGTATATGCTAGGCACAGTTATGGTTTAGGGCTTCCCAGGGTCCCCAAATGAATTCCAGGAGTGCCCTGTTAGGCACCAGGGCTTTTTACCATGCTTAGGGTGCTGGGTGGTTAAGCGAGGAGTCCAATATAACTAGATGATGCCTGGAAGGTTTTACTTAGATTACAGCGAGGAAAAACACCGATGCTCTAAAAAAATTTTCTTCTGACTTGATTCCACGAGTTTAAGGATGCTCTAGAAAGCATTAGTTCCAAATCCTTTCCCCAAGACAGACATTTTCCTGAGCACAGCAGACTCTGCTGCATAGCCAGCAAAAAGTGCTGAAGGAGGTCTACACCTCCAGCACGCTGCAAAGTCGTCTTCCCCATGGACCCAGGGTCTAATAGCTAGAAATGAGTGTCACAGAGACAAGATTGGTAAGGCATTGTGAATTGCTCTGTGACTGTACGTGTTTTCACTCGCCAAGCTTCAAGTACAACTTGAAAATATGATGTTGAGAGGATTATGTGCTTCATCTTGCCTTACATTTAAGCATGTGTCTAGTTTTAAACACATAAATGGTTCCATTCACTTTACTGGGATTTTCTTGTATGTAATTTTAAATATGTGCTGAAGTGATTTAGTAAATTGTGTTCACAGAAGGCATCAGAGGCAGCAGTAACAGTGAATGTGGTGGCCCAGCTGGAGACCAACTGTCCAGCGGAAACATCTCTCTGTCAAAACTACTAGGTCTATTCTCCTCCGGTTTAAAGAAAAATCCCAGTTTCTCAGGCTTTCTCACACCCTCCCATGTAAGGCCATTGTAGGGTTTTTCCTTCAGAGGGAATTCTTCCAGCAGCCCTCATGAGCTGTCCTAGCTATGAGGATATATTGTGCTGTGGTCTCTGTTCAAGTCTCATCAAATGGTTTCTCATATTTGTACTGTCCCTCACTGTGTATTTCAAGCAAACTCAGGTATTTTAAAAAACAAACAAAAAGACATTTTCCCATTGTTTTCAGGAGATTTTGGTAGAGCCCAGTGCTGAATAAATAATCGACAGTACAGAAAAATATATTTTTCTTTTCCTGAAAAGCAAGTCAAGCGCAAGACTACAAAGCAGATAGCTATGATTTAGAAAAGTATAACTCAGTATTAATGTTTAATGGATGTGGCACATTCCTTGCTGTGAAATGTTATAAATCACTCATTGAAAGAAAACAACAGAATATTTGAGGAGCATGTTGATGGGGCTTTTGTGTGGTTCAAAGGTGATATGGAAACAATGACCACCTGAAGACAGTCTTACATCTCTGTGACAAAGACCAACTCAACTCTGATCGTTTCCTAAACACAGAAAAAAGAGTGGCTTTTTTATTGTTCTTTTGATCTGCAGTATTTTGGGTATATTCTTGTTTCCTCTAGCAAGAAGAAGCAAGATTTTACACTCCTATCATTCTTCATTAGAAGCTTTTTGGCATCCCAGTTTTTAGTCTATCAGGCATGAATGCTCTTCTCTGTGTTTGACTATAGCAGTAAGTGAACTGGCTGTGCCCAAAGACTTGAGTCTGCCATCCTTATTCCCGTTGAGATGGATTTTGATACCGACCTTACCCATCCTGAGTTGTTTCTTTCTTCTCTATAGTTACACCGAAATCGGTGTGACTATTCGTATTCGTAACTGCTCACCATGTAATCATGTTCAGAGCATGGCCCAGGAGGACTAACTGAGGGCTAGTACTTAGTCTGCATGAATATAGGTAGCCAAATCTGGTCCACTGAGTAGTTAGCTTAATAGCACTTTCCAGAGTAATTACTGCTTAGCATAATGGAGGCAGAGCTGGATCCTAACATGTTTTCTCTCTTGTGTCGCTTCTCACATTCTTTTTTATTCCTGAAGTTAGTGTATTTGGCAAAATGTTCCCCTGGAAAAAGAAAGGTATGTGATTATAACCAAATGAGCAACTTGGAACTACAGAAAAACCACAAATCACATTTGTTTATAACTTGTTACTGCTTTTGTTTGTTTCAGAAAAACCTATTACATTTACTCTTAAATGATACAATATGGCCAGTGTGATCTTGTGGTCTAAACAATACAAATAGCTGTTCCTCAGATTTTACTTTCTGCAGCTTCTCAATGCTTTTCATTAAACTACAGAACTTGTAAACTTTAATTCACCTTTTAACCTCATTGACCATCATAATGAACGTTAATAGCTAGATGGTCACATCATACAAATTCTATTGTGGTTCAGATCTTGGTCGATTCCTTTTTTGAAAGATTTTTGGAAGACTAGTTGGTTTCTGTTTTAATTATATGTGCTGAAGAGAAACTTTATTGTGATTATTCCTTTTTCTTTGAATAAATAGATGCTCGTTTGAAAGAAAACTTCCTTACACCAAAAGGTCATGGGAAGCTTACTATTTTAGCCATAAATGGCCCCAGTATTCTGTAATTTCTGAATTTTGCTAACCTTTCTACACGTGTAGCTTAGATAATTGCTAATAATTTCCTTCTTTCAGCTCCTAAAAGTGGATATTTTCCCCTTTACCCCAAGAGACGAATTTCTATCAATAGGGGAGTCCCATATAAAACCACAGAAAACTATCAATATTAGCCGTACAATTTTGCCTTGAATGTTGCTACTGAATAGATATTCCTGTTGAACACTGCGAACCTGATTATCACTAATAATAGGCTAATACTAAAATTAACACACAAACCCCAGAAGAGAAGTACCCAAAGGCCTTGCACAGCTCTGAAGTAGTACATGTTCTGTTTTATGTTCCGTGTTGGCCCTCCCATGACGTCTTTTCTCTTTTTACTATTTAAGCTGATTGATGAACCTGATGGCATGGGTACTTTAATGTAGTGTATTCTCACTCTGTCTTTTGCACCAGAGGTTTTTCATATCAGCTGCAATGGAAGAAAGGCAGAACTTGACATTGTGAGAATATTTCTGGTCTAAAAGTGCTAAGCGTGGGCTTACGCATGTTAGGTCTTTACCTATGTACACTTTTACAAATATATACACGTTTCAATTTTGTAATCAGTAAACACAGAAATTTGAAGAAATATCAAAACATTCATCCAGGTTCCAGTTTGAACACACTATGATCAGAGCAAATGCTGACAAGTTAAATTCTGTACATTATGCAGGAGAACAGAGTAGAAGGTCATGGTAATGTCCCCTCTTGACCCCGGACTCTTCTTATTTGAAGCTCATTGACAACAAACGCTGTGACATATTCACAGACAGTTGTTTAAAGCTGTTGAGTTGAAAATATTCTTTTTTTCCAAAAATATTGGGCTGATTCTTTGGTAAAAGTTGCCTTCAGGCAAACACATGGAAAATGATACAGCTTATTAGAGCTTAAACTGAGAAAAAACTCTTGATAGCTGATGTTCACACATCACTAATAACCTGAAAAGCTATGAGTTTTAGAAAGTGGTATTAAAAGCAAATTCCATGTGATACATTGCACAAATGCCAATCCTATTCATACAAAGGGTCCAAATGTTAAAAATGTATTAAATCAGCTTTCTGAATGCCCCTGTTCATTATTTTGCTGACTTGGAAACCTTGGAGTGTTTTGTATCCATTTCATTATCTCCAAAAAGCATGAATTGTAATGGAATTTACATAAAAATCCTGCTGGAGAGTGGAGACTTTACTGCACAGTCAGCTGCCCCCCTAATCCAATCTTCCCCAATGCAGTTGGCCCGGTGGTTGCCAAACTCTAACAGTGGGGATCTCCTTTGTTAAGAAAAGTATGAATTTGAGCTTTAAAATGAGCAGAAGTCTTTTCTATTACTCAGGATGCCTCCTCTTGCTGAGTTTACATGAGATGTCTGGCAGGAGGTGTTATTAAATAGCCTCAAAAATTAGGCAAAAAAACCAATTATCTAGAAAAGGGACACAAAAGGCTTAAAGAAGTGAGCATTTGAATTTTCATTATTGAGTATCCATGGGACACCACACCACTATTTGAATTTTGTTATTAACCCTTTGCATAAAAAGGATTTAATACTTTTAATCAGTTTTGAATTGCACTTTGAGGAAAGCACAAGTTGGGAATTTTAAAAAGCCTCCTTCATTTCTTTCAGTGTTATTTCAGTGCTCTCATGTTTGCACTTATCTAAAAAGAGTTTTAACTTTGTATTAGATTTTTTGTGAAGGTTGATTACATGGGCATTTCAGTCTCACCTTCATTCTTTATTTAGCTGAAATTCCTAATCACTTCAGTGGGTGGTAGACAGGACTCAAGTGTTCCTTTAGATGAATTTCAGCTTCTAAAAAATCTTAGGGGTTGAGTAATGTATTCTTGTTTATTTTCTACACTTTACAGATAAAATCTAGAGAGCATTCATCATCACCTGGATAGAAGTGATTTAAAGCAGTTCACAGCTTAGGCTGGCAGCCATTTTCTGAACTTCAGCAAAACATCAAAATCAGAACAGCAAGAAATAATTTAATAGTCATTTCATGTGACCCTTCCGAAAGGGATACAGATAAAGATACACATACTGCTAGGGAATTCTACCTGGATAAGCTCTTGCTTTATTAACAAAAAGCATCCAGCTGCCCCTGCCTCAGGAAAAATGCTTTTTTTCAAATTAACATTAAGGAACATATGCTCTTTTATTCTCCTGAAAACAAGGTTTTATAACAGTTCAGTCTCCTTTTTTATTCTGAAGGATCCACTCCTAGTGCCCATGTCTGGTCATGAGACCCTCCTCACTTTCCAGGTCAGTTTACTCTCCCAGTTCTGCTTCTTGGTTTTCTTCTTCTTGTTGCAGTCTTCATATTGTTTTTTTCTATTCTCTTTTACATTTCTTTTCATAAGCTTTTCTTTGTTATAATCCCTTTAACAGTGGTGTTCAATTTAAGTATCGTTGAACAGTAAAAACAAGCTACTATGGCAGAGCACACGTAAGCTTAGAAGTTCTACAGTCACTAACAGAAATCTTCATTTGGTTTCCTTTGTTTTTACTGGGCTCTGTAGATTTCTACTGGAGTACCAGTCTTCCCAAGAGACCGTAGGAGAGCAGTCCTTTGGCTCTCTTCCAAAATGCATTTGCCAAATAATCACGTTAGAAAACTCCTGGACTTTCTAACAGAGAAGACAATAGCCATGTCCAAGAAGGGTACACCAGGATACTCCGGGTCTTCCCACTTAGCCACTGTTCCAAACCCTGCACTCACGTAGAGAGAGATCCACAGAAACCACTGACGTCAATGGATGTACAAGGGCAGAGTTTACTTGACACTAATAGCACTGATGAGAATGACAAGCTATTACAAGCTTTCTTTCACCGTTTTCAAAAAAGTTCAGGTTCCAGGCAAATATGGTACCACTTCATTTCAGACCTATATAAAAGACACATCTTTGGACAGCAGTAGAATTTGGTGGATGTTGTTCTTTTTGTGATCTACCTTAATTTTTTAATATGCTTTTATGTGGATGGAATTTGTTTCTGAAAGGAATTCTTAAAAATAGAGTACAGCCTTTTTATTGAGATAAATACAGGCTTGGCCTTTGTCTGCTCATTTTCTGACGTTGTAGTTAGTTTGGGGGAGAAGGAATGAAGGAAGCATATAGCCGTGAATACCCAGGCCCCCTTGAACATTACTGATGAGTGCATAGTGCTAGTGAACTGAGAAGGAACTGAAAGGACTGCCAATTTTTTTGCTGCAGTACTACAGAATCAACAAAATAAAGCGGAAGCTGAATGCAAAAAAAAGCACTGTTATGAGAGGAATCAAATATTTTGGGGCATTCAGAAAAGCTCTACAGAAAATCAGTCTCAGATCTGCAAAATCATCACTTGGGAAAAGCTCCGTTTGAAGATTTGTGGAAGGATTCATGACTGATCCTTGCACTGAAAAAAATATAACAGGGGAACCTTCAATATTTGTGTCCACATCTTTAGCTAGTGGAAAGGATGCAGTTCCATTAAGTCAATGCAACTGTCCTAATTTGCACCAGCTGAGCTTCTGCTTCTTTGTTTGTGTAGCCTTGTCGGCACCCCTTCCAAGGGAAAGCAAACATTCATTGTTCTTTCCTGGGTCAAAGAAAAGTCAGTGCAGAAGGATCCCAAAGTTTCCTTATCTCTTCTTTTTTTCATTTTCGCAACTAGCATTGTTCACGTACAAACGATTTGAACTTACAGTGCAGAACTTAATGCATGTGCTTCTGAATGTACCTGACACTGGTTGATGGATGAGTAGTTTCCATGAGT
>JANZLP010000076.1:17370937-17384933 GCA_026930925.1 Chelictinia riocourii
GTCCCATCCCTGGAAGTGCTCAAGGCCGGGTTGGATGGGGCTTGGAGCAACCTGGTCTGGTGGAAGGTGTCCCTGCCCATGGCAGGGGGGTTGGAACTGGATGGTCTGTAAGGTCCCTTCCAACCCAAACCATTCTGTGATTCTATGATTTCAGAGGTTAGAAACACAAACTTCCCTAAAGTAACTGCTATAAAATCTACAATTAAGAGTATTTGCAAGTAGTATGTCAGTGAGGAATAAGTAAACAGAGTCTATTTTTTTTCTGTTTGACAGAACTGTATAGCACCTAGCACATAACATCTATGGATCACCAGCATTCGCACCAAGGAAATCAGAAACCACTTGTTCTCAGGAAAGTCGTTATGGTTTCTATAATCAAGAGTTGTTATACTCACTGGTAGCTGTCTGCAGTACAGATATCTGCATCTGAAACAGCTGCAGAAGCAATCCTCACTCAGGGGAGAAAAGTAGGAATTTCTGGAGTGTGACTCTTCTGGAGTAGTTTAGTCCTCTATATTATCAGACAGTGGGTGATAAAAGGAGTCCGAAGCTGTTGGGGTTCTACAACAGAGCCACAGAGACCCCCAGTGCACCCCAGTCCACATGTCTGGTCACTGAACTCCCACGAGATGTATCAGTCCGGAGAGGCATCAATAGTGTCCTTGCGGTTCTCCCTCTTCAGTATCAGCGTGAGCATCAGGTGTGTGTGGTCTCTCAGGAGTTTCATTTCCTCAGTGAAATAAAGCCCACTGATAAATTATTTCTTCTGCCCGAGTCTGTCTCTTGCCATCTTGCCAAACCTTTCCATCACGCTCCTCTCTGCGGACTCTGAGCTCCATGGAGGACTCTGTTGTCCAAACTGCCCTGGTCCTTGGGCTCCAGTTTGTAGCTGACAACACATCTCTTCCTCTTTGTGAATCGCATGCTTAAATGCCCTTGATTTGCTCAGGAAGGCAGGAGTTGGAAGGATAGATAGGCATTGAGCAATGAACTTTTTCCTAATGTGTGTTTACATGACTTTGGCCCAACCAAAGGTGAGAATCAAAGGAAAAAGATCATATTTTCAAATTCTCAATTACAGGAAAAATATCTTCAGAATAAATTTGTAGTCCTAATTTTGCAGAAAGCAAAAATGGCTATAATGTACCATCGGTGCATAAAATCGTAAAATGGAAATTGTAATTGTTTAAAATTGGGTCTACAGTAATTGAGACTACACTTTAGAGTGTTTCGGACTATAAAGTCCCTTTTAAACTAGATGTCTTCCTTGTATAACATAGTCCACAATTTTGCTGATGAAAAACTTTATTGTCCGAAACATGCAAAGTTTAATCTAAATTACCCTTTACACATATTAAACAATTGTTGTTGCCATCTTAGTGTGTAAAATCCTCATTTTGTGTTATCCTTTTATCTCCCAGCCTGACAATTATTTCAATGCAAATTGTTCCTTCTGGAACTACTCAGAGAGGACTATGATGGGATACTGGTCAACTCAGGGCTGCAAACTGGTTGACACAAATAAAACTCATACAACGTGTGCTTGCAGTCACCTAACCAACTTTGCAATTCTTATGGCTCATCGGGAAATTGTGGTAGGTAATGACGTTTCTAGCCATTGGCAGAGAACAAACTTTTAAAGATTCAGCTTTAAATTTTTAGCAGGATCCAAAATTGCTGAAGTTTCTTAAGTATTTATAGCTCCTACCCACTCTTTTCAAAGCAATTTGCTTTCTGTAGCACTTTTCTTCCTCACCCAGAAAGTTACCAGCAAAATAACAGGAAAGAAAAACAAGGAAGGAGAAGAGTTTTCTTCAAGTCATATTTTAAAGTTACTGACCAGCCTTACAACCATTTTACAAACTTCCCCTCAGTACAGCTGGAGAGTTTCTGTAGGGGCAGCTGTGCAGGCTGTTCCCTGGAAGCACAAGTGCCAGCTCTCCTTCGAGCAGGAAGGTCAAGGTGCTTCCATTCTAGTCTTTTGAGTGCCTCTTCATACTCTGAAATTTTGTTGTCTAGTTAAAGCATTTACTGGATATCAGGGGGCCCGGAGCATGCAGTATTTGGAAGGATATGAGACTTCTCATAAAGCCATTGTATTCGGAAAGGTCGCTGAAAAGGCAGCCGAGATGACAAAAGTGATACTGTCGCAACTGAAGCAAGGAACCTTCTTTAGCTAAATGTGAGATTAGAACTGGTATTACACACGTAACATATTCTGCATTTTGTCTTAATTGGTGTGTAAATTGTTGCTTTCTTCTCTGCTGTGGATTTGCAGATCTGTAGGAAAGAACATGCAGTCTTATAGGAGGTCCCAGGGAAAGCTCTCTTTCTTTGCATCAGAGCCTAGTGGCACTTCCAATATGTTATGTTTCTCACTTGTTCTTGTCTGACAAGTTTACAGCAAGCCATAGGAAGAGTAAAACTGCTATCTGGTCTGGCTAAAATAGTCACATTTTTCTGAGACCTGCTCCTCTTCTACTTACCTTAATCTTGCTCTTCTGGGAGGCTGACCTGGGACTGAGAAACTACTGAGTACATTTTGCCCATCTCATGTAATGAACAAGTAACTTTTCAGGATGCTACCTGTGAAAATAGGTTTTTGTTTATACTCATAAAGAGTCATATTAATTTTCTCCATTCTTGGTTATTTCTAGTACAAAGATGGAGTGCACGAATTGCTCCTCACTGTCATCACCTGGGTGGGAATTGTCATCTCTCTTGTTTGCCTGGCCATCTGCATCTTCACATTCTGTTTTTTCCGTGGCCTGCAAAGTGATCGTAACACTATTCACAAGAACCTTTGTATCAACCTATTCATTGCTGAGTTCATTTTCCTAATAGGCATCGATAAGACAGAGTACAAGGTAAGTTTTCTCTGTGTGTACTGATCTCGTTGTCTGAAATGACTGTTTGAAATGGATTTGAACTAAAACATGACAACACTGCCAAGCTTTCGGCATTCTGACACAGCAAGGCTGAAATAAAAGCTCAGTGTGAAAATGTGATAGACATGTTCGTAAATAGTATTTACATCCATCAAAAATATCACTGTGGCCTTAATTTCCCACTTAATCCAATGTTTTTTGTTTTCAGTTGAGAAACATCGGCTATTAACGAAGCAGGTGGTTAAACTTTGAAAGAGGAGATGAAATTAAACGTTGGCGTACTAGGAACATATATATCTTGTCTTGATATATTCATAGGTCTCAACAGCTATTGACTACTTCATATATTTTTTCATATATATATTAGTACAGAGCCTTATCTATATATTTACACATTTTTTACACTGCACATTCATGCAGGTTTTTTGGCAGTATTGGTGAAATTAATTCTGAAGCGATTCATTGGGTTGAAATCTAATAATTCAGTATAGTTTCATCCAGAACTCAGCCAAAGGGGAGAGAATTCAGATCGATTTCTGTTATGACAGTAGAAGCTTCCAAATTACAGCAGATAAAAATGTCTTGATGGCCGCTTCATAATTTTAAATAAGCAGTATTTCATTGTGCATCTAGAAGCAACTCTTCGTATCTCAGATTATCTAAACTGTAAGGCCTAAAACCATATCAGTTTCAAAATTAAAGAGTTGCTTTTCAATTATAAAATTGAAAAGTCCACCCTACAATTGAAGACTGGGGGGTGGGGGCACAATTTCCTTATCTTCATTCACACAGTTTAGCTAATTTACTTTCTGTAGCTACTGAGCACACGTTAGTATTTTTGAATGTTCAGTGTATGTTTTCAGGTAGGGAAAACGCTCCTGAATTTGTGAAAGATCTCTGATAGAAGTATATGCTGTTCTATTACACACTGTTTAATTGGAGATGTAATGATGTGAAGATTTTGTGGTTTATATTTCCATCCTTCTTTTCCTTTGCAGATTGCATGTCCGATATTCGCAGGTCTCTTACACTTTTTCTTCCTGGCAGCCTTTGCCTGGATGTGTCTAGAAGGAGTGCAGCTTTATCTAATGTTAGTAGAAGTATTTGAAAGTGAATATTCTAGGAAGAAGTACTACTATGTTGCTGGCTACCTCTTCCCTGCTACAGTAGTTGGTGTCTCAGCAGCTATTGACTACAAGAGCTACGGAACAGAGAAAGCGTAAGTAATTGCAAGTGACCTGAGTGTTTTTCAAGTGAATAATTTTTTAAAGCCTATTAGCTGTCAGAGGGCCCCTGACAGACTAAAATACTATCTGAAAGCTTTATTCGTAAGAGAATGGCAATGCTGTGCACAAATTACAATCAAGTCTTTTGTAATTGTCTAGGTTCAGAGGATTTGTACTCTAGAGAGGCCGATTCTAAATTATGGTCTTTCTTTTAACACAAAAGATTGACCTGAAACAAATTGAAAAAGTAAATAACTTTTTGGCCTCAAATGTATATTAAGTAAAAATTTTCAACTTAAAGTATCTGTCAGGACTAACCACCCAGTTTTAAGCTAATGCTTCATTAGATCTCTTTGTTCAACTGCCCCTCTAGCGAACTCTCATCCTGAATTATGACAGTACAATATTCCAACCCGTATGTTTCACTTTGATAATATTTTATCAGGCAAGTAGAGCAGGAATAAAATTATCCACTGCCTTTTATTTACAAAAATACAGATATATATAGAAAGTGACAGAAGGTAGACAGAAAACATTTCTTGAGTTGCTGGAGGCATGAATTTGCCTTCCAATAGTGTTTACTGTGTCCTTTGATGAAATTAGTTACAGAATGGGAAGATACTGTTGACTACAAGAAAGCTGCTTGATTTTGCTACTGATGAAAGACAAATAAGAGCAATTCAGCAGGGAACTGGGCTGTATGAAAAACGAATTGCTAAGTGAAGTTGGCCCTAATAGGTTTACACATCATTTAGTCTGGTATCATATGTATTCTTTCTCTACTGTTCAACTCCCAGTTGGGGCATTTTATTTATACCATATTTTTTTCAGCAGAACATGGCATCTAACATTTTCTGTCTCGTATTCCTCAAGAGTAAGCACTTTGCATACAATATAAAGTTAAAAGCAGATTTTGAAGATTACACGGAAAACCTGTGAAAAATACTTACTGGTGTTAGATTCATTACTCCATGATAGCACCTGTGACCAAACCTTTTGACTGAGAGAGAGCTCCTTTTGGTTTTGTTTCTTCTTCTGTTAGCTATTCCTGATGATGTATTTTCAAGTTCAATAGTGCTATTAAGCAGGACTCATCAGAATAATTTCAGGTTAGGAAAAATTGTGGTAAAAATTAGGGCTGAGTGGTACTGTGCAATGTTTATCATTGTTTACTGGCAAAATGTTAGCTTAAGTAATATTTTTGCACTTTCCATTTATTTGACTGAGGTGCTAATGCAATTGCTCACTTTTCATTCTGTTTTTTTCCATCATAGTTGCTGGCTCCACGTAGATAACTATTTTATCTGGAGTTTCATTGGACCTGTTACCTTTATTATTCTGGTAAGAACTTTGTTTTTTTCCTTTCCTTTTAGATTGCCTCACAGCAAAGTTAAAAAGATTGAATATCATCAGTCAATACCATCCTTATTCACAAGACATTTCATGAAAATGCTTATAAACAATTTGTAATGTGACCAATGGTTATATAAATGTTTAGAAATCTTTAAAGAGTGCTGACCAAATGATTAATTGTCAAAGCTGTGGTGGCACTTCAGCATAGCCATTTTTTCCTAATGGCTTGAACTCTGAAGGTCGTATTGACATGTGTAGTCATATGAAAAATCATTGAAGTACTAAACACAGGGGTTTTTTTAAAGGAACCATTATTATTGTTTTCAATTGAGTCACTATTGTACACGTCCCAGAATTTAACTGCTGATTATCCAACATAATTATCTCAAAAGGGTGTTCTAGCACATTGGATAATTAAATAAATCTTATATTTCATTACACTTACACAGTATTTGTATGTGTATTTGCATCTGCATATTTTTCCATGACTACTTCCGTGTGTATTTATGCTCCATGTAATGTATGTCAGACATACAATTTCATCTGTTTTAGTATAAATAATAGAATATTATGTCACCAGTAGAAAGCATATACACGTTCTTGCAATCATTTGAGTAAAGTCACTGTATGCATGCACACCCATCTGTACACCCACAGCTGTGTGCCCCATTGTCCATTTAAGATTGGATGTTGTGTTCGTACATCAGTTATCCATTCTCTGAGCTCTTTCAGGTAAAAAGCACATAGTCATCTGTCAGCCCAGGGAAAAACATGTCACTGTTATTTCAGACTAATAATACCAACACTGCACAACACAGGAATTTGGAAGGAAAGTGAATGCAAGATGTGCGTTTTGGCTCACCTTGGTTTTCTCTGCTAGTTCACTATCTTTAAAGCCTTGCTATGCTTGGGGAATATTCCAGAAGGCTGGTGCTGGGGTCATAACCTGTGTACATAGAGAGCTTTTCTCATAACTGCTGATAGTCTGGAAGAAGGAATTAATTTGTTCTCATACTTTTGAAAGTCTAGTTACCTGTTCCCCTGCCTTTATAGCAGAGTTGTAAAATGTGAAATGTTAACAGAAGTTCAGTTCCCTTGAATTTCCAAATTCAGGAATTGTATTTTGTCATTATTATTTTTTCAGCCTGAAGCACATGCGTCAAGCGTAATTTTGAAATTTCTGACTTTTATAGATCCATACACCAGACGTACTATTTCAACACTTCTTGTAGCTTACAGTTTACGTTACTTCTCCATGTAAAAATAAACTGATACGTTGATTATGGAACTTGCTATAAAAAATGTACCCGGCCAGTCTTCTGTAGGTACTTTATTCCTTCCTGGTATCTTCAATATTGATATAAGCTTATATATATTTAGGTTAGTTTTAGTCTTTGTTTATATCCAATACTATTTCAATCCTTGAGCAGTCACTTAAGGTAAGATAGTTGTGCAGTATAGAAGTTGTTTGAGTTCACTGGCATCTATTCAAAGAAATAGGTGTAGATGCCAAAACTCATGTGTGTATGAGTTGAATTAGAAAAATTACAGTGTTTGTAAGATTTAAGTATAGACCATAATAATTGTACAAAGTTTATTCTAAAGACATTTAAATCAAATCAAGTCTCAGGATGATAGAGATTCTTTTTTGATTAAACCTACAATTACAATTGAAAGATATACTTGGTATTTTCAATATGATAGACAATATTATTCAACACAAAGTTGCTTCTTGCAATTGTTGTAATCATTACTAGAAAATTGTTCTAAGTTTCATGCCCCAATAGTTCAGTTACCTCACGTCTGATTGTGTGGTGATAATTTTGCTTTTTGTGTCTAGCTTTTTACTTTATTGTTACTGGGAGTATTTTGCTAAGTCACCTCTATTTCTTTCCGTTGCTTTAAAATAACATTTCACATGGGAAGCTTTGGGCATTGCTGACGGCTTTTTCACTTCCTCATAACCAGGTCAGAGTGAGAATAGAGGTGAAGGACATTTAATCATATTGACCATGTACAGACATAGTTCACTATTATTTACTGGCCATGACATTATTATCCTCCAGCAAATCATTTAGGCTGAGACGCAAAAGGCCTTTGGGTGCAGTATTCCCAACTTCAAAAATATGAAACAGCAGGTAGCAATCACAGCACAGTTCCTGGGAGTAATTCTTCTCTAGCAATTGCTTTGCCCTCTAATCGTCCCAACTGAGAAAGCAAGAGAGACTGGAGGAAGAAGTGTGAGAAGTGTAATGGCTGAAAAATAATGTCATGTGCAGTGTAACCGAAGAGCCGTATTTGTCGTGTAGCTTACTTAGTGTCAGTAGCACATGAGAATTTCACCTCGGTAAGCTTTTTAACATGTTAATCAAATCACTTTTATGATTCTCAGTTTAATAGTAGCATCAATGCACATAAACTCTTTTCTGACAGTATTGCTTACTACTTCAATTGATGAATTTTTCTGTGAGCTTGTAAGTCTTTGCACCTGTATCTGTATACAGGTGTGCACAAAATGAGGGTGGGAAGTATGAGGGGGAAGTATGAAGGTCCTCGGTACATCTTCTGAGGAACTTTCAACTTCACTGTTTCCGTAGCCTGTCATGCCTTTGGGCACCAGGGTTATTATATCTATGAGAAAAGAGCATGTAAGTAATGAGCGGTGGGAAACCATTAGTATGCCTGAAATGGTTTAATGAAAGCTTGGATCATGATACGTCAGGAGCTGTTCTTATCATTTGGACAGCTCCATCTGCATCTTTAATAATTAATTCAGTTCAGTAAGAGTTCAGTGTGCACACTCATTTAGAAGCCTTCTTCAGAGAGCACCCCTCTCGCTGCCAGTCCCAGAGAGAAATAGGCTTCTGCATGGCTAAGAGCAAAGATCTGGAGATACAAGAGCAGTTTTAGAGCTGCATTTGCCAGGTAACAAAAGCTCCGGGGAGTTCAAAAAGGGTCAGAACATGTGCAGTTCAGCTAGGTTACTTCAGAGTGGTGTTTCTGTTCTTCTGTCTTATCATATCCATGTCAGCACTGCAGGCTGTGTGGAATGAATTTTAAGCTGCTAAGCTGAGGCGGACGTGATTCAATTGAGCAGGTTCATGGCTATAAAACAAACAGCGCACTCCTGTAATCTGTGGTCAGAAAAGCCTGAGTATTTTGACTTCTGTGTAGATCCATATTCATTCATATCCAAGGAGTGGGTGATGTTGGTTTGACTTGAATTCAGCCAAAGCTACTGGAGCTTGCTTCTTGCAGATGGAGCCAACATATTAGGCATCCAAAGGTTGTTTAAGCAAAAATTCTTAGGATGTCCTGTTTCACTAACATAGGAAAGAAAGTTCCTTTTTTCATGCAGGTTGAGGCACTACTTCACCAAAGTCAATAGATGTGTACCTACAGATGCACACATAATCTAGCTCTGCATGTGAAAATGGACTGTATTTATAAGCTTATGTATATAAATAATACACATATATCTTTTTATAGTAGACACTTGATAAATGGTATTTGTCTATTGCTCACAGGGGAAAATTTATCATAATTATTGCAGAACCTAGCTTTATTTGGCTACTGATTCATTGTACCTCCAACTTATTCCAATCCATTAGTTGTCTGTGCAGGTTATTACATCCACTTTCAAAAAGTTAATTTGACTTGGAAGACACTCCCTCTCTCACAATTACATAGGTTTCAGGTGCCAGAAAGACAAAATTCCTACTTACACCATTTTTCATGTCCAGTACTGTCTGATTTCCAAACCAGAAATGGCCCTTTGTGTGTTGGCTCTGAAAGAAGCATGATCTTCTAGGGTGCTGCATTTTATTATTACCATAAAGATTCTTTAAATTTTATATTTTTAAGTAGTTACTTTTTATTTTTTAATATATATCTAATTGTCTTTCTTTCACTCCATTCTATCCAATTACACTTGTTATATTAAGAGATAAGTAGGTACTGGTATTTTAAAAGGTGCTTTAATTATTTTATTTTTTTTTTTACTTTTGCATACATTTCTCAAATCAGAGTATAGATTAAGCTAGTTCTGTATGTAATCCAGTATCATGTCACTTACAGTGGATAATACATTTTAGAAATTACAGTAAAAACCTAGTGTAAACCTTAATGAAACACTATCAATCCAAGTTTTTCCTTATTGTTATCAGCTAATGTTTTAAGAGATCTCACATTATAGCTCCACCTACTGTAACTGTGTGTTTTGTCACTCTCAGTATCACAGCAGAATCTTCAAATCTGAACCTGATGCCTGACCAGACTTTCAAATCCTTATTTTTAGCCTTCAAAAGAGTGTTGGTCTGATTTTCAGAAGTGCAGCATGAAAGAGATTTTACTGACTTTTTCAAGGGTATAATTTAATGACTGTTTGAGATGTGTACACTGTGGCTGTGTGTGTGTTTACACAATGTATTTTTATTTTTTATTATCATTGAAGGAGAGCGGTAGTGTTTAGGTGCAGATTTTGGTTCATCTGGGATGGATGCAGCCCACCTGTCAGGATGAGCCCCAGCCAGTCACTAGCCCTTTACATTATACGAAGTGACGAGAGAGTCATCATTGTCAGAGGCCCGTTTTTTCTCTTACAAGTTTGCTTTCAAAAGCCCATCTTGCCATTCATGTGGACCTTTATGTGACCCCAGAGTACTGCATGTTTGCGGTGAACATTCTTCTTAAAGAAAAGTGTCCTACTCAGACCATCTGTAAAGCTTGGAAAACATCTACAGATTCATTTGTTTAAGTCAGTAACAGTTCCGTCCTCACAGTCATGAAACAATTCCGGTTGGAAAGGACTTCAGGAGATCTGTGGTCTGTGCTCCTGCTCAAAACAGCCTCGGCCCTGAGCTCAGACCAGGTTGTTCATGGCTGAAGAAACTTTCCTTATACAAAGTTGGTTACAAACAAATGCAAAAGCACTAAGTGTGTTTCCTTTTACCCCACATATTTCTCACCAAGAGAAGTAATTCAGCCATTCCTTCTAAAAGCATTTATTCTCCCAACAAGTTCTGTTCCCTCACTGCTTAGTGCCTTGTGTAATAAAATGGCAGGATGCCCAAAAGTTTTAACTCATGCATTCCTCCAAAACAATCAACTTCTAAATGAAAAGCATTAAGGGAGCCAAAAGCAAATCTATAGAAAGGTTTGGTTACAATATTTATAAGAGGGCAAAATGGGGTTTTGGTAATGATACAATGTCTAACAGAGATGCCAGCATGTTTGAACAAGTGGCAAACCACAGTCTTTCGACTTCTGAAACTGAAAACTATGGGGTACTTCACAGTGATGGAGAAACAAGTATCATATGCTCTGTTGTCGTAGTTACTTTGTCTTCAAAGTACAATATTTTGCTTTTTTTCTTTTTTTCTTGGAATGACTTTTTCAGCTACTGCGATACAGCATTCTTATTTCTGTGGGCTGCTTTTGGGGTCTATACCTGAATTGGAATTAAAGTGTCTATTAAGAAACTGCTATGTACAGTTATTCCCTAGTCCAGCAAGGACATATATATACATACAGAACTAAGTATTTACATAAAACCTGCTTAATATGCTGGAGCTTGGCTCAGGCACCGGGGTGGGGCTGTGTCTGCTTGCATGTCACCCAAGAAACCTCAGTATGTAAATACAAGCTTTTGCTTTTCATATGTCAAACCAGAACTTCAGTCATACAAAGACTCAGAGGATAAAAACCTCTCGTTTCATAAGGCAGTCATTTATGGGCTAAGCCATATCTATGAGTTTTTGATCCAAGAACGATGTTGCTAGTACAATACAGGATACTCCAGGGTAGCTACTTAGGCAAGGATTAGCTTCCAGCTGTCGTGTAAATACTATTCTGAACTGGATTTTGCACTCCCAGTTGCATAGGTTGCAGTCAAAGTTGATTTGCATGTTAGGATTGGCATGGGGCATGTCTCCTAGTTCTTAATCTGTTTGTTTTCACAAAAAGTAAATTGAAGTTACATTTTTTTTAAGCAGGCTGGAGAAGTTCATGCAACATCAGCTACCAAAATGTGCAAGGAACTTTTTCAAATACAGAAGAAGGAAGTCTGCCTGCAAAGGCAAGAAACTGAGGGTCAGGTCAGGTGCGGAGCCCCATCCTCTGTCTGGTGCAAAGGCCAGGGAGAGAAGCAACTTGTTTTCTCACCCAGGGAACTTAGGCAGTACAGTGGAAACCTAGATAAGAGGAAGAAAATGATCACAATGATATCATGAAGTGTTGCTCAACTGGTTAGTCATTACCTATAAGAATCATAAAAGGTAATCATCAGGGTCATGAAATACTGGCACTTCGATTACATTTTGCAGCAATGGAAATCATGCTTAACCTATACCATGTACATACCTCCACTTAAAGGTCAGGTATTTTCTGTCAGTTCTGGAAACACAGACAGAAATAAATCATAAAAGTTTATTTTGGTTATTTGTATCACATAGACTTTTTGTATTCATTTCAAGATATAATTGTAAAAAAGTTTTACTTTGAATCAGGACTGATGAGGTTAAAAGCTGCCAAACACTGTTCTGGTGTTAAAAACTGCACTGTAGTTCATACTGTCCATCCTGATTTTGAGACAGCAGCAGCAGTGATAACTTGATTGCCCTTAGCAGTAGGAATTATTTCTATAATACATGTCTTTATTAACAGACTTTAATCAGACCCTTCAAAATACTCATCTTTTCGAGATTGTTAAGACCTGTTCTTTATTAGGATTTGAATGACATTTTTGACCGTTGTGGCAGAGCTGTAGGAACACATCTGGTATGAACTGGTATCCCCAGTGTTACAAAAATTATGAGGATTCTGATGCTCTCTCAAACCAAAGGCTCCCCAAAATGAGAGACTGGGCTTGATCATCTCCATCAGATATATACAGAAAATTGTAAGAATGGGGTTATAATCTGTCTAATATATGTGTTATAAGGATGTCCCATCTTCTCTTAGCTGTCAGTTCAGCTATTTCTTGTGGACCATTGTACTAGTAGATAAGGATGTATGTTTTCTCCCTGAAAGGACATAGCTCATACTGTTTTCAAACATATGATTTTATTTGAATTGTCTGCATGATGTAGGACAGCACATACTAATTACTCAAATCAACTGTATACCCATATTCTGCAGACATCCTTGTATTTGGCTTACCTACGCTCTTCACATGCTTTGAAATCAATAGGAGAAAGGCACCTAGTATCTTTGATATCTGCGATTCTGTTTCACAGTAGGAAAACTATAAAAAATTACCTTCAGTATCTTCCCTAGTGTTACCTGTATGAGTGACACCAGAAGAATAAGACAGCATAGTCCTTGTCTTCAGGTGGCATGCAGTCTCACTTCGACAGAATCCAGACTACAAAGGGAAAGAGGGCAGGAGGAGGGTGCACCTCCAGCATATGTCTATGGCACTGTTAAGTTTGATGGATTTGCTACATCTTTGTGTTTCTTCTTTTTCTCTTTTGCTTCAGTTACATTTAAGCTGTTTTCAAGACCCCAGTGGGATTGTGAGAACAAAAGGGAATTAAAAAAAGAGAGGGAGAAACCAGCAAAAGCAAAAAAACATTCCAGAAGCAGGATGGGGTGATAAAAAGACAACTAGTATAGTACCGTAAGGGGGTAACCACAGTCCTCGGAGGGAGGCAGTGAGATGGGGAACAGGGCCAGAGGTGACAGGCAAAGGGGAACAGGGGCCCAGCACGACATGCTGGAAGACAGAGCTAGACTGATGACAGTGACAAGTGCTGGACATGAGCTAAATATGGTGGTTCGTGATGATATGGTGAATTTGGAAAATTAAGTGAAACAAGGACTTCTAACTTTTTTTCCCCTTCATCCGTATTTGCAGTCCGCTCTTACAGACTGTCTGATAGAGTTACCCAGTTTCACTACATATTTGAAAATAAACTACGGGGGTTTTGTTTAGTCTGTAATATCATCATTATTCAGCCTATTACTTGAAGTAGTTTAATTTCATTCTTATCTGTTTTGACAGCTGAATCTTATCTTCCTGGTGATCACATTGTGCAAAATGGTGAAGCACTCAAACACTTTGAAGCCAGACTCTAGCAGGTTGGAAAACATTAAGTAAGTGCTTTGTGTTCAAGTATGAGAACTATGATTATTTTCTGATTGCTGAACTGATTGAAAGCTACTCTCCATTAGGAGCACATGCCATTGTCTCCCAGCAACTGCAGATGTCAATTAGAAGCAAACAGAGCCAATCCTGCTTTCGTCACATTGTTGCTGTAATGTCACAAACGCCGGTCAAAATTAGATAATTTCAGCCTGGAACTAGTGCCAAGAAACTGTTTCACGGAAATGCCACAGCACTGTAGTAATTTCATTTGCATTTAAAATGCAGTTCAAAAATGATGTTCCTGTTTGCATGGCTGATACGATTATATTAAGTTTGGATAATAAAAGCATTGGAATATACAAATGATGCACAGTGCAATTGCTCACCACCTGCTGATCGACACCCAGTTAGTTACTGAGTGGCGATCCTCCACCCCCATTAGA
>JANZLP010000076.1:17468583-17479070 GCA_026930925.1 Chelictinia riocourii
ACACATACACCCACTCGCGCACCAATCTGCACTCCCATCCAACATCCACCCACCTCCATCCACGTTCCCATCCACCCCCCAACTCGGCAATCATCCACCCACACACCCACCCATACACCCATCCATCTCCCCACCCACACATCCATCCACCTACATGCCTGTACATCCATCCACCCAGGCATCCACTCACCCACTTCCTTCTGCACTTGGACCTCAGTCATATACATATATATATATATAATACAAACAACTGTTCCAACAGGGTTTGTTAGCCGTAAGCTTTCCTGGAGCAATGGACAGGTGCTGGGAACAAATCTGGTTAAGGCAAGCAATGGAAGGAAGCAGTAGAAGTACAACAGCCAAACCTTGTACATCCAGTGTAATTTAGGTGTATTACTGCTAGCAGTTTGAGCCTGCCTCTGAAAGCTTATAGTGAATTTCACATTGAAGTAAGCTTTTGAACCTAAGAAATCCTAACAAGTGTGCTTATACTTCCTTTTTCTTTACAATTTAACTTATTTCTTACAGCATATTTTCATCTTTCCTTCTCTTTTTTCCTATTGTGATATAAGGATATGCAGCAGTTGCCATTATTATATGTTTTTAAAGACATATTTAGCTCAGCTACATTTCTCTCATTCTTTAACCATAGATAATTACATCAGTAACTTATATTAACAAAAAAGCTATTGGTTGTACAGAGCTTATTCCCTGTTCTTTTCAGGAGGTCCTTCAGAGCACTGCGCCTTTCATTTGAGCAAGTAGTACAGCTTATTAAAATAAATTCAGTTTAATGCCATCTAATTCTGCAATGATCAGTTAATTATGGACTCCTGTTTAGTTTCCAGTCCAAGGCAAAGATATAAAATCATCACCTGCCGATCAGAGGAGCATGTTTCTGTGATTTAAACCATACTGTAGTACTCAGATAGACCTTAAGTATCTCATTATTTCAGGAATAGTAAGGAAAGGAGCACAGGTTGCTGCGCAAGGCTGTATTGACTGTTTATTAACTTTTGCCAGTCATCTCTGCTTCCACTTCCTTCACCACATGGAGATTTTCTGAACAGTGGAGAGTAAAACAACACCTACAGTACAGATAGGTCACAAACACAAAATCTGAACTCCTGTCAAAACTAGTAAGACAGTGCCATTTTCAAGTAATCGTTCAAGTGACAATTCCCTTAAAGGTAAACCCACAGAAATTAAACAATCCTTCCAAAACATTTTCAGAGTTTTCTTACTTGGAGAGCAGTGGATTTACATCCTGGAATCTGACCTTTTTGTTCTATGCAACCATTGTTCCTTCTGCAGACAGCAAAGAGTTGTTTCAGGGTTATATTTCTGAAGGAGTCACATGTCAAAATGGTTACTCTAAGGAATTATAGTCTGTCCTGTGTTTCTGTTCCACAAAGCTGAAAGCCTCACAACCTTTTGGTTAGGGAAGCAAGAAAACTCTTACTCTAACTGTGCCAATCTCTGTATTATAAATCTCTCTTCCTTTCTGTCTCAGCATTTGCCTTTAGCTGTTCCAAAGCTTGTCAGAATGGGGCAATAATCTCTGTTTGGACTTACAATACATCTAGATCACAAATTGAGCCACAACCACCATACCATAGGTGAAAGAGGTCAACAAGATTCACTGGGGGCAAGGTCTACTAGAAGGACGAGATACAAACTGTAGTTGGCAGAATACCTGCTTATATCACATTCAGGCTAAGAATATACTGTTATTCTTTAGACCTATGAGACCAAATCCTGACCTACACATCTATTGGCTTTTGGCTGCATAAATAGGTGTCCCCTGGACGAAATTTATAGAAGTATGAAATCTTGCACGGTTCCAGGCAGAAGTAGCAGCATGAATACTGACTCAGCTTTGCTGAGGTCATAGTCTTTACAAAGCCAGTAGAGAGGACTGGCCATTAATTTCCTCTGGTATGATTTTACTTTTCTCATTATGTGCAAGAGTTTTGTTCCAGACTAGTAGGCTATGGCTGGGGAAAATGCATGTCAGTGAGACAGAGCTCATAAAAAAGTGCGACAAACTGCAACGCCAAGGTTGTCTTGGTTGCAAGCGACATACTGAAATTATATCCCAGCCCAGACAATAAGGACACTGGCAATATTATGCTAGTTGCAATAGGGCCTCTTATAAAATCCACAATGAGACATAGCCACAAAAGCCAAATACACTTAGAAGCCCTAAGACCCCAACCAGACATTTCAGAAAAAAACAAAACCAAACCCTAACAATTATTTCAATCTCTGAAGTTATTTTTATTTATTTATTTCACTATTTTTCTTTTTGCAATAAGACCAGTGAGGTATCCAATGGAAAAAAAAAAATAATCAAGTTGTTCCAATGCCTTCCAAGTAATTGGAGGATGGTCCCCATTCATACAGGAATAAGCTGCTTCGAAATATTTTTTAGGGGAAAAATATCTCCTTCATGCATGATGCAATTGTATATATTCAATTTCACTTGATTTCCTCTCTCTTTTATCATGTATGCCATTCCACCTGCCATAGAAGTTGAAATGTCTATCAGAATATGGCAAAATATATGTAGGAACAATAGGTCTGGTTCTTTTATTAGTAGTCTTTACTGAAGATACACTCTCACACATCTGCAGGCTGAGAATAGAATGATAACTCTTATAAGATATGCATTTTTCAATTCAGTTCAATTCAATATGATATGATTGGCATAGCATGATATAAAAGAGATACTGAAGCAGGCATCTCCTGATAGGTAACTATCTGTATCTCTGTTGAGCACAGCTCATCCAGGACAGAGAGATGGAGGTCAGGTTGTTGATCCATTTGAGCCCATTCTTTTAGGAATAGGTTTGTTGATAGGCAACAGTTTGTTATTATTTGGAAGGGTGAGAGGAGCATTGTATGTTGTGCTGGTTTTGGCTGGGGTAGAGTTAATTTTCTTCATAGTAGCTGGTATTGGGCTGTGTTTTGGATCTGTGCTGGAAACAGCGTTGATAACCCAGGGCTGGTTTAGTTCCTGCTGAGCAGGGCTTGCCCAGAGCCAAGGGCTTTTCTGCCTCTCCCCCCACCCCAGCAGCGAGCAGGCTGGGGGGGCACAAGGAGCTGGGAGGGGACACAGCTGGGACAGCCGACCCCAGCTGAGCCAAGGGATATCCCAGCCCATAGGACGTCATGCTCGGCACGTGCAGCCGGGGGAAGGAGAAGGAAGGGGGGACGTTGGGAGCGATGGCGTTTGTCTTCCCAAGTCACCGTCACGCGGGATAGAGCCCTGCTGTCCTGGGGATGGCCGAACACCTGCCTGCCCGTGGGAAGTGGGGAATGAACTCCTTGGTTTGCTTTGCTTGCGTGCACGGCTTTTGCTTTCCTTATTAAACTGTCTTTATCTCAGCTCGCAAGTTTTCTCATTTTTGCTCTTCCGATTCTCTCCCCCATCCCGCCATAGGGAAGTGAGCAAGCAGCTGGGTGCGGCTTAGCTGCTGGCTGGGGTTGAACCATGACAATAATCAAATAGAACAGATCTATCAGGAAGGACTGTGAGAAACCTGTAACAGAACACCATACCACAAATGATAAATGAAGGTCATCCTGGAAAGTCTCCAAACCAGTGACATCCCAGTTAGACAAAGAAGAATGTCACTAACACACATAAAAAAGGTGCCAAGTTTCCCCCAACTTCTGTATGGAGCTCAGTTCAGTTAAGTATACACATCCCACACCAAACACAAATACCAATGAAAATTAAAATCAAGGTACAGCCGCCCCCAGTGACACACCCACAATTCACTTAAAATTAATGGGTTCAACAGGTATATTGGAAAAATCAGAATTTGACAGTGCCCCCTTCTTGGAATTATCTTAAATCTGAAGTACAAGAGAGATGCTTCTAACTTCTCAATTAAATAAAAGTAGTAGTCAGTAAGACATGACCAGTAATCTACATAAGACATTTTTTTGAGTATTTCATGCTGCTCTCTTTATAGTAGGTTCAGTAACTCTGCTATTTACACATCAAGAGAAAAGTTAACTAAAACAAGCTATTCAGAGATTCCTAATCCTAAAGCTTGTTTTAATTTACGTATGTATTTCAATTCACATGTTCGCTCTTTGAAAACTGAGATCTCAAAACATTATTCTGACATTTTATCCCAATCCAAGAAAATTACATGAACACAGCTATTTAGGAACACATCAGTATAGGAAATACACTGGAAAGGACCTCCTAGATTATTCAGTGATGGTTATGCCACCATATGTTTTACACTGCCACTTAGATATGTGCATATACCAACTGTGGTACATAATGGTAAGAAACCTTTCACTTCCAATTTAATTGCAGGCCATTCATATCTGTTTGTTGGTATTTGAACATTACCCTTCAGCTTCCATAACTTTTTCCTTTGTGTTGTTTGTCATAAAATAGGCTTTCCAGTGCCCTAGGCACTCCAGAAGACTTCTCTCAGCCATCCAACACTGAATTTATCATTCTTGAATAGGGCTGATCAAGAACACACAACGATTTTAATACTTACTTGTCCTTACTGGAAATGCAACACCTGATGAATACTATGACCACATTTATTGTTTTCAATGTTGGCATCCCATAGCCATCTCTGCAACCAATTCACATATCTCTTTTTCTTTTCTTTTTGTTTACTTTTTCTTTTATTCCTTATTTTGAAGCCCTCCAATACTAAAGCAAACAAACTGATTTCAACTGAAGAGCATTTTACATCAGAACACCAGGGCTCCCTTCAGTCCATGTAAGGAAAGCCAGGAGTGGAGGGGGAAGGAGAGGGATCAATGACCAAATGAAGGTGGCTTTTCACTGGGGAAAAAAAGAACAACATTGTACAAGAAACATTGGTACTACCTTGAAGAGGTCAGTTAAGAAATCATTTTGATTATCAGAGGCTTTCCAGTGCACAGGTTTCACTATATATAGTACAGTCCCGGACTAGCTGGGTTAGAAAGAAAAAAGAGTACTCCAGATAAGTGTATCTGTCTGGTGTCTCTTCTTGGGAGGCTCACTGGTTAATGGAAAGTCTCAGAATTTTAAACATTTCTTTACACAAGTAGTAGAGTTCTTCTCGCAGGCTTTAGGATGCTGTGATGATATGAGTCTAAACAGCTGTCTTTTGCTTTCAAAGGATGTTGCATATACATACTGAAATTAGGAAAGTGGTTCAGAAGAATGCAGTCTTTAATGTAGCAGATGTTTTTATGTAGAGGAGATTTTAGAATGTTACTTAAGTGTCTGGTGAATGATTTTGATAGTTTCGTTTGACCTTTAAGTCATAAAAATGACCTGGCTATTGACTTGGCTAGGCGAAGGTGCAGCTGATCTGATCATAGTGATGGCAATACGCCTGTTTTGAAGAGGAGACTGGACACGATCATCTTCAGAGCTTCCTCTCTATGATCTACTAGGCAGGATTTATCAGAAAAATATGGGCATGGTTGGGACCTGAATTCCATTGAAAAAGAAAATTCCAGCCTTTACAGTGGTAGGTGGTGGTGTGTTTTACGTTCAAGTTAGAGCTTCACAAACAAGTTACTACATGGTAAATGAAGGTACAGAGTTAGAGCACATCAAGAATTTGGTATCTGCTTGTGTACCTGATATTACACTTCCTTCCCTTGTCTTGTGGATTAAGATACTGCAAATTCTCCCTTGGAAAACTATAAAACCCCACATCCAAGAAGCTACTTATGGAGTAGCTTGTGTGCTGTAAATTCCTGTCATGTTTCATGTAGCCAGCCCCTTTGCTTTCTTCTTTTCTTTTTTTTCATTTATTTTTAGGAAAGAAGCAGAACTGAGAATTTCTTCATGAGACTCAATCTGGAGATCATATTGGCCTCTACCTTCTTGTGAATTAAAACGGGCATGTTGTTGCTCTGAAGAGTATGACAAAAATTTGAAAGGGTTACATATTAAAAAAAATCTAACAATATTTTCTTCTTGACTACAGAGTCCTAATACGTCTCATTGACGACTTTTTGCTGGTTACACCACATTTAAAGCAGGCAAGAACTTTTCTAAGGTATGCTATTAAAGACATAGTCTTCAAAGTAATAAGCATTAACTAATTAATTCTAGGTCATTCTTTTTCATGTTCATACATGCTTGTACGTATACGTGTATTTGTTTTATGGGTTAATAATCAAGGGCTTTTTTGGAGTCCTTACTGGTAGCCTGTGCCTGGGAAGAATTCCAATAGCTACATTCTTGATGGCCAACTAGCAATCTGTTGCAGCTCAGATGGTGGGGGGATTCCTGCTGAAGTTTAATTAGGGACCTAGCCACTGACCTTGATGGAGCTTCTAGCAGCATTAAGTAGTGCAGACTAACCAAAACAGCTGACAGTTGTCTCTTAAGACCATTTTCCCTCAATTTTTTAAGATGTCTTAGTGACATTCTTAAAATATTTTTGTTGGGCAGACATGCCACAATCTTCTATTCCTGAGGAAAGAATGGAACTTCTCTCTGATCCAATATTGCTAAGAATTTTCTTGTCATTAATATTCTGGGGTGAGAGTTTGAAGCATGGCAGCACGCAGCTCAGAAATTTTCAAACAGTAATTCTTTAGAGTGCTTCAGAACTACCTTTTTTTTTTAAATTGGGCCCCGAAAGAGGTTCCTGGTTACTGTGGATATGAATGCACACTCCGTATCCAAGAATTCTGCTGATGCTAAAGCCAGTTTTAAGGATCCAAAGGAGAGATCTTGAAGAAAAGCTTAGCATCTGCAATGCAGTCAGTTGCATCGTGCTTTTCAATAGTCAGAAAAATGCAGCTCTGTTGTGAGCCTGAAAGGTAATGGGAAAATCAGTTAAGTCCAGTTTGAAGTATAAATTGTACTAACTAGTAGCTAGTGTACCTTGGAGACTTCATTTATCCTCATTTCCTTATCAGAACAGAAAGAAATTTCTAGGGATGTGCAGATTTACTGGAAATAATAAGTTGAACTAAGAGGCTGGGGATGCCTCAAGCCATTAATCTCTAACATCTTTTCAGCAGAATGTCACTTGAAGTAGCATTGCAGATAGTGTCCTACTTGCCTTTTGAACTTATCTGCATCTTTATTATATATCAACTTCTGCACCATCTGTGTTGATTTTCTGTAGACAAGTAGCCTCTTCTGTGCAAGTTTTCCAGAACTGCTTTCAGATCCTATGAACTCTCTGCCACAAATGGAGTAGTTACAGTTTTTTCTAACGTAGTATTAGAACTGGGGGACTCAAGAAATTAATTTTGAGGAGACAGCGTTATGACTATTAGTCCCCAACAAGAAGAGCCTTCCTCTTCCTCTCACTCTTTAAAAGGATGAAGTGTGCACATGAATACATCACCAAGACAAACTGCTGCTTATCTGTGAGATGACACTGCCGATCCAATGTGTAGTAGGTAATCAGCAGGCATTCCGGTAATGAAAACATCCTTAGGGAAAACTCTGTGGAGAAAGTTCAAAACTTTTGATCAGATAAATGAGGTTCCTGTTATGTGGATTCTTCTTGTTTTTGTTAACTTCCAAAAGCAATAACCCTTCATTTGTGTTTTTCCAGTGATTTTGGCCTCAATCGTTTCTGTGACTGTGGTTTATGTAGCTTGTCTCAAATGTTTCATGGCTTAAGTTCCTAACTTTTACAGATTAATGCAAGTTTCTCTCTATTAACCTCATATCCTTAAGCTTATTTATTTTATGTATTTATTTACCTGTAATATCTTCAGTTTTGTTTATTTCTAGCTGTGTTCATTAACCTAAAGGGTTGGTCATGCTTCCCTTTATTCTTTGGTTTCTGTCCTTTGATGCAAGATCATATGTGTCTTGCAGTATGGTGGGCTTTTTTGTTTGCCTTTGCGGTGGGAGTTAAGCTAACTGTTTATATCTGTTTTAGGACTCTAGCAACAGGTATTCCTGAGTATGGCTTTTTAATAAACCCCAATAAGACAGTTGTGAATTTTCCTGTTGATGATATCCCAGGATGTTCCAAATTTAAGCAGCTGCCAGATTGTCGTTTGATCCCGTGGTGTGGTCTGTTATTAGATATACAGACACTTGAGGTTTACTGCGATTACTCCAGGTAAATAGTTGTATACTCCAGTGTCAGCTTTACAATATATTGTACACAGTGTGGGAAGCACAAGGGCGTCTTGTGAACGGTGTATATGAATTAACTACAAAATAGATTTTACAATTCTGTTTCTTACAAAGTAATCCAAACATTTTATTCTGCTGTGTGGCCTGCTATTTTCTTCATTCCATTCTGGTGGAATGTACATACCACTAACACCATCGACTGTGGCACAGATCACTAGTGACCAGAATTCATATACTGTATGGGGGCTAAATGGTTCTGAGAAAGTTTATTCAATCATGTCACTTCAGCTTCTTTCACCATTATGCAGTATATGGTACCTGATATCATATAACTACATTTATTGATCTGAAATTGTTATTTTTTTGTACCTTCCTAAAAGAAGCAGTAAGGATTACATGAACAGATTGGGATTAATTTTGTATAGATTAGAGGGACTAGTAATCCTTTCAACATCAGAGGTGTTCCCTCTGGTACACTTCATGTGGTAGTGTAGGGGAGAAGTAACCTCTCTTTAAACTAGCAGCCTTGACTGTTTACACAAAGCAGTCTGAAGTGGAATTGAACTCAAGATAGGATAATATATACTACTGAAAAGCTCTGTAGACCCTTTACATGGACTACTAGAGATGGCATTAGACTTTTGCTAAAGATTAACAAGAAAGAACTGTTTAAACTGAACCATCATGGCTGGTATCAACCACACTAATCATTTAAATACTTTCAGTTAATGCTGGAGTGCCTATTTCCCCTGCCATCACTGAAGCTCTGGTTTGTTACTGATTCCTGGTTTCAGTTACCATTCTCTGTTTTTATCAGTTCTTTGATGATGTGTAAGACCTTGTCATCTAGGAAAGAAAACAAACACACAGTGAGCTTAAAAATTGACTTCTAAAATCCAAGAAAAGAAGAAGGCAAGTCTAGCTCTCAGTAACTCAGTATCTTAATGTTTTAGGCTATGCCAGAAAGTAAAGCAAGACAAGTGATTCCCATTTGCAGAGCAAAAGGGCAAACAGTATGTTGACAGTACATCACAAAAAAGTTTATAAAATTACTCAGTGAGCTGGTTGTGATCATTTCAGTATTTCACAAAAGAGACTGAGAAAGTGATGGGTTAACTACAGATATGTCAGCACACAGGAACTCCCTTTCTTCCTCCCCACCTACAATATCTTTCTGAACATCCAGTGAGTGTTGAAAGTTTAAACTGTGCTCCTCTATCCCTTGCTTAGGGAGCCAACATGCAGTTCTCCATCAGTAACCTAAACTGTGAAACGACTTGTGCAACACTTAAAATTCATCCATGCCTGAGGTTCATCACAATCTTACTTCTCTTTTGAGATGCATACCTCACCATTACTACCTCTACCTTGAATGCTGTTATCAGGGATATCTTTAGAACAGCAGTTGTGCAGATCTTCATACATCTGGGGTAAGCCACATAATATATGTGGGATCAGTCACAACTTTTTGGATGTCTCTCAAGATAATGGAATGATATTCAAGTCACGCTAACCCTATTGGGTGAGGATGCAGTGTACTAATGCTTCCTCAGATTTGCCACAAGGTCCATTTAACAAATACTAATGTCAGCAATGCAGTAATAAAGTTACCTTCAAGTGACATTTTAGGATTTTCAAGCTTCTTCTTTAAAACAGACTCAATGAGAACTCTCAGCTGTTTGAAAATTACTGCTATCTTCACAGGAGCCTATAAAGAACGGAGAAGACAAACATTTGCATTACTTGGACATTTCATACCAAAATATAGATTAAAAAACTACCTCACATATAAATAGAAGATTCCTGCAAACATGATGCATATGCATAATTTTAAGCATATGGATGGATAGTGTACTCATGAAATGACTGGGCTTACATTATGCTCTCTTATCTTTAAGCACCTGTTGTTTGTGGCATCACAGCCTAAAGAGCAGCTCAGAAGGGTAACTCAGAATATGCTCCCACACATATCATGAACAACCAGAGTATGGTAAAATTATTAATTTACCAATATCCTACTAACTCTAATTGTTTTTTTCCAAGGTATAAAGGTGCAGATTAATTTATAGCTGCAATAAATTATCTATACATTTCCCTGTCAGATGGTCTGCCTGGCCTCCTGAGAAAGCAATCACAGACCTCGCCAAAATCTCACTAGGAGTTTGGATATTTAAAGCTGAAGTGTTTTCCAGCAATCTTTCATTTTATCCCTCCCTCCCTATACCAGTATTTATTTCATTTATATACTACCTGTGGTACAATAAGTAGCTATTATGGAAAAAGCACAAAACACAGCATGTTCTGCTTAGCATCTCAGTAGAAAAATAGATGAAAAGGAGAATCACATTTTCAAAGCATGTAGAATACCTCAAATGCTAGTGATGCC
>JANZLP010000076.1:17945346-17955626 GCA_026930925.1 Chelictinia riocourii
CAAGAGGATGAGCTAAGAGACTATGATAGGGAGCGTGAACGGGAGCTAGTAGCCAACTGTATAGTTTGCTTAGGCACATGAACATGTTATGATAACCAATCGTAGTAAAGCTAGAGGCAAGTGTACACGCTATAAATAAACAAACTGAAAATTTTATTTAGAGACAACTCACTTGATGATACATATGGTACCAAACCTCTGTTATAAGGACACTGAAATTCATTCACATGATCAACAAGTAAGGAATCTTGTTTAAATGAATAAAATAAGCATGTTTTTAAAACTACACACAAGGTGCTTCTGAATGCTGCCACTGAGACTACAGACTGTGAGTCAGGGAACCTCTGATTGTTCATTAAAATGTCAAGAAAGGAAGAAGAGGCATGATAAGACAGAAGAAGCTGGTCTACAGTTGCTTTGCTTAGCCTTTGGGATGCAAACTCTTTAGTGTGTTGTTCTGAAAAAGCTTTCAAGGGAAGAACTGACCTCATTTGTGATCTCTGTGACCCTCAGTGACAGTCACAGGGGTCTGCTCCTTCAATCCACCTAAAAGGTAGCAAAGGCTTGTTGTTGTAAGAGCCCAGGAGAAAAACTGTGTGTGTGTTGCAAAACAACACAAATGGTGATGTGCCACTCCGTGAAGGATGAGGTGTTGATACAAGCACCTATCTACATCACTGGGTGGTGGAGTGGTGAGAGAGTTAAGATCATATTCTTATGTTTAAAACAGGAACTCAGTCTTATGTGGAGCCAAAACCATACATTTTACCTTCCATAGTTCTTTGGTCTTAAAATTAAGCATGGCTTGCAATTTATAATTTATGGCCATGTTCCAGTGAACAGTTTGCATTATTTAATCTAAAAAAAGGTATTAACAAGAATATTAAAAGGGGGGAGGGAGGCTCATAATTATTATTGCAGTGTTAGCTTTCATTAAAGCAACACAGCCAGAGTTACAGTGCTAACAATAATAAAATAGTTAAGCAATTAGAAAAAAAAACGTGCCAGCATTGCCTGTCCTGGGGTTATATATATGTATGTGTCTGGTGGGTTGACCTTAATTCTACTTAACTCTACCTTTTACAAATTTAAAAATTTGCTCATCCAGATATCCCCCAAAGGCCAGGATTTCCAAAAAGTTAAAGCTGTAGTCTCTCTGAGTGACTGCAGCTGACCCTATCTTCATTACGGGGAAAAAACAATCAATAGCCAAACACCTACAGAACAAGCTCCATGAGCTGGGAGAAGGCTTTATGGGATCAAAACCGGTCTTTCATGAGCTTGTATTCTGGAGGGTGCTCTCAGTATCACATGCAGAATGACACTGATAACCAACACATCTGCTCCTTAGGCTTGCCTCTGTACAGCTAAGATTTTGTAAACTGAAATTAAAGTGAGCACATGATTCTGAACATAGTGTGCCCCTCTTTTGCTTTTACTCCATTGCAGTTATGTCGGTGAGACTTAGCTACCTTAAGCTGCAGGTTGCTTCCCATAGTCTGAGGACAATTTGGTCATTTACTGGTGTAACAGAGCTTAAACAGAGGATTCAGTCTTTTAAAGTTGAAGCATGGTAGCACTGAGCACTTTCATTTCCTCTTTTCAAACATACAATCACTGCTCAAAAGCACTTTGTGGGAAATACTTCATTCCTTTTTATGGGATCCTAGTAAGAAGATCCTGGCCTGAGTCTATCATCAAGTTAATATATGAGAGATGTGATTTCATCTACAGAATCTGTGTGCCTGCAAGAAGTTATTTTCCTAGGAGTACCAGAGGCAGTTCTAGGCAGCCATACCTTAAGGCCTGTGCTTTCTAAAGATAAAGAAAAAAGGCAGTTGGTGGCACTTTGTGCCTTAAAGCTAGTACTTCAGAGGACAGACAGAAACCTTTAGTGTCCTAAGTCTCTCAGGACTCATCCCTTTGTGTAATATCGTGTGTTTGTTCTTGAAATATATTTTACTTTATATATACAAATATATGTAAGTTTGTACACGTATATTGGCACCAAAGGGTGCTGAAAGCATGAAGGTCTGTGGACTTCTGATAATGAAACTGTAAAGACACCATAATGCCTAGCATTCGCGTTATCACCACCTCAAAGTCAAAAATACATAAAAGAAAACAAACCAAAAATGCTGCAAATTTCTCTTAGTCTTGGCTCAAAAACTAGTTCTGGGGTTTTTCAAAGGCTTCTATTAATAAAAAGTTTATGTAGCTTTTTCTTCTTCAAGTAAGTTCTCATTTCTTAATGGTGTTATCTTAAGAGGTAAGTAACTGTTAGAGAGCCTCCACCACCCTCATCCTCTGGGAAAAGAGATCACTGCAACCTGAACTTCCAGCCTCATATTCTTACCAAACGCTAGGTGTTGTGAAATGAGCTGAGTACTTTTACGGAGCCTTTGAAGGGTGCGCAAATAGAAATGAAGTAGCTGAGCGATTTCAGAGAAATAGCCCTGCTAAAGTCAACCCCTGCCCCAGTCTTGATACAGTCCTGCTCATTCATGGGGCAGGAGGCTGAGCCAGGCAGGACCCCATCACCACATGAGGTTGTTGCTGCTGTTCTGTGGCAAAAGCACTCCAGTCTCCCTTCACAGTAAGCATAATGCACAGATTAGCCTTAACCTACGCAGCTTAGTATTTGCAGCAATCCAGCCGTACAAACCTTGGCTGCAAAAGCTCCGCAAGGAATTAGCTAGGTTGGGTGTGATGCTTGAGCTGGCTTGCTTGCCTGTGACCCATATAAGCTGCAGTCTCAGCATTCCTGTAGCACACAAAGCTAGAAATCACCATATCTGCTTCTAATGAATATAGGCTCTGTCCACAGTTGGCAGGTTTCTTCAGCTCAGCCGGTTAGACTAATAAAAGATACTATCTCTCTCTACAAGTTTTACCTTGCTTATATCTTGAGATTATCCCAGCTCTGCCACTTGGAGGTCAGACAGAATAACTCTGTGAGATTAGGTAAAGGTATGGTGATACCAGAAGCAATAACTTGAGAATTATGCTCTTAAACCAGTACAAAGTTTAAGACCAGGGAGTGGGTAGTTGACAGGGCTTTGCAGTCCCCAAGTGCGCTCTGTTTTCATTTAGTGACAGGACGCGCTGCAAGAGGTTTCCTACTAGTGAACTTCTTTGGCATCACGCCACACAGTGTTTCTTCTTGGGGTGTGTGCTGTGCCTGGGCTTGGGCAGTGGCACTTGCTTCTTTTACAAAAACCTGCCTATTTTTGCTGGACTTTGAAGCAAGCCAGTCTTCTTAGAACAGTACCAGCATGATCTCTTGAAAGCACTTCTGTGGACTAAGTGGGATTTTGAAAGCTATGACTGCAGGTTTCTTAATGTCTACATGTTACATAAAACTGGTTTTGAAAAATGAACAGAACACACTTTCATTCAAAATAATTTTTTTAATCTTTAATACAGAGATGAGTTTTGAATGTCCTAAACCAGAACTTGAATTCATCTGTATCGTCATCCATGTATATTTTATCAGTTATATTGTCAACCTACTTAGATTCTCCCGCAGATTTTTCAGTTTTTCAGTGGATAGGCACACATCTAACTGACTTTTCAGCATCTTCTAGCTTTTCAGGGCAGCAGTAGGAAGTCTTGTATGATTGCTGGCATTCTTGAGAGGGGATTCCAAAACAACTTCGCATCCTGCCCAACAATGTAATGGGCATGTGGATGGAGGCTTGTTAGGGCATGCTCCATGCACTGAACAACAGGTGAAATGTCCTCGTTAAGACACATCTTGGACAGCTTTTGTTTCTTTGTTGCATCTGTAAAGCTCAAAAATAGAAGATTATTTTAGTGACAGCCAGGCAAGGTGACTTTTAATTCTTCCCCTGCACTGATCGTACAATTTCACTAAGGAATCGGTATTTCTTCTTTCTCCCTACACAAGAATTTGTAGCAGTTTCTGAGGACCAGGTCCCCACTCATATTGACCTTGTGATATAGTTGACCCCAAGAGCAGTCTAGTTACCCTTAATTGTGGAACAGTTGTGGCAAAACTGGGCCTGTATTGTCTGAGGATAGGCAATCAGCATTGACAGTAGCTCAGAATAAACATATGACGTGTCAGCACTCCCGTCTACTGCCTCTTTCTCACCGCAAAAAACTTCTGCTCTTACTTTCCAAATCTGTTTTCCTCAATTCAGTGATGTTGAATGGCCAACAAGATCTCAAAATAAAGACGTTCAGGCAGGGATTGATTGGAGGGAAACTAAAAGGAAACTTGGGTTTACTTAACAGGAAAGTAGCATTTGTGAGGCTTCTGGTGGATGGCATATCATTTCTATCCTGAAAAAATGCTTTCTGATGTCTCAAGCTTATAATAGACATGTACAGCTAACTGACTTTTATCTTGCTTGTGTCATATTGATCTATCCGTGAATCCATAATAAAAGATAGCAGTCTGAAACACTAAAAAGTAATAGCCATTGAGATGGATAGCTGCAGCTAAAATGCAGTTTCATCGGGACACTTAGTGCAAAGAACTGTAGATTCATGTCAGGCAGGGCATAAGTATCCCCTTCAAAGCTCGCTGTTACAAACACCCGTGCACAGATGACCTGCCTTCAGAATATATGTTTCTATATTGATTTTCACAGTTTCAGAACAACAGGAAAAGCCAAGTGAAAGTTTCTTTGCAGAACACTAAAAGTAATTTACCTTCTTCTTTTGATTCCATCTCTGTATTTTGCTTTATGGTTCACAGTACAAGTGCTTATTTTAAAAATTCATTTGTGACTCAGAAAGAAAGCACAGAGTTGAAGATCTTTGGGAGTGCAGAGCAAGAAATGAGCCACAAAATGAAATGAAACAAAACAAAAATGCATTAGGATTTAGTGGTAAGTCATTACAGAACAAAGTTTGTATTTTAAACACAGACACACTGGTTGTTCTGCTAGCTTATAATATTATAAATCTAGCAGAAATATGAAGAGGAAAATAAGTTATGAAGATCCCTTACTACAAACATGATAACATTGGCTTCTTATGGTCTTTGCTCCCGGTAACAGACGGGCTCCTGAAGCCTAACTAAAGCAGTTTTCCTTTGCGTAATGAAACCATGAATTTAAGATTTTCCAGGGTTATGACCAAGGGCCTTGCTTAAGAGATATAAATGCAAACACTCTTCACCTGCAGCATTATGCTTCCAGGACTATACGTCTATTTTGAACGTTTCGTTTTCCTTCTCTTTAAAAATGTAAATTATGATAAAGGAAGGAGCACGGTAGTTACTGTGAAATGCCTACATGTGTCAAAAGGTCCTGTCTGCCTCTCCCTCTCTGCAACAAAGTCTCTGAAGCTTTGTGTTGGACAGAGGGGCTCAAGTAATGGGACCTGGGAATTAAATCTGAGCTGCCTGGTAAAAACAGTTATTCATGATTACTATTTTAGGATATCTCAAGAGTCAGGCAAATGTAACATAATTTGTTACAGTTGCTTTACAGTTTCAGGCATTCCTTCATTCTCATAACACTTACTTTATTTGAATTTAATTGTACTTAAGGGGTTTTTTGTGTGTGTGGTTTTTTTTAAATAAAAAGATAAAACATACTGTGGATGTCACCAGCCAGCAGAATAACATCTCATGCTGTGACAGCACTCCAGCCTCCCTTAAACGCTTACAAGAACAAGAATTACTCCAAGAGCTGAGATTCTATATAGAAGGTTGTGTTTCCTGTGCCTACCACCAGACATCTGATTTGCTGCAATAAAGGAGCCAGTTATATTTTATAGCTGATAGACTGGTTGTCCTCTCTGAGAAGAAAGCTGGCTTTTCAAAGGATGGAATGTTTGAGGACAATTTCTCCTAGTAGCTCTTGAAGGATTGCTCGGTATCGTTGGTCTGTCAGCAGTTTTTGCCTTGTGGACCTTAAAGAACTAACTAAAAGCTCCAGAAGAGTGAAAGTGCAATTTCTCTTGAAGATGCCAAGGAATAGCGTTAATGACAAATTGTGTTTTAAGGTAAAAAAGTATGGGGTTTTCCCTCAATTCCCGCTAGTAATGGCAGAGGACTATATGTTAAGCTCCTTGTAGTCTTCGCAGGCTCACATTTTTACAGCTCTTCTTTTTCTGACGGCTTAATCCTTCTTCAGCCTTCATAAACATTCAAACCCATTACTCTCACTTCTGCTTACCACAGAGATCTACAAACTACCTTCAAAAGATGTTCATAGAAATTGAAACTCATAACCCCATCGAACTGGAAAAAATAATCACAGATCCAGCTGAGACACTGTTTATGGCCCACCGTAGGCTTCCTCTTACACACCTCCTCCTGCTGACCGCCTCTCACTCCCCGGTTCCTCAGCTGCCTCTTTCCCTTCTCTCCCAAGCTGTCCAGCTGACCCACATCTCAAGGGGTTGATGCCGGAGGCTAACCCATCCAGTCGCAGAGCCAGATAAAATTCCTGAGCTGAGCTGATGCCTGGCTGCTGCTGAAGGTGCCCGGCTCCTGCCTCGCCGCCCCTCCTGCCGTCCTTCCCCTCACCGCCTGCAGCGCTCACCCGACCACGCAGGGACCCAAATCAGCTCAACACGTCAGAAGAAAACTAATCCAGCAAACTGTCTGTAGTTTTCTGTCATTGCAGTAAGCTGTCTCGGCTCACTGAGGGATTCAGAGGAGCTGGGACAAGGAAAGAGGTAAGGCCACAAGCCAGCCGGGGAGAGCGGGACCTGTCAGTGCCAGAGTTGTTACACTGACTCTGCCAACACTTGTGTCTCATGATACTTCACTGGGGAGTTCATTTCTTCCACTTCATTCTTGACAAAGGGTCCAAATAAAACCTATTAACTTCCCTTAGAACTTTTATTTCTCTGGAGTACTCCCAAAACCCTTTTCCTTTTCTAACAGCATGCGATTGTTGGATATCTTGGAGACTTTCGCTGTTAGAGAAAATTCAGCATCTGAGAGCACGATGAGGAAGCATAAGCCCACGTCAAAAGCCTCTTGGAGTCATTTTTGGGTTTATACATTTTTAAGGCAAGCTGTGATGGTATGGGATGTTATTTTGCCATCTAGTGAACTCTACACTGAGGAAGACAGTGTCCTCATAGCACCCATTTAAAAAACAATTCACATATTTTGCGCCAAACTAAATTCATATGATCAATAAAAAGAAAGAACACCACTATTAGCAGGAAAACATTTTCACAAAACAGCCCCTCCCCGATGACCTTTCAGCCTCCACCCCCACGCAAGATTTACAGAATACTTTCCAGAGCTAATCCAGGAACTCAATAACTAATGGATACTAAAAATCATGGACTCAATAAAGACATTAGTTTTATGGCCCATTACAGTCTTCTTACTGTACATCCTACTGATCTCTCTCCACTCAGTGGTGCTAAATCACAGTTTCTGTCTCCACTCCACAGGAATTCTCTCCAGCTAACACTCATCCAGACAAAAACCCCGTTCTCTCAAGTTGTCAAATCAATTAACATAATTAAGTTACACTAAAAACAATTGTTTCTGTCATTAACTGGAAGTTTACAACCATATTTCCACAGCTACTTTAACTTAGCCAAAATGAACACTGCACTGAAAGGACCTTTTTCATTCTTCTCCTCCTCTTCTTCAACTTCTTCTCCTTCCACTTATGCCACAAAATTTAATTGCTCTGGATAAAAGTTACATGAGGAGATGAGACGGTTCGCAATGGCCCCATCTAGCTTAGAAAGCCACGTGGACACCAGGCAGCTGGTCAGGCCAGCTAGAGAGCACCCTAAGCCAGGGAAAGGGAACAAAGAGAACCCACGACCCCCGGGGCAGCCACCTCACACGCACGCCCCACAACCCACACTGCCCTCCTCTGCTGCTTTTCCCACTGGGCTGACTCAGAAATAAAGGACACAAGGACCCACTGAGAAGGACTGTTTGACAGACTTGGATACTTGAAGCAATGCCTTCTCTCTAAAAGCGACACTTTCAGAAATTTTTTTTAAAGTTTATTTTGCATATCCACTCAATTTGAATTTCAAGCTGCTCTATATCCAATTCTCTCTCTACAGTGCATCTCAGTCAAAAAATGTCCTAGTTTTGACATTAACTCTCTAGTATGTTTGCCATCAAGCTAAGCCGGCCATGGTCTTTCAACTTAAAACCCAGAATCCTTTTTTAAACAGCTGTATCATGGCAGGATCACATACGGTCTTTAAGTATACTCATTCCACCTAAGATAACACATGCTGACCTGGTTGAAATGTACACCTAAAATGCAAAAAACGGGGCAGGAGGGGAGAGGGGAAGGGAGTGTAATTTTAGGATAGGAATTCCACTTGAGCAGGGAAAGAAGAATTTAAATTACATTTTTAATTAAAAGGTGATTTGCTGAAGGTACTGCTTCTGAAGGCATAGCCCTGAAGGTGATAAAACCATGGCCAAAGCATATCAGACCATAATATATTAGCAACACCTGTATTTAATCACATAGGCAGGACCGACCACTACCTGATCTGTGTCATTCAAATAAAGCTTGGAAAGGTCAAGATGTATTTTGCAAAAAAATGCTGGAAAACATCTGATATACCCTGAAAGACCAAAAGTGGCATAGATATAATTTTCATTGCTATTCTTACCAGGCCTAAAAAAAAAAAATCTCTCCATGAAAAGAAAATACCTGACTGATACACACACTGGCTTTACTGTGGTTGCAGAATAACTCAGGAAATTGTTGGTGTTGCCTACCCCTCCTTCTGTGAGTAATTACACAAACATTTAATTTTTAGCATTTCATTCATGACAGAGGTATCACTGACTTGAGAGTTCAGCACATAAACAGAGCTTAAGAACAATCTTTTCAGGAATGGGGTCTAAAATACTGCTTAATTTCAATACATCTAAAAAACCAGAGTACTAAATTAGAAAATATGCACAAAAGCAAGCTATTGGAAATCCATAATTTTGGTTATGAAATATTGTTAATGTCCCTCCCTCTCCCTCCCAACATTCTTCTCCTCTAGGGAGGAAGCACAGAACACAGAATAAAGCATATTTTGCATGTTCAAGCTATTTAGGGACAGAGCATTTTCTCCTCTGTAGTCTATATTCCCTATATTCCCAAGTACCTTTGGTTAGAGACTGCAGGCAAGGGGGATTGTTTCAACTGGCAGTCTTCCCTTTTCTTTCCTGTTTCCCATTGCTGGTAGAGCCAGACTTCATCAAGTGGAGGAGGACGAGCCGCAGTCACTGGTCTTTCACTGGGAAAAGTCACTGGGACTTTCTCACAGCATCAGGTTGTCAACAGCAGGTGCAGGACATTTGCGTGAGGGGTCCAACGTAGGGGGAATCCATGCTGTCCCAGATTGACAGCATATCACTTTTATGACCCCCTCACCTCAGTAACCATGACGGGAGTTGTTGTCCTCTGGCTGCCCTGACTCCTATCATCGAGAGAGCCAGGTTGGCATGGGAAAATTTGATGTTCACATCTTGCAGCGTGAACCTGGGTGTCATCCCTTTAAAGGGAGCTGCCTACCCAGGCATATGGCTGCATGCCAGGAGGTGGGAGTGAAGTATGGTAGCTTCATAAATTCCTAGGGAAGCAGATAACTTCAACTTCTTGCTATCTTACTGATTGAGTCAACAGCTAAATCCCAAAAGGCACATGCAGAAATAAAAGGCCTCCATTAAAAAAAAAAAAAAAAAAAAAAAGAGGAGGATCTTTTAAAAATACCTTCTTGTTAGGAGGAAGACAGAAAGCCTCTCAAGGGAACTCTGAGCCACTGGTGTGACAGCACAGGCTGTAATGCACAAACCTGGTGTGCCCGGACACAGCACACCAGTGGCATGGATCACTGGGGGTGGTGGGGTCATAAGATGGGGGCAGGTAGGGAGCTGCCCCCAGGATGATCCAGGTCTGACCTTAAGCTTTTCGAACCAACAGGACCATCTTCCTACTTTGAGCAAAACTAGCTCTTTTGCCACCTCCCCAACAATTTCTTCATACAATTGCCAGAAAACTCACTAGCAGTAAAGCTGTGCTTGCAGCATCAGCAAATACTCACCAGCACCCTCAGGCCACCACCAGCCCTGACTGTCCTTGCCTGGCCCCCCAGGGCTCCCCCATGGCCCAGGACCCCACGTCAGCGCCCAGGGCCATCAGCCCCTGCCCCAGGGATGCTGCAGCAGGGCCCGTCTCCAGCTCCCCACTGAGCTGCAGACCCAGGAACCTCCCCATAAAACAGGTTTGCTCACTCTTCATCCCCTCAGTTGCTATTAGTCCAGTTACCAATGTACACTAGAGCGTCCTCCCTTTTGT
>JANZLP010000076.1:18048116-18063711 GCA_026930925.1 Chelictinia riocourii
GCTCATTTAGGCATTCTAGCTATAGTTCAACTGGTTAGTTAGACATCTATGAACTCTTCAGCCTTGCTATAACAGCTGACTGCTTAACACTTCCAGAAAATACTCAAGCTGCCAATGCAAACTTCATATGAATATTCCTCTAAAGCCATTTAAATAGACATTTATTCATCTTTTTAAGGAAAGGAACATGTCCAAAGTTTTCTGCACACTCTAAGCACCCTTCCTTTCCCCTGCAGTCCCACCAGGTGCGATCAAGATACTGTCTGAAAAATTAATCCCACTTTGATTGAGTTTCACGGAAGAAATCATTCTGACTTTAGCTAAAGGAATGCTTTGACATTTTCAGGAGAAAAGGAACACAAGTTAAAAATCCATTTTCTTTCTCTCCATTTCTACATCATGCACATTCTCATGGTTCTGTATGACTCCTGCATAGTAGTTGTCACAAACTTCTCTGAGGAAGAACACAGCTAAGTGATTTCCTTGGCTGAAGATTTAACATTAATTTTGCAGGTGTGTGCATTCTAAGATTGAAGACAAATATAAAAATCTCTGGTCCAAAAGCAAGGCTGGGGGTTTAAAATATGAATCTTGGTATTAGGCAATTACTTTTCCTTCAGTTTTCAAAATATTACATAAATTGCAAATAACCCCATACTGAGGAATTGATTTCATCACATATGATTAGCTATTGTCTGAAGGGAATAGCAGAGTGTAAAGTACAAAATGACAGAATTCTATTGTTTTTCTTTCTAGAGTTTCAGATCAACACATTCATCTCATCCTCTTGCCCCTCTAATTATTGTGCAATGGCAGCATGTGTCTTGAAGCAATGCCAGAGAAATGGTACTCGCATTTCCATGGCAAGTGAAGCAATCCTCTGACATCTAACTGCAAAATACTTGGAAATCCATAAAGGACAAAAAGATACCCAATAAAAAATTTAGATAGCACCAGTTCTTCATGCTGATAGAATGTAAAATTAAAAATTTAAAGTCTAGATTAACTGCACAGAACCTACACGTAGATATGAATAGTTAAAGAGGGCATAGCCTCATCTTGGTTTTATGTTAACAGTTACTGCCATCCATTCACTAGCACCAGTGATTGCCACAGTCACAAATTTTTAAACAGAAGTTACTCATTTTGGAATCTTCTCATTTACCTTACAGGGCTCAGAGGAAGAAGGGTAATTCAAAAGGTTACAGCAAACAGGTCACATCTTGAATGAAAGCATGCAAACGCCTGTTTAATTAACAAGACATATTGTTGCCTCTGCTCATCAAACTTCCACAACCTGTTACCAGCTTTGACAGGTTTTCATAACAATAAAATGCAATAAATGAATTTAAGTCCTGAAGGGCTCTAAGCTGCAATGTAGGAAAGCCGTGAAAGATAAATGAAGTCTTAACTAATTTTATGATTTATTATTCCCCCAACTTTGCTCATCTTGTGATGCAGGAGAACTCATTTTGCTATTTGGCAGATAGCTATGTCAACCCTGTTAATAGGTACCATTACCATCACATAAATATGTTTGTGACAATAAGTGTGTGAAAGTAAAAGTTTGTGAAAATAAAATTCACTCTGATGCTGACCTCAGCACTTCAGTTTTACTACAAGCACAATATCTGTCAGTAACAAAAATTGATGCACTTATCCAGAGATTCTGCTTGTCTGCCACTAGCATTTTATTCATTTTTCTTCTTCAAAAGTTCATCTTTAAGCAAGTGCAGATTCATGGTTTAAATTACTGTCTTGACATGACATCGGTTGCTTTGTAAATTCTTACAAAGAACATAATTTCCACAGTCTTTAGGAGATAAAGGATCAATGTTAACTATCACTGAGGGCACTGTACTGATCTGAATTTAACATGGACTGTGCAAACCTAAATGGACTTAAAACTTGCTATTTGAAAGATTTCCTCAGCAAACATTCAGGCTAAGAGTAATCTTAATTGAGTAACCCCATTTAATACTAATAAGATGCTTTTAGGTGTCAGGACTCAACAGCTGAATTTTAGGGTGAGACTTTCCAAACCTCAACTGTTTCATTGATTTAGTATTTGGTGGGAGTAGGTTTATGCCAGTGGTTAGCAAATACTGATGTACTGTCCATTCTGTCTAGGCTGGTTTCAGGAGAAGTATGGTATAACACATAATTCAGCCTGCCTGATTTTAAACCTTCATCTTCCAGAGCTGGAGCAGCACCTGGACACAGTCAGCTTACAGGTCCCTGACTGTGAGTGTAACTTTGTACTAATCCTTGCAGAGCTTAGAGCAGCCTTAGGAGTATTTTAATCTCAATGAACAAGTACTGATTCCCAAAGGGCTACCTGAAAAGATGAGGATAATGAATGCAGTACAGGTGGTGCAGGTTTCTTCTGTGTCCTCATACTCAACAGTGGATGCACTTGATTTCAAAACCTGTTGTCAGGTGTTCTAACAACATGATGCTTTCTCATCTGGGTATATCAGAATAAATTGTATTTGGAGGATTGTGGGCAGATATTAAGGTAACAATAAAAAGCTGATTACTTTCCAGATTTGCCGTGCAAGTGCGGCAATAAAATTGATTCAGAAGTACTCTGACACTTGAAGTGTCTACATTTAATTGTATTATTTCTGAACATGATTCTCATTCTAGATGCCTTTGATTTGATTTGGCGCTTCTAATACATACATATATACCTTCAAAAATTTTACACCCGTTTGGTATGTCTCTACATGATCAGCTTCTCACATCCCAAAACACAATTTTTTGTGGGTGATCTTAGTGATCATGCTTTCTTGCAAAGACACTGACTTCTTGAAGAAGTCTACAGAGCTGAAGTCCAGTAGATGCTTCTGAACTTCACAATGCCCACAAAAAATGTAATCCACTTACTACTGAGCACTTCTGGACGTTTGGCTGCTTTATTGGAGTACTTAATGAGAGCAAAGTTCCAAAAAATATAATTAGATTTTTTCATCTGCGTGTACTGTGTCATATGAATTTGCAATGCAGCCGAGTTTGATCTGTAGATGGAAACTTGTCAGCTGTTCTCAGCGTACACACACACATGCACAAGACCTGGCCTTAGTTTTGTTAAAATATGATTTATGCACATGCATGCACATACTTTTTTTTTCTCTCTGTATTTCATTCTGGATCCAGCAAACGTGGAGAAAGAACAGAAGAAATTTTGTTCCTGGTTGAAATGCGTTCAATCTTCAGGGGACGTAAATGGATGGGCTGCAAAAAAAGTTAATTTGATGGTTGTCCAACCTCCTTCCTCAAATAATTGACGGAAAGAATCTGGTCATCTTCTTCTGTCATGGCTGACTGCAAGGGGGGAGACAAGCTACAGTGCTGCAAACGGGGCTTTAGGGCATCCTATCAAAGTTGAGAAATAAACTGGTTAGTTTAAAATTCCATGCAGATTGCTCCTTGGCACATACGGTTACTGGAAGGCTATTTTAGTAATTCCTGGTATTCCGTATGCGTGATGGCGTTTTGGGCTGGGAGGTGTGTTTTAATCTAATGACAAACGAATAGCAATCCCATCGGTATTTGATTGTAGCAAGGAAGATGTAGAGGAAGCAATTCTTTGCTACGGGCCGAAGGGTCAGTCGCTTTGCGGTTTTCCTCTTTGCCTACCTTTAGGAGAAGCGTCGGCTTCCACTTCCTTCTAAAAGGATGGATTTGTACAAAATACAAATCTCCAAGGGTGCATCTCCGCTCGTAAATTCACGTGCCCGGGACCGCGCGCTCACGCTGAGGCCAAACGGCCAAAGACATCCCGCACCGGTGCTGTTCAGCTTCCTAGTCTTCAGGAAGGGGACTGTATCCGTGGAGTATTTCCTGGATGCTGCTGGCTCCTGGAGCAACAGCATTATTTTCACAGATTGGGAGGCAAAAACTAATTTTCAAAACCGCTTTGCCCTACAAGGTCACCGCCAACAGCTTGAATGCACATGTCAAGGAGACATCTGCTTCAGAGATACCAATCTATGTTAAATATGCATTATTTCAAAGATTTAAGATACTTTTCATTGCAAAAAAAATGCTTATTGAGTAATTATGTAGTTTTTAACTAGTGTTTAGTAATAAAGTTTTTTATCACGTGTGGATTTTTTTAATGTTTCATAACTGCCACCCTGAATTCTTAGACCTCAGCATTTGCTTTAGAAATCATAGTAAAGCATACCCATGGATGAATTTAGACAGACAAGTTGCCTGTCACTGATGTAAATCATTATACAATTACACAGTAAATTTATACATTTTCTTTGCCCAAATATTTTGAGGTCATTGATGAGACCAGAGAATTTCTCATTTCTCTTTTCTGTGAAAAGAACAATCTTATTTTCAGCCAAGCTAATTTATTCCATTTCAAACCAATGTGAGTATGCTTGGCAAAAGAGAAAACTGCTTGGTGCACTGACCCAGTGATTCTTTGGATATAGTTCTTAAGTTAGCAGTTTCACAGGCTGTACTGTCACTGATTTCAAAAGAGCTTCATGTGTAAAGAAGACACAATGTTCTAGAGAACCAGACCTTTTCTTCTGATTCTTGATCCACTTGAAGACTGTAAAGCAGGATACTGTTAAAAACAGCACAATCTTTTTTTTTTTTTTGACATCAGTGTATGAAGATCGATACCTCAATTGATTTCTATGAATTATATTTCACTTAACTTTTTTTTATTGAGGTCTAGCCTTACAATGAATAAAACTTGTGCTCTCAGGATTGATCTGTTGCTTCATATTACTGGAAAGATTCCCATTGACTTTAAGCTCTCAGTGCTAGAAATAACAAGCCCGAATGTTTATGACTATGTAGTGTAACTGCAGGCAGGTAATAGCTTGCTCTGCCTCCACTCTGAAGTGATTAAAAGTTCCATTGTCAAGATTAAAATAGACCTGGGATTTTTTTTATTTGTTGGATTATACATACTATGCTTTGAATTTTAGAAGATGGAAAGTTCTGCTCATCTACTTAAGATATTTTTGTTTTATTTTTTGAAGAAAGGAGGAATTTTTTTTTGCTGCGCAAAAGTGTAGTAGTGAAGCTGTTATAACCAACTTTGGTCTTAAGGATCCAAGAGCAGCACAGGTTTTGAAAAGAAAGCAATTATTAGACCAATACTGGAAAAATGGACAGGGTTTGGGGCTAAAAACCTTTCACTGAGGAATATGCATAAAAGAAAGAAAGAGACGTTTGCTTGAACACAGATTCCCTTACAGTTATATGCAAAGGGTTGTTTCTTTCATGCTTTCCCTCACAGGTGATGAATTCTGCTAATCCTGTGTGTTCTCATCTCCCATGGTCCTCAGGATTTTATCACTGACCCAATGGGACCACTCAGCAGCTGTCGGTAGCCAGGACTGGGACATCAAGTACATCTGTGTTTACACTTTCTTTGCACTCGTCTCTCTCTTCATATTCCATAAAAACAACTATCAAAAGCTTCTAAGTAACAAAACGCTTGGTTTCATAATGCACCTTTTAATAAATAGGTTTTTTTGCAGCAGATACTACCTGATTCCCATTCCTGGGGGAATTCTGGGTTTAAGGAGCAAGCCAGATGTTGCAAAATGCATGGCTGACCTGTAATTATGCGGCTCTGCATAGCTTCTGTAGCATCCCCGTTGCACACATTCATGGATGAACTGCACTGGTGACAGGTCTGATTTTGTTTCTGCAGGAGTCAGCTATACTGTCCCGCCTGAGGCCTGAACCTGCTGCAGCTGAATCGAGTATTTGCCGAGCCCGAGGCCGTAACCTGCTGCTGCTGCCTTCATCTTTTATTTGATAACTGCCTGATGCCACCTGTCTACCTCACATGATACAGCAATCGGGACCAGATCGTCTCCTCCACACAGAAAGCTGGAAATAAATGTCCCTCACGGTGTGTCTGTAACTCCGCTGATACAATAGGAAGATACCTTCTCTTGGAACTGAAGGAGCACAGAAATGCTGCCATCACAGCTCAATTTTTAATTTAAATATCTCTGGAAAGGTAGAGAGGTCAGGTTAGCAGCATATTAGGAGGGAGTCAGCTAAGTTGCACCCCACAGATAATCGGGCCATGGGATTTCCTTCCTGACAAAACTGTGTGACAATTTTATAACTCCTCATTATAACCTTACTTATCAAATGTTGTATTTATTCCACAGCAACAACAAAAGGATGGATCTTCAGAGGCCAGCAGGATCACAACTGAAGTCTTGCTGAACCCCAGCAAAGCATCTGTACTGAGCTCATCTCCATAAAACTGTGATGCACCAAAGGAAGCTTGCAACCCTCTTAAACTGCTCGGATCAAAGAGTTTGAAGGAACAGGAGAGCAATCCATTTTTCTAATTAGTTCCTATAATCTACATTCTACCATTTTCCACAAATACCACTTACTATAATCTAAATTATTGCAAAAACATGATGGGGTTTTTTACAAGAATTGTCAGGATTCTTTTATACTAACAATATCAAATGATGTTTTATTTAAACTTCTACATTATATTAATCTATTATCGCAACTTACACACAAACACTGCATTGCTGTCTATATTCATATATAGTATAAAAAAGTAAAAATAGAAATAATAATGGAAATTATAAAGATAAAATTAAAATTACAGTGACTTGTATCAACTATTGATCTAAATTTGGAATCCAGGATGGGGTTTAAATAAATAAGAGGAATAAAAGGAGTTTATAATGTAGTGAAACAGTTACTGCAGTCTTTTATCTTTGTTTGGCCAGTGAACAACAATATATATATTTATTGCCTATTAACATCTGCCAACAACAAAACAAGATGATATCTAGAATTTTTACAAGGTATATAAAGATATTTATTGAAGTTCTGTCACTTTGTATCTTTTGTAAGTTCATTTTCTGTTCTTGGCAGTTTATGAAAATTCAAACTATACATCACTGCTTAGCGAAAATCCTGAATACTGGGAAACAAATATTACAAACCAGCGCTAAAGGAGAAGATAAGTCTAATAGCAAACGATTCTGACATTTGCTCTTAACCAAATTTTTTGTATAATTGCTTTGTACTTTGCAATAGCATAAAGGGCGATAGACAACATATAACCTTTTCAATATAGATAGCCAATTGTCTTTTAAGCTTCCCTAAGAGGTAACAGAGTGGTAACTAGCACATGTATAGATACAAAGTAGATGCTTACAAGATAAGGTTCAAACTGAATGCAGAGAAACAAGCAGTGCTTCAATGGTTAATCTCATGTATTTTTAAAGAAAAAATATTTACTGGTTTCCTTTTCTCCAGTTGTCATCAATAATGCAACTCGGCTTTGTTTACATATTCCTTACAAGTCACCTGGGCTTTATTCTCCTTCCCGTCTCCTCTCCACCCTACATTTCTAAGCTCATTTGTTTGGAAAAAAACCCACCATAATATTAGGATCTTTTATGGCTGAGAACTATTAGGATGAAATGTAACAGATATTAAACATAGGGAAGTTGTTAAAAATGTGCTAACACAAGTGAAATCCAAAAAAACTAAGGTGTGTGAGAAGCATATAAAATTTCTTTTACGCATGTCCTTCAAAAAAGTTTAATACATAGTCAGGTCACATTATTGCACATCAAATTCTCTAGGTCTCTAGCTGCCAGTAGCAATTATCTGTAAGAGAACATATTTTCCCTCGTGACTAGCTATCGGGAATTTTTTACTATACCTAAGCATAGCCTTGAGCAAAACTCCTACGGGGCATATTTGGAATACAGTATTTCATTTGGATGAAATATTAAGGTTTCCATGCAATATGTCTATCTATATATTTATACATCTGTTTCAACATATTGATCTGTTTATCTGTTTACTTTAATTACATGAAATAGTCGTATTAAAATGTAAATAGTTCTGAATCTATCTTTCTGTGCAGAGTTTCAAGAAGTACAGTGTCCTGGTTCTGACAGCTGCTGTTCGTAACAGTGCATCCCGAACCAATGGCTCCCACCGGCCGCCCCAGCCCCGCCGGACCACTGGGGTGCACCCCCGGGCTTGGCTCCGGGGCTGCCCCGCTGCACCCCTCGCCCGGGACAAACGCCAAGCTACAACTGCTCTGCATGAAGGAGCTGAGGAGGGGGAGTGCGATTTCACTCCCCTTTCACACACCAAACAGCTCCTTCTCACTGCTTTAGTTAAACTATAAATAAAAGTGTCCTGTCATCATCTCCTCTGATCCACCCCCTCTGTTCTTCTTAGGGATAGCTCTGGCTTTCCTGTATCCCCCATGGAAGAGCAAGAACCCGTGGTAAGCTCACAGGGGCCTCACGCTGGGGATATTCAGGTAGCAGGGACCCCTCTGGGTCCCCTCCCCATGCTGGACACCCTTCAAGGTCCTTGTGATGAGGGCTTGGAAACCAGGCACCTTCCCCGGGCCTCAGATGATTGGCTTTTAATAGCGGGAGTTACGAAGTCCACTCTTCCATTAATAGAGTGAATATTGGAGAAGTGCTCAGGTGTGGCTTATCTTATCGTCTCTAATAGAGCACAGGATGTGCAATGCTTTCAGATACAGGCGCAGCCTGCACCAAACGCAAGTGATAAGGGAAAACTGGAGCAAAGAGATCATTCAGCTAAGGACTGGCCTGCATGCATCTCAAACAAAGCTTCGTTTGGGGAGTTTGCTTTCAAAAAAAATGAAATTTTTTCCTTTAAAAAAGAAGACTCTTTTTTTCTTAAAAAAAGAAAAAAAAATTCAGGGTTTATCTAGCCACAGTGTATGCTCATGTACTGCTGTGCTTTACATTTTCACTTGCCTCAAACTCCAGGTTTTTACCTGGGACAGCAGGAAATTGTTCCTCTGGAGACACCTCTGACTCAGTCAGAAGCCTCTGCCTAACCCCGAAGTGTGTTGCCCTCAGAGCTGCAAGAAGCAGGATCACTTGGTAAAGTACCAGTCAAACAAAGCTACAGATGCTCCAATAGCTTCTGAGGCTTCCAGGACTTAAATATAATATCAAGGAAATGAGAGTGACAACAACTTAATGTGCCTCCTTTTGTCCCCATTCAGCTTCTCATTTGTTATCTTGTCTATGTAGAATACAAACTCTTCAGGCATAGGCTATTCATTCCCACACAGTGTGTAATACAGTGGGACCCTAACTCCTGCCTACAGATGTTTCCCTAATATATTTGTATTATACAACATGTCATCTTGGGGGTTACTGACTTTTGCATTTGTGTTTTTAACACAGGAATTCAGAAAAGGGCTCATAAAAGAGCAGAACCACCTCGTAATGCATTTAAAAACCATTTTCCATTTTACAAAGCCCCATCCTCCTTCCGCTTGGAGAACATGAGGGAGTTCAGATAAGAACTGGAACCTTTCAGGTTGCCTTCCCTCCCAACAGATGCTGAACAATTTAACTCCCTTTTTTTTTCCAGATGGCTGCATCTGCTTGGCACGGGGTTGATTTATACCAGACATTAAAGCACCATGCTCAGGAGCTTGCTAATCTTTCAAAAACACTTTAGCGCATCAGCTCTATCTGGTCCTCTGTGTGTTTGTGCATATATATTTTATATGTTTTTATATATATATTATATATACACACATAATACACACACACATATAATATATATTTTATATAATATATATGCACACACAGAGCACCAGACACATACATACATATGTATATATTTTTGTGTATATATATTTATATGTATATGCATTTATGTATATACACGTATATTTTTATATATACACACACGCACATGCACTTGTTTTCCCCATTGTGAGAAGGCAATAGTTTTGACATAAACTGAAACAATTATTTCAGTTAATGTGGGCAAATGAGTGGGCAGTGAACAACATCTACAACACATCCTAAATATTTCACTAAGGCAGAGATCTTTCAGGACAATGTTTGAGAGGCATCTGGCGGGTCCTACAGAAGCACTCAAGGGTTGGTATATGGTCCAAATATTAAAGTTTTACATTTCACCTCAAACAAAACTTAGATTTCAAGTCAAGTGAAGAAGTTAGAAATCAGTGTGCCACGCTACAGCTGGTACCCCAGCACAGAGAACTCAATAGCTCCTAAATGCCACTGAAATCAACACAAAGACATAATGCTTCCGGGAGTTTGAGATTATGTAAAAAAGAACATTAAATGAGGAAAAAAAAAAGAGATCTGTTCTTTGGTCTTTCCTAATTTGCTATGGGATGCAGTTCTAGGGTTCATTTTTAAAAATCAGAAAGATTTGTTGATTATAGATTGTCTTCTTTTTTCTTTCTTTCTTCTTTGTTTTTTAGATTTAAACTCTTTGAGCTCTTGCTGTAAGTCAGTGTGACAGTGTCTTATATCTGTAATAGCGTGACTCTGAAGAGTCCATAGCATAGATGGAATGATTGCGATAACAGCTCAGGCTATGGGAACAGACAGGTTTGACTTTTTATTATTCTAAAGCCTTCCTTCTCTAGTCAAGGGTGAGAATTTTGGCTTAGCTCTACAAAGGTATTTGGATGCCTTATTCCTATTTAAGTATCTAACACTTATTACATAGGAGCTACATATGCAAACACCTCCACAAATCTGGGATTGAATATTCGAGGTTTACACCTCTCCATCTGTGAAACAGGGGTAACTGTACTTCTGGAAAGTATAGTTCATTTTGTATAAGCTTAGTTTTTCTGGAAAATTAATCTTTTAGAGTTAATCCAGTGCTTCACTAGTTAAACAGAAACAAAGGCAAACCCAAAAGTTTATCTAAACACCGTTCTATTCAGCTTCATTCATCACCCCCCAGGTTTGGCCTCTAAGACCCAGTCTATCCCAGCCACCCCAGAAAAAGGATATTTCATAGAGGAGTCTACTTCTGTAGGGACACTCAAAACCAAAGACAAACCCATTAAAGGCATGAAGTCAGGGTGCAGAAGTGAAAGCACGCTGAATTCCCATGTGTCCCCTCTCTCAGAGCGAGCAGTACTCCTGAATCGCAATCCTCCTTTCAGGAGGATTAACATGGATTAACAACTGGCAGACAGACAGCCCTCAAAACGCAACCACAACTGGGGGATCATTGGTGTCACATCACTATTGCCAGTGCATTCCTGCCATGCCAGACTTGGAACCATTTAATATTTTTACTGATGATAAAATACAAAATCATCATGGTTAAGTTTGCTAATGGCACAAAGATAGAAGAAAACGGGTAAGAGGTGCAGAGAAATCCAGTTCATTTGTTAAGTTGGATGTAGGCTAACCACATGCATTTTAAACCAGCAAAATGTGGAGTGTCAGCTCTGCAACCAAAGAGCATCACAGGATGGGGACTTCAGGAAGCCGTGGCTGAAGGCAAGTGGAACATCCAAACAAGAAATGCCTGACCTTGTATTCCCAGCACTGCATTCAGCCCAAAGGATCAATACTGCCTATGACTGGAAGGAATGACAGAGGTCAGGAAATCCTACTAGTTCTGTAACTGGCACCAGTTTGCCAGCTTCTGAAGTATTGTGCCTAGTGCTGGTGTCAATGTGAGAGGCAGATAGCTGGTTTGGAAAGGACTCAGGGCAGTGCAGCAGGAATACCAGGAAAAACTAAGATCTCATAGATTTGCTGAGGGAAGAGCAAGGGGATTACTTCATGGATGGTTATAAATACCTAAGGTCAGGGACAAAACCTTTATTTGGCTCATTGGTCTAACAAACTACATCCTAGCATGGCCCAAGCTGAGCTCACGCAGAGGGATGTCAGCAAGCCCGCACATGTGTCCTTGGCGATGGGGAGCATCAAGTGAGGATTTGCCAAAAGTGGCTGTGAATCTGCAGCCCCTAGCAATCTTTTCATCAGCAGTGGATGTTTCCTAAAAGAAATTAACTAAGGGAAGTCTAGTGATGTTAGTGTCTGCCTAAGCAGTTGACAATAATTCTCCCTTCCAGCCGTATAAAACTGTGAGACCGTGCTTTTGTATTTCCCTATTTAAAACTCTCCGTATAAATGATGTTGTGACGATGCTGTCGGCACTGAAAGAGCTGGAGACTTACAGTTTTAAACATAGTCCAGGAGAATCCTTACACACATGGTCATACTTAATGAATCTGTGCAGTTACAGGTTCTTTACACATCTGTATTAAGTGGCCAGCATGAGTGCTCTTTTGCGGAGAAAGATTTGTATCTTAGGTTCTAGTTTTAAAGAACATTCCTGTCCTTCTCTTTTGACTCCACTTGAAAAGAAATAAGAATATGTTGTTTTATTAGCAAATAGTTTCACTTTTTCAAAGGTTTGTCATGAAAGAGAACTATTATGAACCCAATAATACATCACTGCAAAAAAGATAATCTTTTGGACACATAAGCCTTTCTGCTGATCTAGATCAGGAGCAATGAAGTTCAAACTGATTACAGGCTGCAAACTATTGTTTTTAAATTATAAGTAATTATATAGATTAAGTAAAAGGATTGGGGGGGTTATGTCCCATATGACTATATTACTATATAAATAGCAGAGTTTCATAAAAGTTGATTTTTAGATGTAGGAAAACGGTTAGAGCAAAAAGGCTTATGATTACAAGGACATGAATTCTTAGTCTGGGTTGCAATGAGTTTGAAATCCCAAATTATGCTGGAAAAAATGATTATTTCTGTGAAAAAACATCTTACTTTGTTACTCAGTATTGACTTTAAGAACTTTATCAGTGTGGTATTTGCACAAAAGAACCATGCTAAAAAGATTGAGAAGTAAGAAATTAAAGGTCTTTGAAATACTGCTATAAAATGCATCTGTCTAAAGTGTTCCTGATGAATGTCCATTTGTTAAGGAACGGTATAGCCGAGAAAAAAATTACAGAAAGGGCCTCTTTTAAAACACCATCAGTGATTACAGAAAAAAGAACCAGCTGTAGAAAAATGCATAAAAACTAAAACTCTCTGGTTTTAATTAATGATTTTTTTAAAAAGCTGGACATTTAATTTTAACTAGTGTTTGCAAATATCATGGGCATTTTGTAGATGTCTTAGTGAACAGGCTTTGAAGCCTGCAGGATTATGTGCTAGCATAAAACTAGCACAGTTGAAGTATGCTTGGAAACCTTAAGATTTACATAATCCATGACAACATACTTTCAAAGGAAGAAATTGAAATTTTTATATATGAAATCAGAATCTTTTACAAAATGGAAATAATTTTGTTTTTGCAGTATTATTTGTTAACAATTACACCTAAATTCACTAGAGAAAAGCTTAAACAAATGCAGATACACACAGAAATATTTTTTTTCTTGTCCTCGCTCAATTTTTCATCCATTTACTAGTCCACCCATCTAGACCATAACATCCCAACATGGATACAAGGATGCTATGGGAGACAATATCAAAAGCCTTCCTAAAGTCAAGGTATACAGCATCCATTGCTTTCTCCTCACGCACAGATCTATACTTTCCACAACAAAATGACATTGGGTTGGTCAAGTATGGATGACTATTCTGATTCACCTTCTCCTTCACATGCCCAGGAATAGCTTCCTAGAAGACTTGCTCCATGGTTTTCTCAGGGCCCAAAGTGATGCTGTCTGGCCTACAGTTCCCCAGATCCCCCTTCCTGCCCTTTATGGAGATAGGTGCAACATTTGCCTTTCTCCAGTCTCCAGGGACCTCCCCTGATCTCCACAGTCTTTCAAAGATGATAGGGAGTGGCCTTGTAATAATATCAGCCAATTTTCTTAGCACCCTGAGATGCAGCTCATCTCATCCCATGGACTTGTATGGATTGCGTTCTCTCAAAAGATCCCTGAATTGATCTTTCACCATTACTGGTAGTTCCTCTCCTCCTTGAACCCTGTCTCTAAGCACAGGGGGCTGGGAGAACTTGTGGCTGAAGACCAAGGCAAAGAAGGCATTGAGTACTTCAGCATTATCTGTACCCATCACTAAATCACCTGCCCCAATCAGAAGTGGGCCCAGAGAACTAGAACTTTGGAGACTTTCCTCCTTAGTTTTTTTTTTTGTTTTGTTTTAACTAACTGGCAGCTATTAAAAATAAAGAATCTGTCTCTTAAGCCAGGCATTCCACTCAGTAAAAACACGTGCAATGAGAAATATAAGAGGAAGAGCACCCACTGTGCTTGTTTCAGTCTGAAGACTTGTCAGAGCTCTGGAAGCCTGGACTGTAATCTAAACGTCTGTAGCCTTGTAAAAAGTAATAAACGTTAGTATACTTTTAATGCACCATAACAATTTTTAAGTTCAAACTATCAATCACTATACATAGAGCCCTCTTCCTGCACACATGCCAAAGTGTTTCAGGTAGCAATATAATTATCCTGTTATGAGCATATATAAAACAAACACCCCGTATAAGACCTTGCAATAGCAAGGTGCTTCACATTCAGAATCCCTGGAGGAGGGGAAACTGCAAGAGAAACCTAATAATGTGTAATGGTCTGAGTGAATCTGCACAGGGATTTTCAATAGTCTCGTCATTGTAAAATATATGGGACAAACAAATCACTTAAATAGCTTGGAAAGTGGCTGTACAGTGTTTTATAAACAATCAATAAAGCTTTAAAATCGATGTCTTGATGAACCACCAGCCATTGGAGGTTATTAAGCAGAGCAACTTTTCTATAGGAATATACAACTGGGACAGTATTTGAGAACAGATTCAAGCCTATCTAGCTCCACCTCCTGCTTCCACCATTGAAGTAAGCCAGATATCCATAGGAAAAGCACCATGCCATGCACATATCATGCACACAGTACTATGTAATGGAGCGATTTCTTCCTTACTGCAGTCACCTCAGCCCTGAACTATGAAGACTTTGAGGCTTTCTGTAGAGTTAAAAATTCTACAAGTATTAGGCACTCAGTTTCCCAGACTGGCTTATAGTGCTTTCATCCAGAGTGCCAAAAGATGGAACAGGAATTAAATTCATACAGAGGCTGTAGCAACTACAGGCTTATTTCTGAAGCAGTAATAGATAAATGCTTATTTAATATGTAAAAACTTCACCAAATAAAATGAGGGACTTCATTACCCAACAACAGCAATCTAGAAGAGATTTGCTCATAGATGAAACTGAATAAAAACATGTAAGATGAGGAAAGGGGATAGACACTGACATTATAGAAAGCAATTCCAAAATATAAAAAGCTGGACTTTAGAAAGGATGTGGAATCGCCTCATATAAAGCTATCAGCATCATGCAAAGCGCAGAAAAATAGGAAGAAGATGGTTTGACAGGTATAATCAAAGGCCAAAAGCCTCTCACATGAACAGCATTTTTTATTTCTACAGTGTAAGTGCTTGATACCCTACTCAAGGTCTCTTGACGAGCTGCACTTAATTGACATAAACAATTCACAGCACCACTCATCAAGTGCAGTTTTAGAGACAAATTAGAAAACTATATGCACAATTCTGTGATGTATCTGGGAGTCACTTATAGTACTTCTTGCTACTATTTTCAAAATAAGTCTGTATTTCATCCTTTGACTCCCTGGCTGATGGTGCAGAGGAGCAGACAATCTGCTTCCCAGGCTCTGTCACACCAGTTATGCATCCATTTGCTGTTCTAGTAATGAAAAAATTACATGCAGCCCATTGTCTGAAAAAAATATATGCTTAACAG
>JANZLP010000076.1:18144995-18159485 GCA_026930925.1 Chelictinia riocourii
TACGCACAGGCGCAACAGCCCTGGGGATGCTGGCCTTGGCTGAGACGGGAGAGCTCGTGGCGCTCGGCCTCGGCACCTGCCCAGATTTCACTCTACACTGCCAGGTGCCTTCCTTTCAAAAAGGTGTCCTCACTGTCTTGACTGAATTGTGCTACTCAAAGAGAAACAGGCTAAAGCAAGGCCATTCTGACCTGCACAAGCTTCTTGCCTCTGGCACAGAAAGGGAGAGAAACAATCTGGTATTGTAAAAAAAAAATGTTTGCAGAACAGGAATGTGGTGCTGTCATTATTTCACAGATGAAGAAACTAGTCACAGAAGGACAAGTAACTTCCCCAAAGTCACTCTACAAGGCAGTCCAAAGACAGGAAAAGAAGACAGTTATTTTACCTTATGCCACTATTTTCAAATTGCTAGACCTGCTGAAGAAAGGATTCAAAACTGATTCTCAGATCAGACTTTTCTGAGTTATTGTGACAAAGCTTCAGAAACACCTTACAGTGCCTCCTAATCTTCCATGACAAAAATGTGGCTCAAAGTCCATAATCAATGAGTCACTTCTGATAAATAAACCTACCTTTCAGAGAAAAAGTCCATGGCAACACAAACTTTCAGTTAGAGGCAGTTCCAGGCACTCTTAGGACTAGACATCAATTCCTCAATATTGTACCCTGCACCCACCATCTGAAGCTCCAATTTACAGTATTCCTCCAGCACATTTCAGATCTGCTCAGTTTTAAGAACAGCCAACAGATGATCTGCATTTCACCATGCTGGTACCCTTATGGAACAGAGAACATTCAGCTAAACTTTATCTATTTGCACGGTAGTTTCACAAAATGCATTAAAAATGTACCCCGAGCTTGGCTTCATATTTCTTATCTCCCTGCAGGTATACTCTTTTCACTTGATACTCACTTTAAAAGAGCTGTATTCACAGACAAACCCAAACCCCAAAAGACTCAGCTCTTACACCATCTTATTTTTACATTGTATTCCCCACAGAAAAATGTAACACCTCCTCTATTTTGCCTGATAATACAGCCTTGTTCTTCAAGCAATCTGGAAGATAGAAAATAAAGGATACTTGTTTCTTCTCTTTTTTTTAGTAATGTAACTTACCTGGAGTGCTTTGGTTAATGAACTGAAAATCTGTTTTTCTCCTCAATTGTTTGTTTCCTTTCTACCAAAATGTGCCACCTACACTTTATATCATGTCCTTCCAAAGGTGTGTGGAATCTGAGTGATCATCCAAAAATGTTCACCTCTTCTTTATTTAACCTGTTTTATTCTCGCCCTTCTTCTGCTTTTCTATTCCTGTGCTCTTAAACAAGTCCCAACAAGGGCGTGTCGTGGTTTCCTGCCTCACCCTACCCTTCCAATTATCTGACACTCACTGGAAAAAAAGATCTGCCTCCAGGAATCAAACTTTATTGAAAGAAAAAATGTTCCCACCTATTTGCTCAGGTAGATTAACTATTTAGATCCCAGACAGACAAAGGTGTGAAGGCTTATGTCAGGGAAAATGAACTCTTATAGCAGTAGGTAGTTTCTGATACATGATCTCAGATCTGTTTTGGCATTTTCTTATAGGAAGTTACACAGCACCTGCTGATGTCTCTGCAAAGCTGGCTAAAAGCTAAGCATATTTTGCTGCTTGCAATACAAGGGGCTAAACTCCCAGCTAATACAAACTAGCTGAAAACCGCTCAAGTCAACGGTCTGAACTGCCTTGCCAGCCCCATAGATACTTATGGTCTGTTCAGAAGGTGGCACTATTAATAAATAAAAATACACCAACCTGAGTAAGGAACAATTTTTTTTCCCATGTATACCACCTACAGACTTCTCACTGAATAGGAACTGGAGCAGAAGAGCAGCCATGGTGGGTCAAAGCAAAACTCCATCTAGCTCACAACCCCATCTTCCACCATGGCCCATTTGAACAGCCCTGGGAAGATGATGTGAACAGGACAAGCATATGCAGATATTTTCCTGGTGTACACTGGACACTTCCTAAGTAAAAAGCAGCAGCATTGCAATCATTCCTTGATGGATATTTTCCATTAATTTTTCCAATTAGTTTTTTAATCTGTACAACACTTTAGTATGTATGGTGTCCTACAACAAAGATTTTTACAGCTTAATTATATCTTGGGTAAAGATTCTTCCTCCCACTGAACATGACAGTGTCATTTGGTGCTCTGTGCTTCTTTATTAGAACCAGAATTCACCTTAGCTTCTCTCACATTACAGAGATTTTTGCACAGACCTTTTGAGGGATTGTAGCTGCATACTGTCAAGATCATACTCTGTTCTTTTAAGTTCCATACTGGAAATTTCCAAAGGTGTGCAGGGACATGGCTGCTATACAGCACTACACTGCTGTTCCAGAGGCTATGTCCCGTATTTGTTAATGGGGATCAAGACTTTTTCAGAATTCATCAATGCATCTCCTAAATCCCAGAACTTGTATTTATATTTAGTCAGACAGGTATTTATGAAGAATAATTTCCCCCCTGCACGGAGGAAGCATCCATGACTCTGCCTTCTGAACACTAATCAAAGGACATCTAGTTGTCTAAACAAGCTGCATGTGGTAATTAAGTCATTAAGAGGTGTGGAACTCAGCCTGGGACCTGGCCAAACTGCACTTGGATTAAGACTTGACCAAAAGGATAAAAGTGGTTTTAGCTTTTTGAACTTCAAGCTCTTTGAATGTGACACATTACTGACCCTATTATATTACCAATGGCACTTTAAATCTGCACTTTGGTAATCTCATTTCACATCTGCTTCCAGCAAAATCCATAGCTGTGTGCTTCAGATATAGCCTGGCAGCTCACAGACAGAAGTTGTTCAAGAAAAGTCAGCACTGAATGCACAGGGCTATTCTAGCACTTTAAGACCCACCAGTATGAGGGACACTCACTGGAATGGCACACAGACTTCACTGGAGCAAGAGAATGGACCTCACATTTTAAGATAATGCCCTCAGGACTGGAGGAATTTTCTCCCTCCTTTACCTTTGTCTACCTGTTTTCTTTACATATGCATAAACAAAAGGTAGCCATCACAATTTTGATAAAATAAGAGAATTACTGTATTTTAATCCCTGCAATGTCATCAGTGACAAAGATACTCGTTTAATGTTTCTTGAGAACAGAGGGTTTATGGAGCATCTCTTTATGAGTCATTTTGCCAATTTCTTACTGGAAAGAAAAAGAAGGGGGGGGGAGTATGACATAGAGGTGCCTTAAAAGGAAATAGAAAATAAATCACATCTTGAGAACCACTGACTCTGCATTTAAAAGGCGAAATTTAGGAGAAGATGAAGTTGAGGATGCTGCCTGATGAAACACACTGATTAGTTCACTCGGGTTCCTAATGAGCAAGTGTCAACATCAAGGACATAATTTAGAGAGATCCTGTGCTGCTTCACCTTTTACTGAAGTCAGTGATTGCCTCAGGTATTCAGAGCCACAGAAAGTCAGGTGTCTAGCTGGCACAGTGCAATGAACTGCAGCAGACATAGCTTCAGGTCATCAGCTGCCACTTCAGCCATAGCAGTAGTGGTGTGTTGACTTGTGGTTAGAGCAGGGGAGGCAGCCTGAGCTCCTCTTGGAGGTAACAATCACCATCCTCCCATTGCCTATCTGTCCTGCTCAATTTTGCTTGTAGAAGGTGAAGTCTGTAGAGTCAGAGTCACACTGCTGCTGTGTGTACCTGGGAATGTTCTACCAGATGCAGAGTTTGCTGCTTGCCCTGTTCCCAGCACAACAGGCTGCACAGACTTTGAGCTTTCAATCGATGCCTCAGTCTGGCAGTTATAGAGATCAAATCATAGTTGAAGACAGCGTCATTTTCTCTGGTGAAAGATGCTCCAGAAGTTGACAGCAGCTGATGCTGGCACTGAAAAAATTGAGAAGATGAGGCAGAACTCTACACTGCACATTCATGGCACCTGGAAGGAGGCTGTGCTACAGCACATCTGAATCACTTCTAACTGCAAGAGGGGCCAAAGATAAAGTCTCAAAGCTGAACCAGCTAGTTTTATCATGGCCATCCTCTAGCAGCTTATGGTGTGTTCATGGTTTAGAAACAGCCAAGTGATGATAACTTGTTATCATCAACTTCAAAGGGAGCTGAGGAGCACAGGATAAGGTGTACATTGGTCTGATAATTCTGTCTCAGTTGACACATAAATTACATGGATAGTGAATCAGCCAAGAAGCTGATTGGAATAGTGCAGGCCAACACAAGGATGGTTTGTACAGGGAAGAAGAAACCACACCTATTTTTGGGTAGCAACTGCAGTTCCCTCTGTGCCTTGGTTTTACACAATGGAGCTGGGCAGCTATTGATCAAACCAGAGCCTCCTGAGTCACTCCCTTGACTCAATGCCCTCAGTCCACAGTTTGCACATCACTTGAGAAACACTGTGAGTAACCTCAGGCATGAATAAAAGCCTTGTGAGAACTGATCATTGCTTTTGGGGTGCTGAGAGGTGAGTAATGCCAGGATGCAAAAAACCATTGCTAGCTCAGTCTCCCAGGTCCCAAGAGACTTCAGTGATCAAGAGAAGTCTCGGCTGTTTGTACTTATTAATATAAAAGCTGTGACTGCTTTTCCTCTCTCCTTCTGGCTTTGCGTAGCATTCTAATGACTGGGAAGTTTACAACACTTAGTTTCTACTGGCTTAGCAGAAAAATAGCTGCAACAAACTTGGATCTGTTTTATTTCAACCTCTGGACTACACAGGAAATAAAACAAGGAGAAAGGAGACAAACCATTCAACCTGTGTACAGGAGGGAGGAGAAAACTGCCCTTCTTGGCCTGGCATGGGACAGACTTTGTTGCTCATCTCCCCTTTTCCCTTGCCTGCTGCAGTAAGAGCTACCCTTGTTTCAGCCTACATAGATGCTAGGATCTAGTGCTGCTCTAAATGAGATCACAAGACCATGCCCTCAACACCTTTAGGTCAGCTAAGGACTACAAGGTATATAGACAACGTAAACAACCAACTTGCTAATAACCAATCCCAAATTTAAGTTACAAGAAATGAGACAGGTAGATCTTGGACACTGCAGGTAAGTACTTATCTGAAGACAACCTCGTGCATTACAAATCCCTTGTTCTTTTATTTTGAGGATCACTTATCTTGAGTTTTGCTTTTAAAAAAAATCAGTTACTAAGTTAAGATAGACATAATATTTTAGGAAAGAGACTTCAAGGAACTTCCACATGCTTACCTAAATAAGTACCTTGACATACCTGAGTGCATTTATTAGCTTTGAGGCTAAAAGAATTATTCAGCAGAATGAAACTGAATGTAAAATAAGAGAGTCTTTACACACTCAGGATGGTGGCAATCATTAATACTAAAAAAAAAAAAATGCAGGTTTCTAGGCCTATAAGATTCAAGTCAATCAAAAATACAGTTGATATCATGGCAAAGTGTTTAAGAAAATTAAAAATGTTATGTACATTTTAATGACTTTAGCCAAAGAAAATTCATGAATGCAAAGTCTGCTGTTGAAGAAAGTTTCTAACAGGAAAAAAAGCAGCTATATTTCAGCAAATGTATACGCATGTGTCCTAAATGCGATCATAATGAATGAGGAAACATATTGTACATAAACATCTGAAAGACAAAAATATGACCCATAAAACATACATCATCAGTATCCATAAACCTAACTAATAACTGCACCACATCCATCACATTCAGAGGCAGGTAAAATATAGACTCTAAAACAGAGGACAATATGTTCCCGCTTACAGTGTAAAATGGCCACTTGCCTTAAGCACATACAGTGTGCCTATGTTGCTCTCTTTTGGTGAATGTGCAGTACTGTCAGAAATTTCTCTGCACAACAATTCCAGCCCTTAAAAAGTATTTATTCAGCTCTAATTCCACACAAATAACCCTTGTATTCTTACAAATAACCCTTAGCTTCTGAGTTTAAATACTTTTTAAAAGCTGGTTATTTTTTCACCATCATTTCAGCTAAGAAATGGCTAACAATGCAAAAAGTTAGCTGCTTTTGTCCTAGCTCCTTCATCAGGCTTAAGATTTTTATATGCCACGTGTTACTTTACCAAAGTGATCAATACCGTATCTACATGCACAAAAGTATTAATCAAAAATAGGCATAATGAAAGGGAAGAATAATTTTGGAAAAAACCATTATGATAAGTTGTTTTGGTTCTTTCATATGGCAATGACAGCTGTACTTTACTACTCTTGAGGTTAAGGCAGGTAAAGCAAAGACCAGCAAACAGTAAAGCATTCGCTGAAAATTTCAGTGTAGTTATTTGCGCATAGTGGCAGAATAAACAGGATATGACAATTAAAACAAACTCATCCATTCATTTCCTGCTCTAGCTCGTTGGGAGAACCCCATCACTGTTCACACAGAAGACACCTAACACAGCATCCTAACACAGTTCTTCCCACCTTGTATTATACTTTCCCGCATCTCTCCCTCAGTGGGCCTTCCTACCCTCACAAGCCACCCCATTTAAATTCTTCCTTACCTGACACCTTCTCACCACAGACATCTCTATATCCTTGTTTTCCTCAGCTGTTGTCCTGTTTTGTCTCCTCTGTGTTAGACTGTTTGCGTGTGCATCTGTTGTGCTATAAAACTGTTTAATAATAATCCCTGTCCTTTCCACCTGGGCCGCACAGAACTGCAGTAATAATGTTTATAACCAGTTCTATGTGGTAGTTATACAGGGCCAAGTAACCTTCAGGCTATTTCTCATTCGGGGCAAATAATCTAAATTAAAGAGATTAATCCTTAGGGTACACATGGGCTTACAGGTACTAAAGGAGGGCAAATACTTTTCTCCATTTTGTTTTTGTGAATAAGTCTAATCAACAAAGGACAATCTTCTTAAAATAAGCACCTAAAATAAAGCATTCAAAGCCACATGTGTAAAAAAAAAATGAGAATTATTCCTCATTAACATAGGAGAACACTTAACAGTTCTCTTGCATTTCAGTACCACAAAATGAAATGCTCAGCACCTTTAAATCCTTTCTCTGTAACTGAGATGTAGTAATATGGGTTTGGCATGTAATTTTAGCCACCACAGTTTGAAAGTTTTGTCCTCCCCTTTCCATGAACAACAAATTAAGAAACACATAGATTTTGCATAAGCATAAAAGTAGCTACTGAAGAACTTACCGATATTTAGAAAAATCTTATCTTTTAATATCTTTCAAAAAGCTGTTTATCCTGCAGAAGCCAGATGTACCCTCTTAATCTGTAAATCAAAGGAAATCACAGCAGGAAGCGAGAGAGTTAAAGATGTTCAGAAACTCCCATCTGATTTAAAACTTCCCTAAAAATCTGTAAGGGAACTTGTGTAGCTAAATTGCTGCAACCATACACAGAAGAGAGTAATAGCAAGAGAATTGTTGTGACCATGCCATTTGATTAGTATTCCCACTACAGCTGCTGTCCCAGGAGTAGCTAGAAGTTATACTTAATGTAGCTATCCTGATGAGTGAAATTTTAAACTAGTTATTATGTATAAATAGTAAAGAGAGAAATCGACAGAGCCATACTTCAGTCAACAATTCTGACAGAGTCATGGATGTTGAGAACATAAACTGAGTAACTCATAAATAGCACCACACCTCTGGAGCAGAAATTTAGCTGTTTTAACTAACTGCCCTAACTTGTACCTTTGCAACACACAACAAAATCAAAACAATAGTGTATTTCAGGGGAAAGGATATCACATGAGCTGTAAGAGTGGAAACTGATATCAAGAGCACCAGAATGAAGATATGATTATATGAAAAACTGAGGTTAAAACGTTATAGAAGATAAAAGATGATCACAGAGTAATTATTTATTACAGTGCAAAAAACAATTTTAAAATAAGACCTAACTATTGCTTATTTAAAGTATAATCTGCATTAAATAAAACAAAAAAAAATCAATTACTGATAATTCAAGTTTGAACTAGGTATCAAACAAGCACTTCTAATGTGAAGCTTAAAATTGGCCCCAAATCAACAGATGTGAAGACTTATGGGAGGACCCCAAGAAAGTCTGCTGCAGCTCTTCTCAGCCCCCTCCTCCTGTGAGTGGTTTCAGAACTCTGACCTTGGGCATCAGTCTGTCCACGAGAATGCAGCCACAGGACCACATCTTGGACAGCAAAATGTAGAGAGGAAACATTCTTCTCAAGCCTAGCGTTAGACCACCACTACTTCAGAGTACCTCAGGGCAAAAACCAAGGACAAACCTTGTGGATCACAGCGAAGGTGTTTGGTATCTACACTCACTGCTCATACACTTTCACTGGGTACTCTTGCAATTTGCTATACAGCCATAATTCTTTGCTTCTCACTTGAATACTGCCTGCCAGCACCTCGACGGGGGTTGTGCAATCACTTTGAGTCAGGCGGAAGACAGTGCTGCTCTAAAGGAAAAGTAAATGAAACCCCACAAACTAATTGCAGAACAAATACTTTTAGCTTTCTGCTACCCTCAGATACAGACTTGTCACTTGCGAGACCAACTACAACACAAGCAAGCGCGTTTTAAAACTGCACTGCAACGTGTAAAAGCTCAATCTTTCCAACACTTGGCACAAGCTTAGGTCTAACGCTTGCTAACATGGGAAGAGTCACAGTGACATCTCCACATCCCGCCCCGAGTCTGTAAAATCACTTGTTCCAAGGAATACCACCCACTGCTGCATCACTCCGGAAACCAGCCCTGACAAACTGCAAAGCAATTTTCTACTCAACACTTAGTTGTCTCTTGATCCCCCAGAAGGACCACCCCATACAGCTCAGCATCCCACCCCTCTTCCATTTTTGCCACCCCGCAAGCCAGCTCTAGAGAGCAGGAGAGAAGCTGCCGCAGCCTGGAGACCAAGGTGAAGGGAAATCTGAGGCTCCGTTCACTCTTCCAGGCTGGAGCTCTCTGCAGCTGGCAGGATGCAGCCTGTTACATCCATGACCCTTCACAGTTCAGACAGGTTAATATGCTGTTGCTGATCCGAACTACAACTTCTTAACAATTTCCATTACAGTTGAGCCCAAACATTAACAGGAGGTAGAAGTTTGCTGGTTACAGTCCCTCAACACAGCTGATATATCTGAGAGCAACTTCCTACCACTGAGGTTTATTAAGGGTCACACAGATTATTTAGCTTTTTAATTTACAGTTTACAGAATAAATGCAAGGTTAAATACTGAATCCCAATAACTGATAATAAGTGGGGAAAAAATATCCTGAAATACTGAGCTTTAAAAAGTCAATTAAAAATATAAATAAATAAATAGCCAATCACTGGTTTTGCAATTATTTTAACTTTGATCTTTAAAATCTGCAAGTTGACTTATATCCTATTGCTACAGAAATCAAATCTTTTTTTTTTAAAGCTGATAAACACTCAAGTTTACTAGTTAATTAAATCTTTTTGGGATTTTTTTTTCCTCTTTCAATTTTAACAGAGGAAAAGTTTAAGCTTTTAATAGCAAAATGGAGCAGCATTATATAATTCTTTTACTTGATGTTCTTAATTGCAATTACTGGTTTAAACTAGAGAACTCCTTTGGGGGGAGCTTAAGAAGAGTTTGGGTTTTCCTCCTTAGCTAGAGCAGTAATTAGAAAATACTTGGCTTTTCCTATACCTCTGATAATCTGCCTTTTTTCTCTTCCAAACAACTGCAAATTTCCCATATTGCTAAGATTACATGAATTAGGTTTGCAAGTTAATTCCCAAATTATCTGTGACATACTTAGTTCATACTAGTTACATGCTAATGACATTTCCAGCTCCTGAGTAACACTAATGTTTTATGCTACATTATAAAAAGATACTAAAAATGTAATTTTCACGTGATGCCACACAACTGAAAATATGTAGGAAAAGCAAACCTGTTTTAAAAATGAGTAAACTTAAGGATGCCACCTTTGATTTGTATTTTTGTATATGACAAATGGCTTGATCCTGAAAGCATTTTTACTAAGTGCCATCATTCACTGTATTTCGAAAAGAAGCCCTCATGTTAGCAACTACTCAGCCTGAAAAAGATTACAACCCAGTGGAGCCTGACTGAACTCGATTCAAAGCATAAGGTTTTCCAGAAACCATCGCGACAGATTTCCTTGCAACCTGCCGGCCTAATGCTGATAGCTTAAACCCATTCACTCCCGCTGCCCAAGCCCATCTCCTCGGCAGCTTGACTGTCCACAGGTCTCGCCACCTCCCAGAGCTCCCAAGAAGGGACAGCGGGGCAGCTGCAGAGCACGGCTGGGTTTGCTTTTGGTTACCTGTGAGGGCAGAGACCACCAACCCTGAAGGCCTTGGTGCATACCTAATAGTTTCGTAGTTCCTGTAGATGAACGCTTCTTAAACTACTGACTGACAATATCTGATTGCAAAATGCTGCTGGCCCTTATATTCCACTTGCTAAAATAATGTGAGATTTAAAAAAAAAAAAAAAAAAGAAAGAACAGGATACTTACTTGATATTAATTTGTAGAAAACTGTTATCTTAAGAATTGCTCCTCAATTAAGTAGGGTTAGGGTCGCTTGCATCATTTGGTTAAAAAGAAAGTGTCCACAGGAATTAAAGCTTCAAGGAGAAATTTCTCCCAGTAACCAATAATTACCAGTACAAAAAAGGCTAGGGTAATTATTGCTAGATGGCTCTCTCACTTGACCTTGGCAACAAGAAAAAGTTAAGTTGGGAAAAATCTCCCTTCCTTCTTCCCCAGTGATTTTGCAGAAAACAGTAAGAATAATAATAGTTAAGAAAAATCATCATCAGTAGTGCTGAAGTAATTCCTTTAATGCCATGGCACCACAAAACCTTAGTCCTTTGAGCTGAAGGGCTTGAGGTTGGAAATTTATTATTTCGCCAGTGTTTTGAACAAGCATATCCTGCAGGCTTAGACAGCCCTCCCTTCTTGGAGAGGAAAATTATTTTTTATAAGCTTGCCCATGCAGACTTAGAGAATCAAAGGACAAATGAAGCCCAGCATTAGAAGGATGGGAGGAAGGGGACTTCCTGCAGATGACAAACTCCGCCTGGCACAGGCCTTGCTATCAGAATCTCTGCTATTGGAATGCTGCTTACCAAGTGTAGTGTAACTGGTGGCATTACTGATACCTGCTGAGGACTGGAGGTAAGACAGAACACTGCATAGGCAGTGTGACAGCATGCAATCTGTGGTACATAGGTGCTTTGTCGTATAGCTCAGTTGCTTTCAGATTTCCATATACAGTTCCCAGAACTAGAAATAATCTCAACACTCAGTAGTCTAAGACCAACACAACCAACCTGTGAAACCGTTTCTCCCCACAGAATAGCAAAACTTGGGATTAAATTTTATAGGGGTATGGACACAAGAAGGGAGCACTGCTAGACTCCAATTACTATACTATATTGAAGAGTGATGGTTCACCAGTAGATGTGCAATGAAAGCAAAGTTACCTCTGAAAGATACGATGTTTTCTTTAAAAAGAATGAAACACAGTAACACAACACAGGGAAGTACAATTTATTGTTGATTAAATAATTACAGTAGAGTGTTATACTTCCTGCTGAGGCTCTGCAAGCTAAACTGCAACTCAGGTGAGATACCAATTCCTGAATAACAAAAATGCTGACATAACAATATGTATATTAGTGTTACTGGATGTTGTTATCGTTGTTGATACAACAAAACAAAACAAAAAAAATATATACAATTGTCCACCTAGAAATGTAGAACAGGTTATATGGCAGCCAAATAAACCAAAAGCATGTACCAATTTTATTTACTTGACTTGACTGTAATAGCCAGTAAAGCAATCTCCACTGTGTTGTTGCAGACTGTACAGGAGAAAAAAAATTTACTGTGAAATAGACCCTGTCATTCCAAAAGCTCGACCAAGAGCCAAGCTTCTTCCCAAAGTAGGTGTTTCTCAAGTAGGAGTAGCTATCCAATTACTACAGCTTTCTAATCCGAAGTAGATTTTCTATTATTACTCATAATACCTGTTTTTGTGTACTTGAAAGAAGATACACAACAGACAGAGATGTTACAAAGTCTATTAATTGGATAGTATTCAGGCAACTCAAACATGTTTTCTATAAAAAGAGTTATATTCAAACACAGATAAGAACATATACTGGGATAGTTTGAACACTGATTCATATTAGATGATAACTCATATTGCTATTAAAGCTTTTTTCCTCAAACCCAGGTTTGTTCACATTTAGAAGTTATAGGACATACAAAGCTTATTGTTTCCTCCACCCAAGCAGGCTGGGGGTGGGGGGAAGGAAGGGAAGAAAAACTGCAAACTTTCACAGTTCAGAAAGAACAGTCTGTATTAGCAGTGCCCTCCTGTACCACAGCAAACAGCCACGATACTCTGATAGCTGTAACGATGTGTGCGAGCAAGGTACCAACAGCCTGTAAGCTGGCAAGTATAGAACTACTGCGCTGTACGCTGCTTTGCCAAAAAAATTCTCTTGCTACCAATGTTCCTATTATTCACCAGTTGTGACCGGTACCATCACACTCAGCAGCACACCTGTGCAGCAAAGCATTTATGCCAAAAGGGATGTCAAGGCTGAAGGAAGTTAGGGAGCAGTCTCTGGTTTACATCCCGTGTTTCAGAACAAAACCAGAGGATGTGGTGACAGGAGAGGAACACACACTCCGAAACCACTGCAAACAAAACCAATGGTGTGCACGAACTCTACTCTTGGCCTGCAACATAATGAAGTTTAGTGCACCCTGAGTATAACCCAAGCACGCAGCTGTAGGCAATCATGCTGATTAATCTGGCAAATCATCCCACAAATTAAGTAAATTAAAGATTGGAAAGATGCTGTCAGGTCCAGCTTACCATCGCTGGTAGAAATTAAAATAATTTCTATTTATGTGCCAGAGGAACTTATTTTTCACTATGCCAGTAAGTTTTCTCAATTGCTTCTTGCTGCATAATGTATTAAACACCAAAGCAACCAACAATGATGTGACCAAACATAAACCGCCCTATAGCATATTTGTCTAGTACTATTTCATTTTGATGCAGCTACTTTATTCATTCTCTGAATCTGAATAAAAGAAATCAGACTGCTTGAATCCTACAGCTGTGAAAAAAAAGCTCATTCCCACGAACAGCACAAACCCTGCAGAGGGCGGGCAGAGGCTGTATGCCCAATGACCTTGCTCAGCAGAATGCCTGCTATCCCCCAACAGGGCTGAACGGGAAAGGGTAGCTGGGCTGGAAGAAAGTCCAACTCTTCCAAGCCTGACATAGCTCCGAGATTGCTGACTACTTACCAACATGGTTAGTTACCAAAAATACATCTACACTGCACAACGCCCCCTAATTCATTAGGTACCAGAGGAAGTACAGGTCGCCGCACAGGGCAACGTACCCTACTTCTCATTAGCAATGTTTAGTTGTTTGAGTAACTTACTGCCTTTGTAAGGGATACTGTGTATCAGTTATTTTACCAAACAAACACTTGTACTAATGAAACCTCCAGCTGCATGTGGCCCACAAGTCTCTCAGAGCGAGCAATGTCAGAGCTGCAAGGAAGCGACTCCAGCGAGAGCCAAGACCATTCGGCACTCAGCAGAGAGGTGCCTACATGCAAGGGCTGCTTGGGGCGCAGGTGCACACTCCTGGAAACACATACTGAGTTCTCATCTCTGCCTGTTCACATGCCAGATGCACCATTGCCGAGTACTGCTGAGTCCACCTGTGTGTCACTCAGAGCTGTATTTGTCTTTGCAAAGTAAATTAATCCCATCCCTCTTGTGCAATGATAACCAGAGTGCTTCTGATACCGGACTCAGATCAAGAAATCTGTGCGCTGCATAGAAATCTGCAATACAGTTATTGCATTACACTTTTTTTTTAATCTTGAAATTGAAAGCTTTTATTTAGAAAATAGGGTCTTCTATGTCCTTCTGAGAAGCTTCAAAGAGAGACAGTGGACTGTGGGGAATTGTGGAGGGAACGACTAAGTGGGTCAGATGACGCTATGCCACTCAGTTAAGATTCATATGTAGCATTAAATGAAACAGATTTTTGTTCTGCTACAACAGAGCAAATCATTACCACAACGATGGGCACAAGGAAAACCTTTAACGCGAAACCTACTCCAAGATAATGCATTTTCTCACCGGATGTCTTGAATTCTCATACCCTTTTTGGGCTCTGCTCTACTTCATGCCTGCCACCCTCAGCCTTCAAAGCCAGCGCTCTGCAGTGAGTGAACTGCCTATGCTGCCAAACCTACGGCACGCTGCGTGAGGACGCTCAGCAAAACTGCGTGACAGTAGCTGGGAGCAGCAATTTGGTGAGGGCACAGCAGGAAAGGCAGGTACGGGTCACTTCCCTCCCCTCTTCCACCCTTCGCAATGCTGCTGACAACTCCTGACAGGGGCCGGCACACAGGGTGACGGACGGACCAACCGCTGTGCAGCCACCTGAGCCAGCAC
>JANZLP010000076.1:18229540-18242192 GCA_026930925.1 Chelictinia riocourii
ACAGTTAGGGACAGGCACCTACAGTTAGGGACAGGCACCTACAGTTAGGGACAGGCACCTACAGTTAGGGACAGGCAGGAAGTTATTGTTTCCTGCTGCTGCAAGCAGCGTTCAGGATCTAGGGCTATTTGCATTGAAGATTTACAACCAGGACCTAAGGCATAGAGAGGGGTTAGCTTAGAGTGGAACACAGAAGAAATGAGGAGGGTCTGGGCTGAGAGGAAAAAAGAGAGAGACATCAGGAGGGGAGAAATAAGTGAGTTGCTGAGCAAAGCTTCTGACACTTCAATGAGAACAATCCTTTCTCAGACCACAAAAACATTTGGAGAGGAAATGTTGCAATAAACCTTGGAGAGGCACTGATGAGAGACTGTAAATTCACTTCCAAATGTTTGAAAGGTTGTTAAGTGGACTAATATTAAGTGGGATTATAAATGTAATGGCATGTAATATACCTTTTAAGTAACTAGGGAAGGATTATATGAACTGACAATGGTGATCTGTGGCTGTGGGACCTTAATAAATTTATGAGAGTTTATTACTGAATTTCATTTATTGCCATCATAGGGAATGCTTATGCATGAGAACGTTACATGAATTGAGATAATTGATCATCCAGGGAAAAGTCTAAATGCATTTAAAAGAAACTTTCAAATACCAATTTTAAATGAATAAGAAAAAAAATATGTTAAAATCTATTCAGGGAATATTGTTATTAGCAGGACACAGTCAAGCCCCTTAGGCAAGAAATGTTCCCTGTTACAAGATATTTGATCTTGACTGCAGGAGAAGAAAAGTTTTAAATCGGCTCTCCCAGAACTGGAAAGAAGCTAAGAGCCATGATGCCAAGAAATGCAGTATGTGTGTCCCCCGCTTCCAAGCCTCTGAACATTTTATACAGACAGTGTAGCAAAACCCTGTTGCCTAGAAAGCTGTAAAACCTGGAAAACTATTCTGTATCTTGAATCTATGCAACTCACTATTCTGGAAAATATTCACAAAAGCTAAGTTCAGCTGAGGGAAGCTGGTCATTTTAGCCTTCTCAGTAATCAGTGGAGGATCCCACAGGATGCGACTCAGACCATTTACATTAGACTCTTACTCTGAACTGCCTCCTGAAGGCGCATCTCTCCTTCACTGATTACAGAGGGAGTGTCAGGAGTCTGTGTTTTATGAGCACTACCTGCTCTTTTCTCCAACCTTCATCTTTCCAATAAGTCTGTTTCCAAATGAGAGACCACTAACAGATGCTTTGATTGCAATATTGTTAGCTACTAGCCCATCAAATTTATTTTCTTAGTCTAGTTGAAGTTTGAGGAAGTAAGTTATAAAATTGTCATGATCCTGGAGATCACTGAAAAAAATCCTGTTTCAACTGAAGTGAATGCTTGCTACAAGTAAATAAAAATAATATATACATTTATGGCTTTTAACTACTTCACCCAAGCTTTTGTATACATTTTCTGTTCAAGTGTTCAAAAAGTCTTGACTGCAAAACAATATTATTGAGATCTAAAATTTACTCAGACCTTGCTATCCATAATTAAACGCTGTTTTCAAAAACCATCCTTGTTATGAACACTCAGGCTTAGGGTCTTTTAATAAGGCAGCAAGACAACAGCAATTTTCTTATGTGAACCTTTACAGAAGCTAAAAAAAGCTACATGCTACTTCGTTTGTTATTTCTCTGCAAAATAAGAATAATATTCATTGTTATGACAGCAATAATTTTATTTTTAAATCCCATTAAAATTTCTAAGATATGTGCTTGCCTCCTACCTTATCACTTTTCCAATCTGCCAAATATTTAATACATTTGTCTTTCTCTGACATATAATTTTGATATCATGTAACAGAAAAACACACATCACCCCAGATGTTCTCAAGGTACAATAAAATCTGGTAATACTTTTGCAGGCCAGTATCTAGCCATGAATTTCTGCTCCCACAAACCCATCCATATTACCAGGGGAATTATTAGGTGGCTGTATCTTTCCAGGCACTCAGAGCGAGATAACCCTAATCTAGTCTTATCACTTGCACACAAAAGCATTGGATCCAATAGGCTTCCATGTAATCCATCTCTGTCAACTGCATTAAGGAAATTACCTGTCAGAAATATCATGGCCAAGATTCTGTGATTAAATGCAAACTTAGAAAATGCTCAAGGGTATAGTAAAAAAAGCTGCATAAAATTGCTTTCAGTTTAGTTTTCCTTATGTTAACATTGTGTCCACAAGCATTTGAACAACATAAAGAATCAAGTAATTTATCAACTAGTATTGCATTGCCAAGGGAAACAAAACAGATTTTTAAATTTGTCATAATTCCATGAAGTTGCCTTTTGTTATTAAGACAGTAACACTTAAAAAATAATTAAAAAAATCTTTCTAGATCTCTGAATAACCAAAAAGCAGATCAGGTTCTTTTTTAATTTATTTTTTTTTCCCCAGGAAGGGAAATTGCTATTGCTGATGATATGTCTAAACCTTCAGATTCAGAATCCTAATACTAATTTTTTTTTTTCCTTTATAGTGCTTTGTCTCTCCAAACTTTACCATTTAAGGACTACTTTTAACAAGTTTGCATGGCTAACAGCACAGTCCTACACCTCAGGTCACTCAAGTCCAATCCCCATCTCCAACAACAACTTAAGTCTTTTCCTAAGGCATCTTTCTATAAAATGGACAAAGCAATCATGCATATGTGTCATTTGAACATAAATGCATTATTAACTGAATATCCTGACTCTGTGTCAAAGAAGGGAACATAAGTAAAAAACAGTTTGACCCACAATTCTACAGTTAAACAGTTCTGAAGATAAAGTATTCACTGAAGAATCCTCCATTCTAAAATGCCTAATGTACTCTAAAGAAATCAAAGGGAGCAAAAATTACATTAATATTTAGTAATACTGATTAATATAGCCAATACAAGAAAGACATGGACATACTGGAGAGAGTCTAACAAAGGGCCATTAAGATGATTAAGGGACTGGTGCAACTCTCGTATGAGGAAAGGCCGAGAGAGCTGGATTTGTTCAGCCTGGAGGAGAGAAGGCGCAGGGGGATTTGTCAATGTATATCAATACCTGAAGGGCGTGCGAAAAGAAGACTGAGCCAGGCTCCTTTCCGTGGTGTTTAGTGATGGGACCAGAGGCAATGGGCACAAACTGAAACACAGGAGGCTCCTTCTGAACATCAGGAAACATTTTTTCACTGGGAGGGTGAATAAGCACAGGTTGCCCAAGGAGGTTGTTGAGTCTCCATCCTTGGAGGTACCCAAAGGCCATCTGGGTACAGTCCTGGGCAACCAGCTCAGGGTGGCCCTGACTGAGCAGTGGGCTCGGACCAGACAACCTCCAGAGGACCCTTCCAACCATAGCCATTTTATTATTCTATGAACTCCCTTTTCCAACTTATCCAAGTCCCTCCGAAGAGTCTTCCACTATACATAGTGCTTCCTCCAGTTGGGTATCATCCACAAACATCCTGACAGTGCACTTCACCCCACCCCACTCTCCACATTGTTATTAAACCGTATTGCTCCTTGTATCAAACCCTGAGGCACACAACCACTAATGAGCCACCAAGTGAACTCTGAACCACTGATCACAGCCCTTTAAATCCAGCAGCCAAGCCAGTTTTTCAGTTGACTTATCATCCATCCATTTACCCATTCCATATCTCACCAATATGGCTGTAAGAATACTAGGGTAGAATGTGTTAAAAGCCTTGATAAAATCAAGGTAATGAACATTCACTACTCATCCCTCCTCTTCATAAGACAGGCTGATTATTTTCTTAAGGAAGCTTTTTTGGGGCTACAGTGTTCAAGAATGGTGTATTCTGAAGCACGATTACAAAAGAAAAAAAGTAACACCTTTAAGCCAGTGAGAATATTTAACACATCTATTTAACATTACTGGAATTCTAACTCCAAAATTGAAATCTAAACCATACAATGAAAATGTTCCTCTGTAGTGACAAATTAGTGGGAATTTGTTCTCTATCAGATAAGTAAATAGCCGTCACTAATGGCAATCCTCATGCTTAGCTCTCACTGCAGTCCAGCATGTATTACTCATAGGGAGGGGAAAAAAAATGTACTGTAATGACTCTCTAAACCTGCTGCATCTCTACAGATGCTCACTAAGTATCCTGAATGGTTGTTCAGTATGAAGGAAATGGAGGTTTTTCTTTGCAGTGGTATCTATTCAGATGGATGAAAGTCTCCAAGCAGAAGGTCCTAAGCCCAGGCATCAAAATTAAGGAGGGCACACAAGCTGGAAGCAAAAGGAGAAAAAAAAAACATTCAAAGTTCAAGAACTCTCCTTGTAAATCTGGAAATGCACCTCCTCCTTCAAAAGAAATTTTGCTGAAAAATCATTGAATCTATCTCAATGCTGTTTCTGTACTACCAGAATCTTGAAACTACACAACAGAAGGGTTCATACATGGGAAGTTTGACTCAAGAAATGTAGTTATGAAAGGGGACAGAAGTGATAGACTAGCAGCCTCAGAAAACTAGCATTAACATGCTGATTATAATAGAGATATCTTCTGATTAAGATTAAAGGCTGAAACTCTACAAATGCAATCTGGGATGTGCTCCGTCAATTATTTTCACTTGAGGCACCATAAAGTATCAGATTTACACGATGAGGGTTGGGGGCAAAAGTCATATCACTTTAATGTGAAACAATACCACTACGAAGATTTCTTTCCATGGCAGGAGAGAGAATAAATGGGACGTACAAAATGGATGTCCCTTTTCTCATCTCTGTCCAAGGTCAACCTGGAGTTCTGCTAAAGTTCTCAAACTAGCAGAAGAGCTGCAGTTGCTTCTACTAAAGCAGGCAGACACTAGAAAAGCCAATTTTCAAAGAAAAGACTAGAAGATGTATCTCGCCATTACACAGCAAGCAGGGAAAAATCTGATTCAAAAAACCAAAATTTTGGCTGTTCAAAAATACACTGGCTCATTTATGGTTTCCAGAAATGTTTTTGCGACACAGCATTCTGTTACTCTTCAGTGTAGAGGAGTTCTTCACCACAGCAGAGGCTTGTGGTGATATAATACAGGCACAAACCAACCCCCAGAACAAAAGGTTAAAGTCTTTTACAATATTTAATTTTTGTAGAGATTTAAATGTTTAAATATGTCATTACAAAACAAAATGACTCAGTACAGATGTAATTTAGATGTACCAAAATGCATTAGTCATTCAATAAAACAGGCACTGAGGATTTACTAAAAATACTTTACAGAAAAAAATAACAACATATATTTACTTTACTGAATGGTTGTTGTGGAAAGCACATAAAACCAAACCCTCTAAAAACCACTCTAATTTGCCTATCCTGAAACTGGGACCGGTAGTCCTAGTCCTAAAGCAGCATGGCTAACTCACATTCACTCTCCAAACCTTGTTTTGAACAGCAGTGCAAGAGGAAGCAATGTGTGATGTGATCACAAAGCAAGCAAACTAGCAGGGAACTAACTAACCAGCAGCACAAGGAGCTCCCTGCCAGGTGGGAGTCTCACTAGGGGCAGAGTTAACTTGCATCAGCTTCCTACTCATCTAGAGATGAGATGATGTTCCTTAGGGAATACCAGAAACAAGGAGCCCTGCCATCAGGACACAAAATGAGAAGCAAAGGAGTTAATATGGCAGTTGGCTTGCAGGGAACGTAAATCCCAGACATGTTACCAACAGAAGTTCCTCCCAAATGGTGATAACACAGCACAGGTCACTAGTGCAGCCTTTCTGGTACATTGGCAACCTCAGCCTCCATGGAATTGCTGAGGGTACATTCTGCCATCCAGGGCTTGGCCTGTGCTCAGATGCCCAGTGCTCCTGCCTGAGGCAGGGAGCCGGGGAAGTGCAATCTGATCAAGTCACTTCTATGCTCAGTGAAGAGTTGCCAAGAGAGCTCAGCAGGCTTCATGGCATTAGTGGTGCACAGGATACCAGTAGGAACTTGGAAGAAATTTCTCTAAGACATAAGCTTAAGCCCCACTGGGGTAAGAATTAATGTAACTGGCCAGAAGTGGCACACTAAATGTTTCAGAGTGAAACAGTTTACTGAAACATGTCAGAAATCCTAACTACCACTCTACCTGATAGTTCCGAAGTTCAGCAATCTTTTCTTGTTGCACAGCAGAATCACTCCATATAAGATTAGCTGTTTCATCTTCATCACGTGTTTTCACAAATCCCATTTCTCGTATTACTACACGTACTACAAAGAAATCACACACTTAAGGAATATTTTGAATCTCTAAAATAGATTCTTTTTCAAAATTTAAAAAATCAATTAAGATTTTAAACACTTCCAATACTCAACCTTTTGTCCGCTAATGTTAACATGCAAGCTATTATTTATCTTGCAATATTTCCATCAATTGATTGCAAACCTGTCATTACAACATTACAGCACCTTGTACTGAGGCTAGAATCAGAGCACAACCACTGAGGGGAACTGTAAAGAGCTTCAGGGCATTCCACAAACATGTAGTAAAAGTCCACCTGCACAGCTTTTAGACTTAATCTTGGCTACCACATATGTTAATCTTAAAACACTGATGACTATAAGTGTCACTGCAGACAGAGGACTAGAATGCCTCCTTAGACAACGTACGGTAGTTACAAAAGCAAATGCATGCATTATTTTAATACAAAAAAAGAGAAAAGACTCATTATGTACCAGACATAACTCAGGTTCTAGGAGAAAAGATTTTTCTGAACTAGTCCCAAGCATCAAAACACAAAACATTAGTAGATTTTATTAAGAAACCTCTGTATAATAATCAGACTATTTAACATTAAATTTACACTGTTCATCTTTCAAGGCTTGAAGTAAACTTCCAAACACAGACATTATTCATAATTAGAGGGGTTTTCCACAGCCTCCTTGATTAAGTTTTTTGCATTTCAAGGCCCTTCCCTGAGTAACAAATAGGGAGTAATAGATGCACAGTGTTCAAAGCTACCAACTCCATGTTGCAAAAAAAAAGAACAAAGGTTTATTACAAAAGAAAATCCTTTGGCAATGTCTCACTGACAGCTTCATGCAAAGTCCATTAATTCACCCAATTAGTTCGTAATTTACTCACGTCAATAGCTATTAGGATGAAAACAAAATATGTAGCTTCCTACCAATTTCATATTTTGTGCCGGCGACATTTGCAGTGATGACTCCATTCTTCTTCTTTCTGACTTTTCTTTTAATTGTGCTTTGATACGGTAGTTCCGAACTCAAAGTCAGAGGAGCAGTTCCATGGTTATCTTTGAAAAATAATGTTGTAACTATCAACATCTTTGTATCTCAACATACACAAATGAACTAAAACTACAAACATTTACTTTGTTGTAACTTAGAGGTACAAGTGTAACAAATAATTAATAGGCTTTATTAAAAATCCAAGACTAGCATACCTCCCTCATTAGGCAAGGATGGCATTATAACCTAGGATAGTGCAGAAGCAGAGCCCAAGTTCTGTTCCAAGTTCTCAGAAATTGATGAAGCTGTAAAAGCCCAATTATTTAAAGCTCCACTCATACCATTTCAGTCTCTGTAGCAAATATTAGTTCTGGAACTGATAGATATCTGTGTTAAAAAAAAAAAAAAAAAAAAAAGAGAGACTTTGTTATAGAGAAATCCTGAAACAGCAGAAAACTAAATATGGAAATGCTTTTAATAGCAAGTCAAAAGTAATGCTTGTTTTAAAAGATTGACCAAGTTATTGTAAATACAAAACTTTGTTCATGACAATTCAATTGCTTCGTTTCTGGGAAAAAACATTTTGCGGTATTCATTTTCAAAATGAGATTATATTACCTCATTTTCTTATTTTCATTTGTGTATGGGAGATTTGGGGCACGAAAATGGGTAACACTGAATTCAATCAATACTGCAAACTTATCTCCGCAAAGCTCACTGAATTTACAGCAATTTTAAACCATATTTTAATTTAAAATTTAAAATCAGACACACTGTATTATATGTTTTCAGATACCAAATGGGAAATAACTGGAATCACTTTAATCATTTTTCCACTTTTCCATTTTTCAACATATTTTAAAGCAATTGTCCAATAATCCCTTGGTAACACATGGCTGCAGTTTCATAACCATTTCATGACACAACAGACATAATTTCAAAGACACTTTGGGTTGGCAAGTGTCTAAATTGTCGGTTTCTAAAATGAGTACTCATTTGCATAAAATGCTGTTTTTCATGTCTACACTGATGCAAAATTTCAGATTTTTTTCTCTATGAATACACTACCACATGTGAAAACCCCACATATTAAAAAGTTTTCTTGGTCCAGCTTAAGCACATAAGAACAATGGGCTAAAATATTAGGAAAAAAACCTCAGGAATAAAGCTTCTAAACACCCTGCTACATGACTTCAGGCATGCAGCACTGTTATAAACTCTGCAAGGCAACAAATGTTGTCTTTGGCAGGCTGCCTCAAACAAATCTACAAGTTTTCAAAACATACACAATATAAGTTACTGATTTTTAAATGCTTTCATTTTTATGCATTATTTAAATGCATTCAATTTTATGTGTGGCTAAAGTTCCTTACACTAGCTTTAGATTAGTTTTTATTGCCACTGTGGTGATTACAAAACTTATTTTGAAAAGCTTATATAAAGCATGAGGAATTTCTTCTGCTATAAATAGCAGAAAATTACAGTAAAGTCAAATTCAGCCATGAGTTACGATGTGAAATACATTCGATCACAAGATTGGCCAAAATGTACATTAGCAAAATTATCAAAACATTATTTAAAAATCCTCTTTGTGTGTGTGTGTGTACATGTCAGAGAGAGAAAGAAAGAAATACAATTATATTCTGCACATGTCACCCTCATGGTAAAAAAAATATAATAGCAGATAAGATCTTGCAGCTCAAGGCATTTCCTTTCAAGACAGGAATTTACCTTAACAGTTCATTAACACAAAAGGGTAGAAAAAATAGTTTATGGTTCTTTTATGACTGTCACCAATGTACTGTGGCCCAAATTCTGCTTTGTAATAAATAAGACAACCAAATCTCCCTCATGTCCATTTAGTGGAATGCCACAAATTAACACCAAAACGTGACCCTGTGTATTTATCCAGAAAGTAAGAACAGATGTTTTATACAGATACAACATTCAACAGCATAGCAGTAACACCCAGCCATACCTACTTGCAACAAACTTTGCTGAATCAGAACTCACTAAGAAAATCCTCCCAAATTGAACTAGAAGTGGCAGGTCATTTTCAAGTTTTAATATTTTGGATGCCATCATCTGAGAAGGTGACCCAAAAGTCCTCCTGCCTGCTGGCCTACTAAAATTAAGACACAGAAATGGGAAAGCAAAGCATTCATCCTCCTTAAAACCACTGTGAAGGAAAAGCAGTGCTGGGCACAATGACTCACGGAATATTGCATGTTATCTGTTTCTCAAGCTAAGAATACCACCAGAGTACAAGACATGTTTAGCTCCTGGGAATAATAGCGAAGTACATCTGTTAGCCTATTAAGGACTTCTGCGTACGTACACAAATGCCTAGCAGTTGTTCCTCCGCTGTACTGGCTAGAAACTTTTAACAAATTTGGAAGAATGTCAAGACAACTAGTATTTCCCTATGAGAAACGCCAGCCCTTACTAATACAGTCTATGATACGGTAATAAAAACGAAGCAGCTCATAGAGCTTTTGTTGAGCTTATAATCACAGAAAAATATCTGCCCAAAGTTACTATATACACATTGCATTCTGAAGGTGAACCATAAAGCTCCAAATTGCACTACATTGTTTTCTCTATTCTACTCTTTTGAGAAGAATACTCTTTAGGGTTTAAATAGAAAGCACCAACCATCAGGGTCCACGACTTTCAACCAGTCAACTTTTTAGCACACCTACATTAGTTGAAGGCAAAGATTTATGGTCATCTGTAGAGTATTCTATGACAATGAGTAGTTTGGCCATATGGAAAACAAAGTATTTGGACTAACTAACTCTCACAAAAATCTCTGCAAACTGATCACTGAAAGAACTCTTTTCTTGACAAGATTATGGATGACATCATTTTATCATCACAGCTGAAGCATGCACGCCTCTAATGATGTCAAATATTGTTACAGACACACACAGTCTGTCAAATCCTGATTTAAACTGAATTCTTCAAAGACAAAAGGGATCATTACTGTAATCTGTATTCAAACGTACTCTAGGATTTCAACTTTTCACAAGCACTGTCCTATACCAATAAAGTTAAATTGTATTCTGCCTTAAGCTTGTATATCCTTCAATATAGTTTTACAACTGCTTCACTTCTCAAGTCGCCCATCTCCATACAATTATTTCACTGAATACTAAAATACCCGCAGTTCTAAATTAGTAGTTTTCCAAAATATTTTACATAGGATGCAGTCCTTTCCTTTGATCCTACTGGAACCACCTCCTTTCCAAAGGACAAATACAGGTCCAATGAAATTGGGCAGTCTCAGCTTTTCTTCCCACTAAGTCAAGTGACAGGTGAGAGGTACAACACCTCATCTGGGGAGAAAACATTACCCAGCGCACTAGCTGTGAGTTGCAGGCTAAGCCATGGGAGCAGCAGTTGCTCCTGCTTAGACCTCCATGCTTTTTATGTCCCCAGTGCAGTACCACGAGAAGTTCCAATTCTGCAGCAAGAAGACCTAAGACCAGGCTACTGAGGAAGCCATGATCCTCCCATGCAAACTGCAACTGCTCCTCAGACTACACTTGAGACGATCAATTCTCCAACTGAGGGAATGTGTCACTTGGGAGAGACAGGAATACATCACTGAGAGCAATAAATGAAGGGCTGTTGCTGTGGGGAGGGAGCTGGAAGGAGAGGGGTGCATGCTGACAGAGCACTGGGATGCAGCACTGCAATGCCACGGGGCCCTGGCAGCTCCCACACGTCTTTCCTCTTTTTGACTCCTATACAGCAGAAATCACCCCAGAGTTACTTCCTTCTCTGATGCAGGTCCTCCCCAGGCACCTTTTTCTAGCTCCTATCTCTTGATTTGTTGTTATTGCCCAGCCCTACTCTCAGGTTGGAGCCCAGCTGTCTGGGGCACGCTGAAGGAAAAAGACTTGCAGGTCAGACTGCCCTGCAGGCAGCCCCTGCTGCCCCGGCAGAATTGCCAGTTATGGGGCAAAGCGTGTTGCAGGGCCCACCAGATCACTCAACAATACTGGCAGCAGCATTTTCAGGTTACGATTACACCAAATTCCGAGCCAGTTCTTATAACTGACAATTTTTTACTTATAAAATAAGCATAAACTATACCCTGCGTTCAGCTACAACAATGTAGAGGCATATCTCTAGTAACCTACCTGAAAGACCTGTTTCTAAGAGATTGCTTTTAATAATATGGAAGAAAGTATTTTATTTCCAAACTGGGACTGACGGAGCTTCGTTAAGTCAGCTCTCTGGAATCTCTGAATTCACACTCAGACAGAAAAGGATTGCAGTTCCTGCTGTATATACCGTTTCCCTCCTGAAATCACGATACCCACAAATCGGTAGGTCTGTTCCTCACTCACTGATTCAAGGGTGGTTGAACAAAAATGGTTAACCTATAAATGGAGAAAGACTTGTGAAGAAATGAATGCATCTTTATCAGGTTAGCACATTCTTACACAAACAAGCACTTTGAATAAGAGTGTTCTATGAGGAAAAAAAAAGATGAGATGTTATCTTTACTGTTGCCTGGCAAAGGTGTGAGAGAGCCAGCAAGGAAGATACACTGCACACAATCCTGTCCTAGAAAGAGAAAGCCAGGGGGGAGGAAGGAGCTTTTTTCCTCCAGGGGTAGGGTACTGTTGCTGCACAGGGCAAGCTGCACACGGAGAGGGACCAAAGCAGATGCTTAAGCCCATCTAAGGGAACAGTTTGAGCAAGGTACAAGGGTGCCTCTCGGTGAAGAGCAGGGGACAGTGGGAAGAAGTGGTTTCATATTTAATGCAATGATCCATGTTGCCTTGATAACAAGTCATAATATGTTGTAGAAAATTAAGAACTAAGAGTATTTTTTGCTGTTACACAAATAAAGTGTATCATAAGTAAAGCGCCCAAAAAATACTTTTCTGGCCTAGATTATACGGAAGTACTTTTGAACAAATCCCTCTCTTATTTACTAAGTTATTTGCTCCATACTGCTCACAAGTGACCTCTGCCTTTCATGATCCTTCACTTTATATCCTGCTGCAGTGTGGAGCTGAAAAGGTTATTTTGAATCTCTAAATAGGAATTGCATGCCATCAGACCCTTTTTTTTCCCCAAAGAGTAAGCATCCCAGGAAAAGGTTGAATTAATCAGATCAAAATAGAGAAGGGGGTGTCAAATTCAAACTTAAAATAAAGGGTGCAACTTGAGAATCTATTCCAAAGAACACTCAAGTCAAATGAAATTCTTCAAGCTAACTGGGGTCTTACCAGTAACCATGAAACCACTACTGTATAACCTAGCAAAAAGAGACTAGATTGTATATGCACATTTAAAATAGATTTGATCTAATTGATTTAAGCATTAAGAATGGTAGAATCATCTATTATCAAAACACTTCAGCTTCCAAAGCAGAGACAACACTGTATCACTCAATGTACTGTTTT
>JANZLP010000076.1:18306551-18317988 GCA_026930925.1 Chelictinia riocourii
ATGATCTATGCATTAGTATGCTTATATCCTCAGACCAATGCTAAAATCTTTTTCAGACATGAGGTTGGTGTTTTTCAGGGCTGATCCTCACCAGAATACATTTAATGAATTAAGAAATCTTCTTCACATCTTTATGTAGAATCCAGAATTTGTATACATCTTGGTTTTGCCTAGACAGAACTAACCAGATTCGGTTTTGCTAGCTGTGAGTGCAAAGGAAAGCAGCACTTTCTTTCTCTATGAAGTGGGTAGCTCATCTGTACTCTAAAATTCTTTTTAAGAGCCTTTCTGTAAGTGATCAGAGCTCTGTGGACTTTCCTAACCAACTCACACCACTACAAACCTCTTGTACAGCATGTGCTTCATCATTTCCATTTCTCACACGGCTACTCTCCATGGGTAAAAGTGTTATAATGTGGCCCAACAGGCACAGTTACTTGTATAAGAGGCATTTGGTACAAAGATCACAACAAATAACTATTCCTATGCCCTCTTTGCTTTCCAAATCAATAAGGAAGCAATGAATTTATGTCCATACAAAGGAAATGGTAACAAGGCAGAAAAATCATGTAGGAAAAGAGCTCTAAAAAGGCACTGGAACACCTGTGTCTCAGAATGATTAGTGTTCTGACAACCAACCAGAAATTTGGCAGCTGAAACACAAGAGGGAGGCCTTACTATCAGTTGTCTTCCTCTGCTTCTAACACTGTTCTGTAGAAACAGCCTGTTAAGAAGAATTTATTATCACTGCTAAGATTTTAATTTTATTCTTGTTTAACTGTGTTGTAAATAAAACTACATGTTTTACTTTTCATATACATGTTGCATTAGGGTTTTTAACTGGTTTGGAGTGGGCAAAGAATTGAATTGTTTTGGTTTTGATTTTGCTTAGTTTTGATAGTGTAATACAGTCATTAATTCAAAGGACATAATGATAAAAAAAATGATAAAATCAAATGCAGATGCCTGATTTGACATGATAAACATCTGCATAAAGTGACTATTAGTTTCTGCATTAAGTACTAATGATACATAAACAAAAAAAGGTTTAATTTAGTTGTCTGAACTGTTCAGCTTTGCAGAATAGGTATTATCTTTTGGCCATGAATTTAATAGACTTTGCTATTGACACTGCACATATTCTCCCCAAAACTATCAAGTCAAAAGGACTGGCTGTCAGCCTTGTATTTCTGGCTGTGGAATTGCTCCAACCTGTGGATCATGATAGGGTCATGGTCACATCAAACATGACTTAAGAAGGGAAAATAAAACTAGTTATGCCTTCAAATGCCTGACTGAATGCCACCATTGACTTCTCCAACCTTTAAAACACTCCTTCAAAAAAAATCTTCTGGCTGTGAAAGGGCACAGTAAGTGAACTGATTCTTAGTCCTACTCTCTTTTCTTATTTAAGAGAATGGATATGCATGTTTAGTATTGCACTGATTCCAACAATTCTCTATTCAGTTTCTCTGTATTAAGAACCGCTGAATAATTTTCTTAGCCTAGCGGGAATAAAGAAACACATTTGCTCATGCCTGTGTATTCTCTGCATTTTTTTTTTTTTTAATCTATTATTTTCTCAGGTCTGCACTGGTTTTCTGTAACTGCTGACCCTTTGAAGTGAAGTCAGGGAATTCCTTCACTCTTCTGATAGACTATTCCTTAGGATTGCTCCATTACTGGAGCGCCCAGTGGCAATCCATATTAATATATCCAGTCCTTTATTAATAGAGGGGAGCTTCACTGTAAAGTGAATTTTACATGGAGGCTGAGGCATATTTGGAAGGGGGATTTGGAAACCAGGCCAAACCATAATAGACCTAGAGTGTTAATAGGATTGATGAAAAGAAATGATGGGAGTGAATCTGGTTTCCATGCAGCTGTTATGCCATTGTTGTATGAATGACCCTGCTGAATTGTGTGTCTAACATGCCATCACACACCAAGCTTACCAGAACCTGGACCAGGAGTGAAGCATCTCTGTGAGTTATACGAAATGGTATTCCACCTGTCTCCTCAACAGTTAGTTTCAGTGCTGAGTTAGTTAAACAAAATAAAAAAAAATCCAGGACCAATGCAGAAATGTGGGATGCATGTGTAATAAGGTATACTTTGTTTGCAAGTAAAGGTTACATGGTCAATCTCCTTTTTTAATTGTTTTTATTTGTGAGCCAGTGCTGCCCTTCGTATTGGCTATGAGCAGCACTATTACTTGTTCCGAAATGAGTGATGGGAATGAAGACAAGGAAAGAAAGAACAAAGTAGGAATCCATCAAACCCAGTTTAGCAGCTGTCCAGGGGGAATGGGAATGTGCACTTTTGCTACATTTTTATGCAGGCATATCATGATTTGCAGGTTCATTGCAAGCTTTAACTCTTCTGCTTGAAAGAGATTGCAGCTATCATCTTGTCTCTTTGGCCAGCAGTGTTGGAGCAGGAACTCCAAGAGCAGAGGCTCTTGCGAAAAATCAAACCAGCTATTTTGGTCCTTGTGAACAGTTCTCCACTTTGCCACTGTAGTGGTGAAACAAGATGCTAGCAGCAACCATGTGTAACGTTCTGTAGTGAGAGCCACAGGTACACTGACTCTGCAGCCCAGCTTGAGGGCGTAATGGTGTGTGTTTTTTGGGATGCGTCTTAATGTAGATCAGTCCATGTGGGTCTAGACTGCCTGCAACTACAGTGGATGATGTTGACTAGACTTGACGTTCTCTCCAGATGAGCACTCCCATGATGTCCAATTACACTCTCGGGCTCCGAGCCAGAGCTGATGATGGGGGAATTTGGCCCTGAGAATGAGTGTTAAGCATACTAATACTAAACCTGGTTTCATACTTACTTGGTTTTTCAATTTCTATCAAGAAAAAAACTGATAAGTGACATTAAATATTGTAGAACACAGTTTACCTGGAAAACGTAAAATCAGTCCTTCACCAAATTGCTTTTATAATACCTGTTTCTGCTTATTAGTGGGTGAGAGATTGCTTCAGTTATATGCGGTTTTTTATTTTGATGTCTCTAAAAGATATACCTGTGCAACTCTGAGGGTTAAATGTTTATTTTATACTCAACTTTTTTTGTCCTTTAATTTTTCAAATTACTCACATTTATTTTAACACGAAAAGTCATTTTCCTTTCCCTTGGCTGTTTTACTGTTGAATTTCCTGGCATTGACTATTAGTCAAAGCGATTCGTTAGCTGTAGATATTATGTAGAAATAATAGGATAAAGACAGCACAGGCTGTTCTTTTCTGCTGAACTGTTAATCTTTGACTTCAAAACTAGTAAACTATCATAGAACAAAAATCACAAGTCAATCAGACCTTAAATATATTATTCCCTTATTACTGTCTTTATCTTGCTTCCTTTTATTTTTAATGAGAAATCATCTTTTCAAATAGGCTAAATTGGGCACAATCTGGGAAGAACACAGGGCATAGTGGGAGATTTTTTTGGTATTATGTATGTGCTTTAAGAACTCCCATTTAAGTCTACTTTTTCTGTTATGTCACTGGCATTATGGAAGATTGTTTACTGTACTTAATTAGTCTGATTCCTTTAGAAAAAGGCCTTTATTTTAAATTCTAAATTGGTGTTGTAGGGTTAGTGGGAAACTCAAATAAAACGTGAGCTTTCTTCTGTCTATACACTAACCTGCTTTAGAGATAATTATTTCTACTTTTTTTTTTTTTAAATTTAGCTTGAGGAACAAAATAGAATTGGGGTTGGGGGAGAGGCAGTATGGAAATATAGGCCACTGCATAACTTATAAGTCCACAACAAGTACTTTAATTACATTGGATGAGTGTGAATCAAGACTACAGTGCAGCTGAATGCTATGAAAATGCAAATACAATTTATGGAAGTATAATGAAGCTATATAAGGTGCAAATCAAATTGTGAACTGAAAGAAGTAGAAGTGCTGACATCAGGCCACCCTGGTATTTTTACAAAATGTCTGCAAATGTAATCTATATAAATGTATGATAAAAGATTGTAACTCTGAATTTTGAAAAAATAACCACATTAGAAATAATTTTGTGCAGTATGATTTCTATAATTAGTTTTTTTTCTGGAATGGATGTCCCGTTTACATTTATGCAGCCACTACACTGTTTTTTTCACTCAGTTATTTTGATGCAGCAGAACTAAAAATTTCTGAGTGGAGATTAGCATGGCCTACAATTTTTCATGGAGGAAGAAAAGGTGGAATAGTTAGTGTTTTTTAAAGGATCCCCAAAATTAAGAATGATCACTATTATTGATTCAAAAGCATGGAACTTGCTAGGTTCTTGCTCTGCAAGAATAACATTTTCTGGTTAGGTATAGACTTGTTGAAACTTAGTACAGAAACTTCTTAGCACCACACCTAAATCAAAACTTTCATCATTACCACACTTTGCTCAACTGGTAATTTAACTAATTATATTATAATTATAACTACTCTTGTTTATTACTCTGCCCACCTTCTACCTGTGGCCTATAAAATGGGTGGGTATTGTCAGAAGATCCTAAGAATTTAGTAACACATCTTATTCACCCATCAGAGGATCTGGTGGTCTTAGATCAGTCCTTTCTTTTGGAAAAATCCCTCACAGATAACATTCCCAAGAGAGCTCTTTAGGATAGCAAGTAAAAAATCCCAGCTGTCAATATGAGAATCTAGGTAGCCTTCCTCGGCAGCATGTCCTGCTGCTTCCCAGAGTTGTGTAGATCTTTCCACCCTACACAAAGGAGTCCTAGAGATAAATTTCCTTCACTGCCTAATGCTGAGTAACTGCCAGGGCAGTTCAGTACACTGGACTGCAGGAGGTATCCGTCTGTGGAAAAATGAATACATGACTGTATCTGTTGCTACAAAGCACATGTAAAAAAGGGCCATGCTGAGGTTACTAAAATGATGCACATTCTGACTTTTTTTTTTTAATACTTTTGAATACCAAACTATGAAATATAAATGTTTTTATAACATAGTTTTCTGTTTGAAATAAGTTACATAGACAAGTACTTGTTTTTACAGTTTGATTTGTAAATGTCTTCCTATAAAAAGCCAGTAACTCTTACTAGTCAGTTATTGTCTTTATTCATAAATCGTCGTAATTAGTATGACAATAGGTTGATAGTGGATTAGTTCACCTTATCTAATGTCAGTTAAATTTCTGCTTATTATTTTATCAAATGTACAATAAAGCTAAGGGGTAATACAGTAGCTTTTTCAGTGGCAAAGTTTGTAGCTTGTCTATTTTTACGCTCAGGTTGGAGGACTTTAATTAAAAATTTTCAGATGTCAATTTGTATAGATAGTACCTCAAATTTAAAAAAGAAAACTTGGCATCATGAGAAGGGAATAGGTACTGGTAATAAGCCTTTGCTTGCCAGAATTATTAGGAAGTTCTTTTGCTAAACTTGGAAGTACTCTTAAAAACCCTGTTAAAAGCCCACCTGTCTGTGTTTTGGAAGAATAACAGAAATGTGTGAGGCTATGGTATCACAGTATGAGAATTGCTTGTAGATATGATTTGGCTCTTATCTGAGGTCAAACCGCAGTATTTGTTGACCTTCCTACTTAGGCTTGATGCACTGAAAATCTGGGCTGTTAAACTTGGGAGTCATATGATTGTCTAAATCCTTACTTCTCAGTCGCAGTGTTCCAGAAAAACAAGGCAGAGGCAATGCGATCAGGCTTAACGCTCCTATTGCTTTTAACCATTTCTGAATTTCTGTTAGGGAGAGTATAGCTTTTAGGAAAATTACTAGCTTTTTAAAATTAGTTGGCACTATTAAGCACCTTTCATCTGAAAACTGGCAACTAGCTGCAAATATTTACTAAACATTTTTTTAGAAGACTTAGGCATACAGCAATACAGTGAAGTGACTTCTTATAATTACTGTAGGCTTATAGTAACACTTCTAGCAGCTTAAAATAATGTGTATCTTCATTTTTAGCATTTAAATTGGTAAGTCTGTTAGAGAGAAAACTATACCTTATTTTATGGCAATTAGTATATCAATTTACTTCACGTTCTCAAAGTGCTTATTAATTTTAGCTCAAAATAGATCAAATGTACCACATGTGACTGCTGTATCATAATACTACTTATCTATTTTTAAACCTAAATGGACTCTGGGAAAGTACTTCGCAAACTTTTGGCTTCTATTGCAGAGCAGGTTTCCTATGCATTTGTGGGTAAAGTGCCTCCTAATGGGGTCCTGTATTATCCATTGGTATTTCTGGTTAGGTTTCAAGGCTTTTATGTTTATTAATCAAAAAAAAAAAAAAGAAATAAAATTCAGGTGAATTGTGTAAATCCTTTATCAAAATGAGCAAGCTGGGGAGACTCCATCTTCCTCATGGAAGTGCTGAAAATGTTCTGATATGGCAAAGGAAAATGAGATGTACGCTGTAAATCATGAGCTCAGAATTGTATCGTGGTATTTTGTTTTGTAAATGTTTTCTTTGTGAACTTATATTCGACACCAAACAAATAATTGTTTCCCTGCATCTATGTTACAAGGTTTTCGAAACGCATTCAATGTCTCTTATTAAAAATATATTGACTAATGGAAAGCAAACAGTCTTCACCTTTCTTACTCTGTAATCGTGGAGTCATGGCTCAAAAGTTATACATAAGTTAATATTTCTTTTGTAATCGTCCATTGGGTTCTCTGTCTCCACTGCATGTGGTCCAAGTTAAATGTTAGGACTTTTCCAGCAGCATCTCACCTCACCAAATTATCATAGTCATGAAAAAGAATAAAGAAAGGGAGAATCTCCAAGGCAGTGAAGAATTTTAGCATTTTCTATGTTGAAGGCAGCTGTAAAATAAGACCGATAAATCTAAGGAGAACAGATGAAATGTTGCTGAACTGGCTGGTTCCATGGTTGCATCTGAGTATGCGGTTGTGCTGTACGCTAATTGTAGTTCAGCTTTTGAGCATAAATCTGTGTAATTGCCATTTGTAGTAATGCAGCCTGAGAGTTACAAAGACAAAAATACCAACAAGCAGCACCACAGAGATGATATCAGTATTTAACAAAACATGATAAAGGAACATTAATTACCCTTGCAGTCTGAACTGCATCATAATTTGGGATCCAAGGGAGTAGTACCCTTAGGTGACAACATTGACAAACACAACCCACAATAGACTGCAGACATTTTCATTGCTTGGCCTACGAGCCAGATAGCAGCAGCGCTGTGTGGGTTCTCTGGAGTCACTCTTCACGCTGCAGTCTTGTCTCTGGCCGAAGAGATACCACCCCAAGGTCAGATTTTCTTTTTTTTAATTTCATATAAAGACATCAACGTGTTAGTGATACTGCAGCCACTAAGTTTTACAGCTGAAACATCTCAATGGGATACAAATTAAGGAGGATTTTAAAACAGATTTAACAAACGCTAGTGTTTGAGGCATTCTTTTTTCTCAGCATGCCCAAAGTGTATCTGTAGTTCGGTGTTCATATCCTGAGTCAGCTATTGCTCAGTCAGAAGTTGCTAAAATATTGAAGAATATTAAAGAAGTGGGTGTTCAGTCTTTCATTTATGCAGAGTTGGCAGTCAGTAACTAAATTCAGTTTTCGTTTCAGTTTGAGAACTGAAATGAAAAGAGTTGAGATAATGAGATTGTGTTAAATCAGTTTTTGGCCTTTGACCTTCAGAAATTAATGTCTGAAACAGACTTAAGTGTGGAATTGTATATCAAAATGGAGTGTTGTCCTTTAAGTTTAAAAGGCTGAAAAATTAGGGCAGTGAGGGGTTAAGCTTTTTTTCTTCTCCTCCATGAACAATGATAGGGCAGACCTCTTCATCTAGAAAAATCTTGCCTAAGGTCTTGGGGACATGGATTGTACATCTTTCATTTTTTTGTCTGATTCTGTTTGTTTATTGAGGCCATAGTTGGCACCTACTTTTTTTTTTCTTTTTAATGTGAGAGAATAAAACTATTCTAATTATTTGGGAAACTACTTTAAACCTTACACTTAAACTTGGGTTTTGCTTCCACTCATAGTAGTTGTTTCAGATGCAGAGCCCTCATCCTGTCTGTCCTTAGCTCCGTGTTTCAGTTTTACCTCCGCCTTCTGTCAGCTCCCTATTGCAATCTCGTGCCAGGACTCAATTCCTTGCCTGTTAGCCCTTCCTCTGCTTTTTTTTTTTTCTTTTTTTAAATTCCCCTTTACTCACTGCCCCCACCCCTGTTCTCTTGCGAAATTTTTATTTTTGACTGAATGTCAGAGACATTCTGGAGAATTCTGATATTGTATGTGGCCTGTGTTTGTATCATAGTTGTTCCTGAAGTGGACAGTTAATGGCAGGGAACAGGAAAATATTTTCATTTTAAGCTGTGTATTAACAGCTCACTAATTATTTGTAAGCAAAGAAGAAAGCATAGTTTCCTTTCTTTTGTATTTCAGCCTGTTGCATCAAGAGTTAATCTCAAAGTTGCTTGTGTAAATATTGCTGTCATAACTTTAAAAGGTCTATTTCACTCTTTTGAATCACTGTATTTTCCTTAGGAGGCCCTAATTTGGTGTTTGAGTTAGGACAAAAATCAGACCATATTGAACGTGGCTTTTGTTTCTGTATACATTTTATTCTCTTAATCTGTAATATGTCAGCCAATTTAAATTGTTTACTGTCAGAAGTCTGATGTTAATCCATTTTCTTGGCTGATGCAAAAAAAAAATATTAACGTTTGAACTCGAGCATGCCAGTTTAAGCATATGAAACACTAAAATAAGTCTTATTTTTAATTTAAACAAAACCCAGTCAATTTTATTTGAAATTGTTTCTATATTTAAGCCTTAGGTTTATATTAAATTTCAGGGTACCAGCTATTTTTAGGCTACACTTACAAATTAATGAAAACAGATGGAATATATGATTAGAAACTTTGGCATATTGAGTAGTCAGGCTGAACTGAAAGATATTTGAATGCATAATATGTGGGACAAAATTACATCAAAGATACAATATCATTGCAATATTTGATTGCAAAACCAAGGGTGCGGAAGGATGCTTTTAAGAAAGGCAGAGAGAACATCTGAGTTCGGCTGCACAGCACACTTTGCAGGATCTGAGTATGTGGCCTCTTGTCTTCCAAACGGCTGTGTCCCACTCGGGTGTCTTTATACTCGTATGTCTAGATGTGAATTCACTCCTTTAAGGGAGTGAAGCAAATAATTTCAATAAAAACTGTCCAAATGGCAGGGAGGGAGAGAGAGACTGGTTTTCAAAAACACTGCTTAACATATATATTCATATAATGATGCTCATACATGATGTTCAGAATTAAAATATTTACCAGGAAACATGAGTTGCTTTATAGTATTGAGAAGAATTTGTCTTTGTAGACAAGGAGAAGATTTAAAGGTTCATGCTGAGTTTGTTGCCCTGCTATTTTCATATCTATTCTAGGTGACTGCCAGCATTTTCTTATCAGGGTTGTTAGTTACAGTTTTGTTTGGAGTTCTACTGAAAGTATGCTTTTTCTTATCGGTATTCCTTGAGCTGGCTGCTTTAAGTAGAACAACATTTGAACCCAGGATATCAGATTGTCTTTTCTTTTTCTTAGGGTGAGTATATACATACCCATTTTTCCTTAGAAGAAGGAAGGAAGAGAAACTTTGTATTTCAACATGAATGGCTGTGAGGCTGCAAGTTTTCCAGCAAAGTATAAAGCTTTGATCTTCTAGCTGAAGTCGTAATTAAGGAGTAAGAGTAACTGATTTTAGGTTAGATTTATAGATATTTTCTGTGTAGGCTGTGTAGAGTGTTAGGAAGGAACTCAATAAGCCACATCCAAGTGAATGCATGTGAAGGAAGCATAAGAGAAGGTGGAAACCAATTTGGTATCTTGTGTTTGCTTTTGGACAGTTTGCCAAGTCTGCTTTGTTAATTTTGTGAAATAACAGTTTGATGAACTATATACAATTTTAAATGCTACAGTCTCGGTGGAGGGTGGTGATGAGCATTAATGAGGTGCTTTTAATAAAGACTGTTCCTTAATGTAGTGCTGTAGCTTTTCAGTTATGAGAGTATGCTGCTCTGTTCCTAGAGTTCATGAGCTGGGTTATCCTACACAAAATGAGGAGATAAGATACCTTCCGAGCTTGACATCCATATGGTATCTTTTTACTGGGTTTGGAATACTGTGCTCCATAGGGGCTGGTGCTGCACACAGACTAGTCCAATTAATGGTGGACATAATTTAGAGTTACTGAAGCAGCCATCATTAATGGAGTATGGACTACTGTTGTATTTAATCTGCTCTTAATTAGCTCATGGGCAGAGGTCTTAACATATACCTGAAGATAATAAGGAGGGTACAGAGATGTAGTTAATCCAGTAATTGTGCCAAGTGAATCTCCAGAAAAAAAAAAACCAAAAAGTGAGCAGGTTATAAACTGTTAGCAAAATCTCCATGACTTTTTAGTCATCTTTTAGTGCTGCTTTTGTTTTAGCTGAGGAAAGAGCAGCATGATTTGAGTTAGTTCAAATAATTTCCTTCACGATCACCTCCTGCCCATTTCCCTCCTCCTCTTTCTACCCATCTTTCCATATGTGCATTTTAGCCCAGCAACATCCTTAGCACCTTATTAGGTTCAGAATTGGATCATTAAGGACCAAAGTACTATCTTCCCATTTTGATGTGTTTTCCAGGACCTATCTATTCATTCTGCCCTCTGAAAAGTTCTGTAAGAAACTGTATTCAGTGTGCCGAAGTAGTATTTTATTTCGGTGAATATATTAGGGGTTGCATAGATTTAAGGCATGCATGAAAAGGTAATTCAAATGTAGATTTCAAACTGAGTAGAACTTATAATCGCATTCAACTTGGAGTCCCAAAAGCCATTCATCTTCAGAAGTGGGCTGTGTTTGACATCCTGAATGCCCAACAAACCCTCCAGGAACCATGCAGAGTTGCCTTAGCATTGTCAACCTTTCATAACTTTTCAGAAAATTAGGTACCAGCAGCATTTTCAAAAATTACAATAATACATCCTTTGCCTTATTTGGCTGATAAATCTGTTGATATTTGCTTCTGAAAGTGTCATCTTTATAGAGGCAAAGGAATGGAAATGTCAACGTAGGTTACCTAATTATACATAAGCGGTCCTTATCAGTCCCACCTGCCCTGAAGCACAGCTGCTGGCTCCAGCCTGGCACTGGGATATCCAGGGTGGCAAGACTTTGCCCCAAAAGGGAGTGAGGAGAGATCTTTAGCATGATGGGTGGCTGAAAGGTTGTCCTGTGGAATGCTCCCAGCACAGCAGCATCCCCTCCTGGGCCCCAAGGAGCCACCCTGTCCCCATCTCCAGCTCTACATTTGGGAGCCCACTACTTGTCCCTCTCCTATGCAACAGTGAATATAAATGTTCTGTCTGTCTTGGTGTATGGAATGAACTGGGCACTAACTGCTTGAAATATGTTTA
>JANZLP010000076.1:19225304-19239287 GCA_026930925.1 Chelictinia riocourii
TTCATTATATCACTGTTAAAATCCCTGGTGCTCTCACATCTCAGCTAGTGCCTTCATTTTTGTCCTAAAAAAGAGTATCGTGCAGAGAAGGATAAAAAAGCAATCAGAGGAATAGATAATCTTCCATAAGAAGATAAATAGTCCACTTTTCAGTTTGGAAAGAGACAACACATGAAAGATAAGATAGAAGTCTAGTCATGAATGGTAACGACAAGATGAACAGGAACAATTATATTCTGTTTCATGGAATCCAAAGGGGAAGAAACATTCAATGAAATCATCAGACAGCAACTTCAAAGCAGAGAGGGAGAATCACCTTTTCATGTATTGTTTAATCAAGCTATATTTGTTATCACAGACTATTTAGAGATTATTAAAATATTATTTATTTCAAAAAGATAATAGCAAAATTAATAGAGCGCTACCTTGTAGGAAATAATTATGTGAATGCAACCTCTGGCTCAGAAAATATGTAACTCGGTGAGTGCTGAAAGCTAGGAAGCTATAGCTGGCTATCTGTCATCTATCTGTCTATCTCAAGGAAAGGACCAAGCAGGCTTGCCCAACTTTATCTACACTTTCCCTAAGTATCTTCCACTTCCTGATGCTAGACAAACCAGGCAGACTTTTTCTGACATCCAGCATGGCAGTTGTTACCATACTTTCCAGTCTATGTACAACAGCTGTCAGGCATGACCATTCTAGATCGTGTCCTTCCAGCACAGTTCTAATTAAAATCAAGTATAACTAATGGATGAGAATTGCCTTTTCAGAAGAAATACTAATTGATTTCACACTGTTTAGGAGTTAGGTTCTGCTCTGTTAATTAGGCAGTGTTCATTAATAAATTTTCAAACTCATGAGAACATCTACAGCAATACATGGTCTTCAGCAGTCTCCTGCTTATGCTGTTTCCTGTTTTATCATTTTTGTTTATTCCTTTATAAGCTTTTACAGGGCTCTTTCCTTTTCTCCTCCTTTTTCTCTACCTCACTTGACAGTCATACCTCATGCTCTCAGACCAAATTGAGAGTTTCACCTGAGGCATTTTTTCCTTTTGCATCACACAGCGAGACCCATTTGGGCTAGTCACAAATTTGTCCTTTCCATTTATAGAATCCTCTTTACAGCATGTCATTATTATCCCATTATTTTTTTGCCATATGTGTGCTATATTTTCCCACCTTGGTGGATAATCAGAAAGATCTTTTCATCCTTCTCACTTAAGAAATTAGAACACAGTGACATTGTATGCAGCAGAATTTTATTTCTTACAGCGTCTTTAACATTCATCAATCTTTACCCACTGGCCTTGAACATTCAGTTGTTATTACCCTTGATGTACAGACTTCAAGAGCCATATGTCGAATTATGTATCTTTATTGCCCATGTTCAACATGCTAGCATAAAAATGAAACACTAAAGGAATGCGCGTTTCTGCAAGACTTTGGATTATGGGAGAGAAATTGTATGTAATTAAATTCTTTTAATGGCTTTGTATTGGGATGAAATTGAATCCGGCTTGTCCCTAGTGCTTAGCGCTACAAAGAACGCAGGAGAACAGTCATATTTTTCAACTTTCATGCTGTCGGATATAGACTTACAGCTACATGAGTTTTTAATACCATTACTATGAAATGCTGTGAGATGAGCCCCCCGTGCAGCCTCGCCTGGGCAAGGCTCGCTCTTCTCCCCGCAGCAGGCTCAGGGCATCTCAGCCGGCACCGTGGCCGCACTCTGCATTGGGCTTCAGCACCCAACTCGCTGCCCCTTTGAGCCAGCCCCACAGCCTGCCCAGAGGCTCTTAAGACTCTTGATTCATCTCTCCTTTGGCATTGGAAAAGCCACCTGTGCCTTACCGCACGGGTCAGCAGGCTGTTGGGGGAAAAGGCTTCACCAAGGCAGGGAAGGCAGCGGAGCTGGGGGAAAAATGCTTCCTCCTAGACATTGCATGGGACCTACAAAACTGCCGCTCCTGGGAAGAGGAGAGGCAGAGAAGGGATTGGCACCTTCCCTGGCAAAAGCGGGGCTTGCTGGCTTCTTCCAACTCATTCCTGCTCTCCTCCTTGGTTTCCCACCAAATCTGTAAGCAAGCAGGCTGGGGGGGATGACAGTCCCTGGCACTGCCCAAGCCATTTGACTCCCATGTTGCCCATCTACTCATCTCCCTTTCTGTTACTGCTGGCGCTAGGCTGTGCTTGTGCAGAGTTGGAATACAGCATGATGTGCTTTTCCATGTAAAGTCCCAGTAATATGTGTGGAATCAGCACAAGAACTGGATGTTTCTGCTGCACTTTGATTTACACCATAGCAGTTCCATACATGGTGCTTAACCCCTAATGTTTACAAAAGATAGCAAAAACTGCAAGCCACTTTGCAGTTCCTCATCCAAAAAGCATAAGCTTATGGAATATGTGCCTGCAGGAAGATGTTTGCTGCCAGCTAGGAGAGGGTTTGGTGTGAGACACCAGGGTCTGTCTTGGAGCACATGGAGTCATGAGCAGAGGAAGTTTGCATCCCAGTGCTGGCAAAGCTTCTCCCCACAGTCTGCCGTGGGCTTTGCTGTTAATGAACAATCAGAAGACAAACTTGACATTGATCTTCATCAGCCTTAAAACACCAGGTCTCAAACTGCAGCAGATCATGAAATGCCTCATGAGGAGGTAGGGGAGCATCAGACAGAGGGCTCTCAGGTGGTACCACTTGCATCCCTCCAACATACCTAGTTCACCCCCTTTCTTTGGAACAGCATGTTACATGGCAGCAGGTCTGGGTGTCCTTCATTTGCAGACTGCAGATTCAATGGTGGTCTTCTTAGGTTTTGGCCGAGGACGTTTGCAAACACCTTACCCAACATGCAGGTTATAGCAGCTACAGTGATGCAGAACTTCCTTTATTATGTGTATCAACCTGCCTGGGTCAGAGTTCCCAGTGTTCACCATAAATCCGCCTGTACTGGTGCCACTCCTCATTTCCATCTGAGTCAATTCCAGCTCAGACATCTCAGCTGTCTGCAGGAGACTTTTTAAATTTTCAAAGGAGGCAAAAATATCTTCAATTTATTTCTCTTTTATTAAGCAGTCCTTAAATCCACTTGCATTCATTCCTCAACTTACGACATTCTCCCTGTGCAGTGTGCAGCCCAGGGGGTGAGTATGGGACCTCTTTGTTCCCCCTCCTTAGCACATGCATCTCCTGGGAAACTGCTTGCTGCTCCAGTTCCTAAATTGCTACAGACCCTTCCTTACACTGCAAAATGGCCAGAGAGCAGCGTGAGGTCCCAGAACTTGGGCGGGTAGCACAGGAGTCTGTTCAAGACTTGGGAAATGGGATACAGACCTTAAGGGTGGAAGAAAGAGAAACAGGACCCATTACAGAGTGGAGGTCCAAGCAAAAGGGTAGAAACAACTGAGAGCGCATTGTATTTTCAAGATTAAGATAGCTTAATTTGTATATAATTTAGTTACAGAAATTCCTGTCCAAGAGAAAGGGGCACACTCAAACATATAACTTCAATTTTAAACAGACTTTTGGAAGGCCTGATTCTTTATCTGGCCAAATTCTCTTATCAGTGGCAGCCCATTAACGAGTAACCCTGGAAATTCTGCCTTTCAGTGAGTGGAGGCAGGCATTCTTCTGTGCACGGGTGGAGCAGACAGACCGGCTGCCGGCTGCCATTATCGGGACACAAACAATACCTACAGGAAAATGGGGAGTTCCTTAGAAGCTCTTCATGTGGCCGGCTGGAACTGTGAGCAGAAACCTGGGTGGATGTAACACACCATAATGAATGTCAAGCCATTCTCCCCGTGTAACAGCAGGGAACCCATCCCCAGCTGGTTGTTCACGGTGCTGCTCAGGGAAAATGGTCTTAGATTCACCAAACCTCTGCTTAAGCCCCAGTAGCCTGTAGGTTCCCCAGTCCTGGGCATTCTTTGTGGGAGCAGCAGTCCTTACAGCTAAAAACTCCAGCTTTTCCATGGTGGGAGGGCTGACCTCACTTGCCCACAGTTAGCACAGCCTGGCCATGCCTTTGCAGAGGCCAGCCCCACACGGGGCACTTGTGGGCTCTGGCTCTTGGGATTTTGGTAGCCCTTGGCCAAGGATGACTATTCAGGAGAGAGATGGGCTGGAAAGGCCCTGACTCATCCTGTGCTGGGAAGCCGGGAGGGAGCTGGGGATTGCTGCCCAGCCTGGGGTTCCTCCTGGGGCAGAGCCAGCCAGGGAGGAGGGAGCCCAGCAGGCACCTGCCTTGCCCTCCCGTGCATGGGGCTCCAGCCCTCCATGCCCTGCACCACCTCCACTCAGGCATCCTTCATGCTCATGGGCAGGATTTGGTTTTGGCACTTCTGGTTATCACCGATGAGAAATTAAAATATGAGTCCTGTGAAAAGGTGCGACTCAAAGCCTCTTTCAGGGAGTAGAGTGTAATACATTTTTTTACACACATTTATTATTGCACCCAATGTACCTTAAATTTTAAAAAGCGATGTGAAAAAGTATTTGCATGGGAGTGCCCTTAAGAACTGGCAAAATCATGATCTGTGAACCACCATTAGTAAATACATAAGTAATGATCATCAGTAACAACATCAGTAATAACAGCTGTACCAGCCTGTGGTTATAAATGAACAATGACAGTGCTGGACTGTAAGAAGCTCCAGGCTAAATCTATTGTAGTCCAGAAGTGGAGTCCTTGCAAGCTGTTTAATCATTTTAGAAACCTGGTCTGTGACTGGTCTGAATACCTTTGTTCTGAATAGCCTGTCTGGTCTGTGTATCCATCATACTCAGTTTCATTTCTCCATGTGGTTTTATATTTATTACAAGTCAGAAACCTTTGCTATGAGTTCCAGTGTTTTTCTGCCCTCCTGCCTTGCTTTCTTAACCCATCACCCCTCTAATAACTCCTGGCTGGCAATTGTGCTGAAGACAGCAGTAATACTTGTCTAGGTGGAGTTTCAGAGGCGTGAGGGAAGGCCTGGCAAGAAATCCAAGGAGAACAAAAGCAGGTTGTTGCTACAGAGGCAGAAAAGGAAGTGTAGAAGCAGAAAAGGAAGTGTAGAGGCACAAAAAGGAGTACAGAGGCAGAAAAAGAAGTAGGGAGTAGTTCCTAACAGTTGGTTAGTTAGCCTTGCTTCTCTACATGCCCCTTTTCACTTGTATCTATCAGAGGCTGACCGAAGGATAACAGAGACATGTCCAAGGTTTGCCTTCCAGTCTATCTGAAGCCGAGGTAGATTATCACTACAAAACCCTCTGATTTGCAAGTGCAAACTCCCTCCCTCCTCCTCCTCCCTCCTTCAGATGCTTGTTGTTCTCTACATACATACTGGCAGCTCCTTCCTGGAAACATGGCAATGACCTGTATACCCTACAACATGAAAGCAGGTGGAAAAATGGGAAAATTTATCAGTTTCACACCAAACTTCCTAGAAAACGATTATTTGATAGACATCTAAGGCTCACAGGGTAAATTCCCTAAACTATTTTACTTTTCTGGTTTGCCCTCAGTTGTTGAGAACAAAAGACTGAAGAATACAGAGCATATGTTGTTTAACCCTTTCCTGTAGGTTTCCCACATATCTCAGTAGCACGTACTGCTGTGCAAAACCTGTGTTAAAATGTGTAAAGGTAGCCTTTTTTTCCTGATCCCTTAGCAGCGTGTCTAACCGGAAAATGAAGCACTGGTTTGTTGAAGTTAGTTCCACTTACATTGTCAAATATTAAATTACAGTTTGATGCGTGGTTTACTCTCATGTAAGTGTATATTAAAAAGCATCACTGTTTTATCATACATTTGCAGAGACAGAATTCAAGTTCAAACACATAATGGTAAAAGCCAATTTTAAAAGACATAAAAACTAAGACCTTCAAATGATGTTATTTAAAGCCAGTTGCATGTAGCCACAAAAGTGAATTACTTGTTATTAAGTAAGGTCAAGTGTTACTGGGAAGTTACTGTTCAGAAAGTCCACCACATAATTTTGCTGACTAATTTTGCATACAGCGATATAATGGCTGACTACAGTTATCATGCATTTGCCCTTCTGTTCTTCCTGCAGGCAGAATTTTTGTTTATGAGTGGGTCCACCTTCGATGGGTGTGTTTGCTGAGCATGACAGTGACGGGCATTTCTATGCAACTGGGCAGAATCAGGTTAAAGTTACAAGGTAGCTCAGCATTTTCCTCCATCTACAAGCCCTTTGTGTTGGGCTTTAGAAACCTGACTGGTCTTTTTCTAGAAAGTGTTTCTATAAACCTTTTTCTTTTAGTCCTTATTTTATCCCTCATTAAATACCTTTCCCACTTTATGACTAGATCATGTGATTTTCTCTGCATTCAACTTTACACATTTCTGTGGTTGATGGATTGGCAATGATGTTGGGCATTACTTTTTTCTGAACTGACACCAGAGACTTTATCACTTCTGTGCTTTGCCACTGGAGATGAAATGGTGCTTGTACAGAAATCCTCCTTCCTCTGCTCACACTGTTTGTCTAAGCTTTTCCTTCTCATCTCACCTCTCCCTTCTCAGAGTACACTGTGACTTTGGGGCTCTCCTATTAAGCTTCTGGGTCTCCCTTGCTTCAAACTAATTTTTTGTATCTTTGCTACTTCTGCAAAACTTCACCCCATGCTCTTACCACTGCAGGAGTGCCTGGCTCACTATCTGGTTTTCCTCTCTCTCCGTATAGCCAATGGACCTCAAGAAACAAAGTTTTATGACAGCATATTTGACTTGCAACTCACTGACCAAGTGCCTGTACATAATCAGGAGGCAATTTCACAGGTATTTTCCAGGGTACAGCAATATTTGGAAGTGGTAAAACTATTGAATTAATAAGACTACTTCTGCAGTTATAAACTTTAAATCTGTAACTGTAATATTTTTACTCAGGCAATAGGCTGAAGTGATGGAGAAGCAAACACATCAATAATTATTCTTAGTGCCATTTTGCAATATATATTCATATCTTTTTATAAGGATAACTTTTTTACATGGACAGAGTGCAGGCTACACTCCAAGCACCATTGATGTCAGCACTATATTCAGATAGAGTTTTTAAGTGGAAATGTATTCTGTTTTATCCTTAGGTGTTCCTCTGATCTTACCAGCATCTATGTCTGTGAAAAAATTGACTGCACTGAAGATAATGGTGTCGTTAATAAGCTAACATGGCTTTTTAAGGAAGGATATGCATTTATTCTTGAAAGAAATCAAACTTCACAATTGCCAATAATGTATATGCGAAGTTTATCATCTGTAAGTAAAACACATAAGAACAGATTTCTTTCAATGAAACATGCTGTTATGAAATTTGCTATATCCTCCTTTTTGAAATGCAATATTTATTTCAACTTTTATGTAAGTAAATAAACTGTAATGCATGCTGTTATTACTGTAAAATGAAGTTTACCATCAGCTGATGTCTCAACTATATAAATCAGCAGTTAAGGTTTATTTCCATCCCTATTTTTATTTGTTACTCTTTTGTTGCTTAATTCTGATTTTTGTCTACTTGTTTATCATCATAGGTGGCTGAATTCTGTAATGAGGATAACCAGAATAAAGAAGCACCCAATCTGCAGAATCAAATGTGTGACTACAGAAGCATGTAGGAAGTAATTAAAAACTACAGATTTTGAAAAGAATCTGTTCTTTAGCTTTACAATGAAATAATATATGAATTTACTAAGAAATTAGCATTTCTTTACATTGAAACACAGTACAAAAAAGACATCTTAACTTAAGACTGCAGTCTTCTTGAACAGTTTTAACATACCATCAAAACCAGAGGAGCTGCAAAGATTGCTATCAGAGAAGAATTTTCCTGTTATTCTTATATTCTGGATAAATGAATCTAGACAGCATGAATAAATACAACCATTTTTATTTGATGTTAATTTATGTCATTTTTATAGCTATGTTCTGACATTGTTAAGAATGATGGGATCTATTCCAAGTACTTGTTTGCTTTCCCTGAGAATGGCAGATACGGCCTGAAATTTTACATCCAAGCCAACAGAACTGTTGTGCCACAAACGGCAATGCCATGGAGTCATGCCATGTCTATACCAGGTCATGCAGAAAATGGTACAGTGAAGTAAGGCAGAGAAAATTATACAGCTATTTATTCCTGCACTTGTATATGTCAAGTCCCTTCACAAATAATAAGGGTAGGCAGTAGAGCAATGACAGCCCAGCTAAGAGGTATTTAGTTTTGAACACTTTTCAAACACTGTGTGGTTGTTTTCCTTTAACACAAGAAAAGTCTGTATTCCCCAGAAGAATATTTAAAGTAGACCATAAACAGCTATAATAGAGCAGTATCTGTGTCCTACAGATAGACAGGATTTGTGTTTTGCCTGTGAAAAGAATAACTGCAGGTTTATTAACTAGAGTACTATAATCAGTCATCTTAAATTAAGAACTGTTGAAGTTTCAGTAAATTAAACTGTCCTGTAATTATTTTATAACAAGTAACAGTTACTTCAATTTCATCGGCGCTTTCTTAGTAATTATCACTCTAGAAACTGTAAAGAAATAGCTATTGTACTAGAAATTATTGTACTTAATTGAGGTTAACAGATTTTTCAGATTTAAAACCATATAAATGAGGTGAAGTTCAGGTCACCTGCATACTACAAGAATATGCATATAGTTAAGATGAATCAGCATTTTTTAAAGCTTGAGGTAAAATCAAGATGAACCCATCAAGACCCTCAGCTATTAAAAATGATATTCAGATCAGAAGAGGAAGTTTCCATAGAACAGCTGCAGAACGGTCCTTTATAGTGTCTGCAGTTCTAATGGGACCTTATGCTGATGTGTTTCCACCATGCAAAATTATTCATCTTGATGCCAGCATAGAAGATGATAAGGTCATTTTATCGTGGACTGCCCCAGGAAATTATTTTGATGAAGTCCAAGGTACGTTTTTGCCTTGCTATCCTGCCTCCTGCCCAAGGTGAAATTGCAAAATCAATACATTCTCTGTGGGTATTTTGACTGAGCTCTCAACCTTTATCAACAGTATTTTGTTGCATCTGGAAGCACCTGTACAAGTACCAGCTCAATTTTTGTCTGTACTTTGTAGCAGAAACTGAGGACTCAACATTTCTCCTTCTTCATCATTAATCAATTTTTGTTAACTATAAATGGCTTAAATATGCTATTCTAGTAATCCTGTGTGATACACATCACACAACACAAGTTCTGTAATGGAGTTTAGTCTCAATGACAACAGTGGGAATTTTGTGCAGTGGTTCCAGGGCTTTATTCTTGCTCTGCTCTTGCAAGGATTTTAAATGGAATCAACCAATATGTTTTTAGAAAGAGCTTCTTGGATTTTTAATGGAAGGCTCACTTTCACTATGTTGTAGTATTTTGCTGCTCATGGAAGACAGACATATACCCTGTGAATATAAGGAAAGAGTGGAAAGAAACATCAAATTTGGACAAGAAATAGGAATTTTACTTCACTTAGTGCAAGGTCAAATTCAGTGAAGTCAGAAATACTGAGGGACTTCAGTGTGGGTTCATGATGGCTGCCATAATTTATTCATTTCAGTGCTGTGCTGTGAGAAATTTAATTATTCAAGCACTCAGTTTGGGTAATAAAATAAGTTTTTTGCAGATCTATCTGCCATGCTGCATTTATTTTTCCCAGTAGCTGAACTAATTAATGAAACTGATACTAAGTAAGTAATATGTTGAAAGTATCTTGAAAAGAAATTATTTTGAAAGAGATCAAAAGTTTGAATGATAGCTAACACACATGACTATCTTCTAGTATTTGTATTTTCAGCTGCAAGTTATGAAATCAGAACAAGTGAGACTCCTCTGGAACTAAGAGGCAACATTGATAACTCTGCTTTTGTGAATACTTGCTCTCTATCACCTGAGCATGCTGGCTGCAAAGGTAAGTTAAAAAGTTTCACTAACCAGTAGTGTGGAGGTGTTTAAAAAGGAATTGGTCATTACTGTTTCCAAGGTTTCAGTGACTAAGGAGAAACTGAAAACAATAATTATTTCATATTTATATCGACACCCCCCCACCCCCCCGAAGATACTAACTTTACTATTCCTAAGTGAGGATTTGTTTGCATTCAGGTCTTGTCTTTGGTTTGTCTTTGGTTTATCTCTGTCGTACATTTGATGGAATCCTTTTCAGCTGATGGGTTGACTTGAAAGCTTGTATTTTTTCCTCAGAATGGCAAGTCACATACCGTGACCTCCTAAGGCAAAGTTTCTCCAGATATTTACAGAAGCATAGACACCTAGATGTGTATATTCCTGTGATTTCTAGACTAACAGCAGACAACCCAAATCCCCAGAGTACCTCAAATTACAGTGTAAATGTAGAAGGCAGATCATAGCCACACCAACATGGAACAGAATCCTTCTGTTTTATTTTGTGTCATCTTCTAGGGCATCCATAATGAATTATCACCTTCATTGTTCCAAACGCTTTTCAAATTGTTCAAAATGAAAGATACATTCCGGTGTCTTCCAACAATCACTGAACTGCAGTGGTCCATTTAGAATCTCTGGGTCTCAGGGACTAAGACATCTTTATGTATTTTTTCATACATCATAACATTCTAAGTAAGTAAGAATAGTTTTGACACGCTATGATAAAACACAGAAAAGAAATACATTCTCAAAAGTATGAATGACTGAATCCAAGTCCAATCTTATTAAGAATAAAAATGATAAGGGATATATTAACGTGCTTGCCCTGAGGAAATCCTCATTGCTAGTTATTTTTCAAGAAGATTTTCTTTTGTGTATTTGAGAAGAAAAAGGTAAAACTGTAGAATCTTTTTCAACCATTTCCTCTCTGTACACTCAAGAACCACATAGAAAATGAACAAGCCTATGCTTTAATGTTTTGCTAGATCTGTACCAAAATTGGAGCCTCTCCTATATGCACAATCCACCTTCCTTTGCTCCCAGGAGAAAACAAATAAACAAAACACTATCCATTTTTTCCAGGTCTTGCTTGTCTGGAATAAAGGGCATTTTCAAAATAATTTCTTAACATCAGTAGGGTCTCGGGGTAGCACAATTCCAAGTTTTGTGTAGGGCTTGGCTTTTGTCAAAGTAGATGAAATTTCATCTAGCTTTGCATATGAGGGAAATTTTTACTTACTTCCTCTCTTCTGTTTACCAAATGCTGAACTGAAAAGAGAGCTCTTGCCACTTACCAGGCATGATAACATTTAAAAGTAGTAAGAGATCATCCCTAGTAATTTGGTTCTTTTCTCCTTGTTTTCTCTTTGAGCTCAGAATATTTTTGGAGGTGTAGAGAAGTGATTAAGATCCTTAGGTCTGCAAATCGTTTAGCTGCTTGTTTTTTTTAACTGTTCAGTACTAACAAGTCAGTGTGCTTCTCTGTCCATTTGTTATTCATGAGTTGATTGAAACATTGTTCCCTAAAGCATCCCAGAAATTCTTGTTATTTAAAGACGGATCACCGCTATTTCTGAAAATTTTGAAGAATCTATTTTATTGTTTCTTTTCCTTGTTAATAAGACAAAATTCTTAGACATCAGGATATGTTTAAATCTCTCTTTCATCTATGATCATAGTTCCATTTAAAAAAAAGAAAAAAAAAAGAAAGAAATACAGCCCAAACTACTGCTACACAGCCTTGATTCTTTTAAGTTCTAATTTTGGAGAACTGAAAATAATTATGGGCAACTCTCTAGAATCTGAAAATGTGAGGAGTAATGGTAGCCTTTTAAAAAATATTTTCTTAGTAGATACGAAAATCTGCAGTCTGAGGCATAAAAATAAGAGTGGTTAAATACTCCCCCCTCAAAATCCCCCCAAAACAGGAGAATTTGGAAGAAAAGTGAAAGCAGCAATTAAAAATTTCTCAGCATGAATGAGAAGATAAGAACTGTGGAACAGTGATAAAGAGATCAGAACAATACAGAGGGATAAAATACGAGGGCACTTAACTGTTAAGTTTGTATGTTAACTTTGTTGTTAGCTGTTAACCAAGTTGATAATAAAGTATTTTGAAAAAAAATCCTAACACTGCTCTAGATTAACTTCTTGAGTGAGTTGAATAATACAGTCAAGAAGGGCTAGAGTTTTTTCAATAAATTTTGATTTTGAGAAAACCAGGTGACCCAGTCATAGAATCATAGAATAAGGAAAGATGATTAAATGCTTTCTCTTTCAACAATTATTTCAGAAAGTTCATCAGCAGTGGCCATATTTAAACATAAAAAAATCAGGACACCAAGGTAATTTCTATCCACAGTCATTTAAATATCTTTATGATTATAAAAGGTCTGCAATTCATTAAGATTGATTTTTAAGATTGATTTTTAATGACTTTTGAAACACTAAGTAGAGTCAAACAGTATGTTCTTTATTCCTGGTAGATGTCAAACCATGTAGTCCCTTTCTGATGTTTAAATAGGATAGCCACAAGAATAACTTGCTGTACAGTGAAGGGATCCAGAAAATCAGTCATCTCTCCAAATCAAACTTAATTGCTTAGTGTTTAAGGCTGAAGAGCCAAGTTGGATGGTAGGCTGATCCAGCTAGGAGACAGAGAGCTTGTGTTGCCCTTGGATGCAAAACTATCACTTACTGGGCATCAGTGATAGAAATAAGGTGCAGCTTTCAACACTGAAAAAATGTAGTACTTGTCACAGCTTAATAATATTTAGACTGTCTCAGTCCCTGGCAGCTTGCCAATATGTTTCAAACAGTTTCTGTGAAGTTTTGTTTTGTTGAAAGAGATGAGAGAATCACTAATTTCTTTTTAAAATTTTCTTCCCAGACCTTTTTTTTTTTTTTTTTTCCTTATGCCACCTTTCCAATTGTTTCTTCTTTCTTTTTACTCTACAGAAGCAGCACCAGGTACTGTTATGCAGCAGTCCCAATCCCAAACTTCTCCATAGTTTTCATGTCTCAAAGAGAACAAGGAATGGCAACATACTTGAGATGCAGTTAGAAAAATAGGAAGGGAAGTGATAGGTTTGCAATGTCTGTTTGTAATTCAGCATCTTAGTCTGCTGTGATCTAATCAGCTTCATCTCCTTGCTTGGTTTAGATTTAGTACCTAATCTTGCTTTCTCAAATATCCTAGTAGTGTGGCATCTCTCAAATTTTGAATGACAGCAACACCTGTAAACTTTCCTAAAAAGAAAATACAGATGATCTCTTGATCAAGCCAATAGAGAGTGCTAAAGTCATTATAATTGTATTTTCCCTGGATTATTCAATAGGCTTTTTATGAGAAAGCATAGGCTGTATGCAGGGAAGATTGCTGTGATTGCTACACCACTGAAAAAAGTAATATAAGGTGTTAGTAGAAGTTGCTGCTCATAATGGTCAAAGGAAGGGAACATGGATAACTTGTAACCTGGCTCTTTGCCACTTATCTGCCTGCCACAATAAATTAGGTTAATGCACAGGATGGATACCATGTCAGGAACACCATTTGTTGTGAAACACTGTGGAGAGAAGGACTTGCTAAAGGCAATAGATCAACTCACGTCAGGGCTTTAAGATCTAATGTAGCTAGTCACGTTAACTGCCTTGTCCTCGTGAGGACTTACAATCAAATCTCTATTACTCTTTACTTCTAATGGGGGAAAATTTCAGACTTTTTGGATTTGCACATTGTTTGTTTCTGTGTTTTTCCCCAGAACTGTTTTTGGCAGCTTAAGTAGTTGATTTTCATTTCCTTTGAATCCCTGTGTTTTATTTTCAGCTTGGATTGTTTGAGGGGTTTTTTTTCCATGTAGGTGAAAAACAGACAAAAATGACAGCTTGGAGTAGCTTTGATTTTTTTTTTTTTAACTCTTTTGCACAGCTGTCACAGATGGAGTCATGCACTTCACTCATAAGACAGAAACAACGGTACACTTTATTGATATAACAAAGTTCAGTGGTAAATGTGACAGTGGTTTAGCAAGATCCAATGGCAAGGTACACTTGATTATTTACTG
>JANZLP010000076.1:19367418-19380819 GCA_026930925.1 Chelictinia riocourii
TATGATGACCTCCAGCACTACCGAATCATTTTCATGAGATGGTGGAGGAGACTGTAAGCTTTTTTGAACTTCAGTGAGAGAATTAATAAGATAATTAAATTACAAAAAGTATTTGGAAAGAAGCTATCTATCACTTTGGCCTGGTCTTTTTCTGCCTTCCTTTACGTCCATTCTCTCTCGCTATACGGTTAGAGTTTAAAATGACAGCTGACATCCTTTTTTTAAATCAGCTTGCTGTTTAATTCTGAATACTAATTTGTGTTGAAACATATGTAAAACTTAAGTGCTGTTTTGATAAAACACCTTTTGATGATTTTGAAGTGTTTATGCAAACCTTGTGCATAATTGCTGTAAAACTGTAAAGAGTGTGCGGATGGGATCTTAGGTTCCTTAAATTAAAATGCCTATCTTCCCCATTTACTTCTGTAGTGGTTTTTCTCTCAGCACATCTTACTCTATTCTTCTATTTTTTTAAATAGATCTATAAAAAAAAATAAACAGGGGAGAGTAAGGTTTATATAAATTCATAATGTATATGATTATAATAAATATGAATACTAAGTACGTATCTATTCCTCACTCACCTTGTCTATATTTTCCAGTGTTGTAGTGTTGGACTGATCTTTCTTGAACAACAGATTGAAAGGCAGTAGCATTTCATTTTACTTTGAAAAAGGTGCAAAAAGGCTGTTGAGAACATGAAGGAACTTGGAGATATGAGAGCAATTGAACAGAGATCATGCTCGTTCCTCTCACTTTCTGCAAAGTGGAGAGGGAAATCCAGCTAATTTAATTTTATTTTTTTTCCTCCTGAATCTTCTCCCTGCATACCTTTCAATTTTCAGTCCTTCTATTATCATCTTTTCTGGGTATATTTTTGTTGAATATACTCAGAAAGATGGCATAAATAGCACATCTGTGTTTTCTTTGAAATATTTGCATTTCTTTACATGGATTCTATGGGGGGCTTTGGAGGAGGATTTGTAGTAGTAGAAGTCTTTTTGCAAAATGTGACGTTTGCATTGGGCTTTCATATACAAAGCATTAAGCAGCAATCAATTGCATTATATTGGAGTTGATTTTGATCCTTCATTCTGAGCAAAGGATTTCTGTAATTCTGAGAAGGATTTACAAATTTAGAGTAAAAGGGAATGAAGTAAAAAAAGTAGGGTGTGAAAATGATAGAATCTTGTTCTGACACGTTAAATAGATCAAAAAGCGTCTCCAGAACAAAACAAAGCACTCTAAGATTTTGATTCCTTTAGCATTTCCATGACAGATATAAATTGAGGAGGAAATTTCAAATTTTTGATTCCTTTAAAAAAACGAGGATTAATTTTTACAAAAGCTGAGTCCATCCATGTCCTCCCATTGTCTGTAGTAAAAGTAGTATCTCACAGGGTTTTATTCCCATGCTGAAGGACAAAAATACTGCCTCTTGCCTATTGACCAAAACATCCAAGCACAAGTGTATGATCGCTTTCTGAAAATGTGGTTTGTACCCAGTACACAAAATATCTTGCATGAGGATCTGTAGTTTTGGAAACAAAGTTGTCATGTCAGATTTTTTTGTATCCTGGCGCTGAATGGGGTATTTCATAGGTAGAATCCTATTTCAGCTACACTCCCACTGGCAACTTTGGAGCCAAGATTTCTCAGCATCTTATTTGTCAGTAAACTTTTAGCAGCGTGTGCTCTTAAAAGTGAGAAAAGCTGTTTTCCTGGCAAAATATCTGTAATTGCCTACTATTCTTGATACATTATCCTATGAACTGTGCTGGGATGACCATAGCACTAAAATACTTTCCCTTAATCAAGTTAGTGCCTTTGGGAATATTGAATGTCTTATAGTTCGCCTCTCTTGGTGTTTTTTTTTTTTTTAATTAAAAAAACAAACAAAAAACCCAACAAAAACCAACCCCAAACAAAAGAAGCTTGCAAAGCCCTCCTAGTTGTCTGAGAACAATTTAGTCTGTTTTGATAGGGTTTTAGGCAAATTACCTATTTTGTATTAACTTTGGTGATGCTGCCAACAAGGCAAGCTTTTGAAGATAAGTACCTAATAAACAGTTTGCTGTCCTATGATGAAGCAATTAGATCTTGCTGTCCAGTTTGATGGCTTCAAAGTGTGTAAAGTGGGATTGGCCTGAGTATGTGTTTGAAATCTATTTCACTTACAAAGAATTGGAATCTTTTGTATTTTTACTGTCTTCCTACTTTTAATAAAACAAATTTTATTTTTTAAATACTTTTGGGCTTCCCTCCCTTTGCTCTCTAAATTGTTAATCCTAACGTGCTACTTGTGCTGCTGCTGTTGATTTGAGTGAAGACAAAAGTTGCAGTAGGTCTGGTGTTTTAGCAGGACCTTTTTAAGGTTTAATATTATCTTCAATAGGAGTGTACTTGATGTTTTTGTTTGATCAAGCTGTAAAAGGAAGCCTAGAAAATTTTTGGCATACTGCTTGATTTATACCTCTAAATCAGGGCTCACAGTCTGTGAGTTTAATGTGTCTACAGTAGTCTAGGTGTTTTCTGCTATGAGAAGTACCAGAATGCCTTACTTTCTCGTAGGCTACTAGTATTTATTTTAGTCCTTGAAGTGCCTCACAAATATGCTTTCTGAGCCAGGAGCAAAGGCTGAATGACCCGAAATACCTGTCTAAGCTTACATTTAAACATAGTGTTCATAACCAGTCATGTCAGGTACAAACTTGAATTTTACCTTTGCAACTATTCAGTGGCCATAGCAGTTAGGATGACATAAAAACTTTTCCATGGAATTCAGTTGGAGCAAATTTTATTCCAAGATTTTGAATTTTGAGGACAGATTTTGGAGTGGTTAATGAAGTAAAATTGCTGTCAGTCATGCAGGTGCATAAGAGGTCTTGAGAAGTGCCAAGACCTGAGGGATGAGCTCTCAAAGTTAGCAGTGGGCACACGGAATGCTGTTCCCCCGGCAGTGTGCCCGGCACTCTCCTGGGAGAGATCACCCCTTTGCTAGCCAGGGTGGCAACCAGAGGTATGCCCAGCGGAGATCAGAGCATGGAGCGTGAAGTTAAAGCACTCTTGATTTCAGTTGAGTTTAATGCTTTGGGCTTTGAGCTACAGAGATGGCATATGTTCGCTTCTGGACAGGGAAGGACAGCCACCCCTTTATCCAACCCAGAAAAAATTGGTAGAGGGTATTTGTCAGGCTTTTTAGTTATTCATGAGGCATATTAAATGCATTTGGCCTAAAGGCAAATTTATCTTGTAAGCGCGTGGTCACGCTTAGAGGAGAATATTAAAGATGAACTTTTGAAGAGGGGAAACGAGGAGTAGAAGGGATGTGTGTGTGAGGATGAGTGCAAATTTTGCATGTGTGAGCTATGCACAGTCTGCCTGATCCCAACAAAAAGGCGGAGAGTATTGAGGAATATGCTTATTTTCAAGGCTGGCTTCACTCTAGCTTAACAGTCTGATAATGTACTTGCTTCTGATCCGTATTGCTTTGTCATTTACTCTCTACAACACTATTAAACCCTCCTCTCCCTTCTGATGTGGAAAAAAACCCCAACATAAAACTGGAGTGGTGATTTAGCAGAAAGAAACAATAAATCAAATAGTAAAACATTTATACATATCCTCTTCTGGTTTTCCTGTCTGCGCTTTCCAAACCGTACTCTGAAAAACATGGTCTTGCTAACATGTTTGTGGGAGCATTTTTCTAAACATTTGTGGTCACTGGAGCAACCCAAAGCATTGTTTCTAGTGATTTTGATGTGCCTACTTATGTGTGATTGCATTATGCAGATGGCAAGGCAGTTTTAATATGAGAATTAGGAAAAAGAAATAGACGTTAAATTATTCACATATCAAATTTAAAGAAAAAAACATGTGTGAAGGAGGAATGAAGATACTGCAAGAGGTGTTTTCTTTTTTTTTCTCTGTTTTTCTAAGCCATAGAAAAAAGCCCTTAGAGACTGAATGACCATTTTTTTATTTTCCAGGAGTATTAGTGGTGATTATGTATAAGTTTTAAATATGTGCGCTCTTTGACTGGTGGAAGCTTGTGTCAAGGTTGCAGTTAAAAGCACGTATTGTTTTGTGATCAGTAATGGGGATGTAATAAACTTAAGTTTCTTAAACTGGTGCTATAAAATTTACATACAAAATAGTTTTTTTGCTGGAGATGATGAGAAAAGGTTTTAAATGTTAACTGAAATTGAAATACTAGTTTTCAAGAATGAGCGTTGGAAAAGAGGGCAAAGTTTTTTTAGACTTGCTTCCTCTCATTGTTATGCCATCTTAAAACAATATGGAAATAAAAATAACACTGCCATCATGTGCTTTTTAAGTATTAAAAAAAAAACTAAATGTCTGACAACTTGAGACTTAAGCAACAAAATCTGTCAACTAGTCATATAGCAGCAGGAATGTGAAATAGAGGGGTTGTTACTACATCTCTTCTACTTTAGTTAATATATATTAAGTATGTGCACACAAATGTAAACATGAGATGGCACTCTAGAGATAACTAGTATGCAAGAGAAACCTATATGAAAATCCTCTCAGATATCCAGGAATTGATTTGGCTGAGTTTTTTGCCCTCGATGGAATCATGTATCTACAAACTCTCCGCAAATTCTGTTAATCCTTCAGTCTTTGCTGTGTCAGGTTCCACAATTAAATAGTGACCTAAATTGTTAAGAACATTTGGCTTTTGGATAGGAAAATGTCTAGACCTCACAAATACATATCAGGCAGAACTACTAGGTAGTTTAAAGCTTTACCAACTAATAAGGGTTAACCAAGTACAGACATAAAACTCTACAAAGGAATTGTTCTTTTTCATTTGTTTGAAGCCTTGTTACAAGGAATTTGAGGCACTGAAAATACTGGGATATTTAAGATTCGGAAATGCATTAATTTCAAACTTGACTAAACTTGGTTTGTGTAATTTCCGTAGCACCCTTCATAATTTTCCTCCAGTATTTAATATACAGCATTTTGTGGTGACAAGATTTTAAGCAACTGCGGGTTGCACAAGATGGAAGATGGGAACGTGGTGTATGCTAATGGGTTGTGCGTGTGTCCTCATCTTGTCCCAGGGAGACCCTCGTACAGGTTTTGAGTGTTTGGTTTGGTTTCAGAGCAAAGAATTCTTGTTTTAAGCAGTTTGTAGACAGAAAGAACGTATGGTCTGAGGATAATTATTTTCTTAAGTCTAATGCTGCTTCCTGTTTAATCTAAATGCAAGGTCAAAATTAGCTAAAAATATCCCGACATTCCTTGAAAAGTATTGCACTTAAATTATTGCCAAAGCAAAAGTTTTTAGGAGGTGTAGCATTCAAGAACTGTTAGCATATGTCAAAGAGCGTATGAATTAGTTGCCAAAAGTATTCTTGGATAATGGTGGCTGGTTTTCTCTAACAATTTCTTTAGAGAACAAGTAACAGTTGGCGCTTTTCCAAACTATGACTGAGCTTACTGCAGTAATTACACATTTTAGTGCTATTGTTTTATTGTACTCTGCTGCCTTGACAGCAGTACTGATTTTATAAATGTAAAAATTACTTATGCTTTGATTCCTTTTTTTGAATAAAGGAGTCCCATCTAAAGCAAACTTCCTAAATTGCACTTTAGTACTTATTAATCATTCTGGGACTCTAACCTTCGGTAGGCTTCACAGAATGCTTGTTAAATGAAGTAGTTGTGTTTCCAAAGTAGAACCAGGCACAATTGTGTGTAGGGTAGTAGTTAAAGCATTGATGAGGTGCTTAACATTCTAAATTTAATGTTGGGGGTTTGGGGGTTTTTTGTTTTAACCGCAGCTCATTTCAGGTGGATTTAGAGTGCTTTGGATTTTTTTTTTTTTAAACAATGGTATTGAATTGACCAGGAAATTTCAGTGTAACTTGTACTTGAGAACTTTCTGTGGTAGACTCATATATTAACAATTCTGGTGGCAGTCTTGTGACTAGTATTTTTTCTTTTACAACAGTTGGAATAAAACTATTTGGTTTTTGTTTTTTTTTTTTAAAGTGAACATCCAAGAAGAACATTTACTAACGCCAACTCCCGGAGTGGCATTTTCTAATGAAAACTTAAGATCTCTTGCCTTGAGTCGTCTAGCAACCACTGGATCAACAAAGTGCATGGGGCTTTCCTTGTTTGCGTGTTTTGTGGAGATTTTCCCTTTTATGCTTTGTGAGCCTTGGCTACGAAGTTAGAATGAAGAACACTTTTTATTGAGCTTTTTGCCATTTTACAGGTTAATTTGTGAGCCACTGACTGAACAGAACAACTTTTACAGACTATAAAGCGCAGCCTTGTAACATGGAGTAGCAATCAAATAAACCAGAGTCTGTTGGGGAAAGTCATTTTCCCGCATCTTTTAAAGAGTCCGGACTTGACGCAGGGGGAAGGTTGGGGCTGTAGGGTCTTGTGATGATTTATAGCAACACAAGAGCTGACGGGATGGGAGAAGGTTAGTGCTAATGGTTTGGGCCACTGTAGGTTTAGTAACGCTTCTGCCTCTGCTCCCCCTGTGCGTGGAGTCCCAGGGAAATAGCTGCTTGGTTTATATTGGGGTGGGGGGAAATAAATGAAGTCGTTTTTGTGTTTCAGATGGAAAGTAATTTGAAAAATATCCATAGGGACATCCTAATACAGAAATGATGCAGTCTGTCTGATCCATGTCCTTCACAGGTATATTGCAGGTGTGTAACATTAAAAACTTGTATATGTACAAAAAGCCACTCTTTGTATTTATAGTTGGGTTTAAACTTGGTATTTCTTCATACAAATTTCAGAAATACTGCTAGGATAGAAAACTCTGTTGGTTTGTCACCCGACAGAGAACTGCTTAGTCTCCCTTACCCTGTTTAAAGCTACATGAGTTAGATTTGAATGAGCTAAGCTACTGCCGCCTCTCTTGAAGATACAAACTTGACTTCTCCAAGCGTGTTTCTGCCCAGGAATTTGTTCCACAGCTCACTTGCATGTTTCTGAAGTGCTGCATTTATGATGTAGATTTAAGCATCGGTCTGTTCATGACGAGTGTTGCCCTGAAATTACTGCAAAACAGAGATTTACAGGTCTTCTTTCTGTGCCGTTAGTTCTCTTGTACGTCACGCAGAATATAGAGCAATTTCTTCCCTTGGACTCCTGCACCTATTTTAGTGCCGAGTGAATCTTTATAGTTGGGGTTAAATGATTTCCTGAAATATTTTTAGTTATTAGTCCATGTGGATTGGTGATTATTTCAATAACTATGTTCAGTAGGCATTGAAATAAAACCTTTTATAGAGTTACTTTTTAGATTAATTAGAATTAAGCTCATTAAAGTAACATTTCGGAGGAGAGCGCTTATGTTTAGAAGACTGATGGCAGTTTCAGGGACAGTATATAATTTCTGTGCAGTACCTTGTAATAGGAGAGTCTCTAATAGCATGATTCTATGTTTAATGTGTATGTGGACAAATGTGTTTATGCTTATTATTCCATTCCTCAAATAAGCAGTAGTCAGTCAGCCTTGGGAACTCACTGGCTATTTCAAGGATTTAACCTGCTTTGACACTTCCATGGTTTCTTCCTGTGAGCAGCTTGAATACCACTTACTCAGCAGTAAGTTAAATAAAATCAGCTAAGGAGAACAGCATACTGTAAATGATGCTGGTAACAGAAAAGACATGTAAAATTGCTTGTAAGATGATAACATTTCATAACATTCTGGAAAACAACCTCTCGTGTATTGATTTTCTTTTTTCTTTTCTTATTTTTTTATCCCACTCCCCCCCGCAAGGTTGAAATGTAGTCTTTCAAGGAGTCTTATTCCTTCCTTGAAGACTCGCTATATTGATCTGAAACCACAGATCTGAAATTGGTCATATTTTAACAGTGTTCCTTCTCTAATGACAATATATGGCCCTGCTGTTTAAGTGGAAAACTTGCTGCAGTATTTCTGTTACTGGAATTTGTGGAACAGTCAGTGAGGGACTTCTCTAAAAATCCCTTATGAGATACTGCAAATGGAATACTTCACTGAAATCTGTGTGAATGGATTGCAGACCTCTGCAGTTGTGATTCCTTAGTCGTGCTTCATGGAAGCATACCACCAACTCGCTCCAGAATGAAGTAAAGGGAGAGAAGAGATGTTGAGTAACCCCTGTATGAATACAGATTTTTTGTTTTCTTTTTGGCCTGGTGCTCCACTTATCACAGGCCAACTAATGAACACACTTCTTGTTAGTGCAACTTTAGGTTAGCGAAAAATACAAGAAAACTTACCATCTCCCTCAGAACAAGGGACCAGACAATTTCTCCTTCTCTCCTACCCCCTTTGCCAGATGATGAATTTAAAAGCTGCTGCATATTAATTATTCCCCATGATTCCTGCGTTGGGTGTTGTTGCAAGACCTTGTCGTTACTCTAAAAATGTGGTAAGTTTAAAAAGTATAGGATTTATAAATGAGAGAGCTTTTCCCTTGCAATCAAAAAGGGGCTGGGGGTCGGAATTCGTAAGAAAACATACACAAAAGCTTGTGGTGATTTTTTTTTTTTAATTATTTTTATTTTTTTTTTAAGATTGGTTCTGGGAACAAAGGAAATACAGAAGGTCAGAATAACAGTGTAAAAGTTTTGGTGCTTTCCAGCCTCGCATGTTCTTTTACCTGATCTGTCGTAAGCCTGTTGCTTTAGAATATGGCAATGTGTTCGTAATCTCTCAGTGGAACTAAAGATGAGTCACATAAATTTGAGAGCAACAAGTATCATCTTAAGCTAATTTAGCCTGGCCATTCAAACTTATGGCACTGTATATGCAATAATAGAATTACTGTATTTTTAGATGTCTGTCCTTGCCCTGCAGATTGTTATAACTGAAGGATGTCAGGAGTCTCTGCAAGCTTGGCTTTAGGGAAGAATAGGAACCCAGTAGGTCTAAGTAATTTAAACTGAGCCCGTTAAATTTACAGTCTCTGAACAGATTTTTCTATTTTGCAAAGCACACAATATAAATTTAACATTAGATCAACAAATAATTTAACTGTAGACATGTCTGCGTGAGCCATGTTTTTAAATCCTACTGTAGCGAAATTTATGCCAGGAAAATGGGCCTCAAATGAAACAAACAAACAAACAAAAACCATTATAAAACATGGTTTGAAATTCTGAAAACTTTATGTGTCCAAAACGTTTGTTCTTATCCAATGCACAGGAAAACCAGTTGGTTAATAATGTCACAAATGGTTAGGAACAAAATGAATTCAGGATGATGCATTCTCGTGTAATCTAAACTCTTGCAGAAAGTGGTTTTATCAAGAGAACATAAAATGCTAAGCAGATGTATTGTTGCACAGAAATTACAAAGCCATGTTAGGCACAGATTTAACGAAACGAGATAGGAGCTATTGCCATTGTGCTTTCTCATGTTCATCGCGTGAGAAATTGTTACTGTATGGTTTCGTGGCACTTTCACTGAGGGAGGACAGTGTTACCTGGACACTCACTGAAACTGTATGGACTCAATATTGTAACATTAGTTTGCATATTAAGTAGTAAAAGTTTTTGAAGCTCAAATTTCAATAGTAAAAAAACCCCGATTGCCCTGCCAGTCTTTGATAAAGCCATATGGTAGGGTTGGTTTAAATCTGAGGTGTTTGGTGTCTTGTGAGGAGTGGATAGTTGTTAATAGAAAAATTGATTAATCTGGAGTGTCCTTCTGCAAGTAGATTTCTTAAGTTTCTAGTATGGTCACACTGGATACAGTAGTACCCAGGGAATGCTTTTTCATTTTATGTAAGGGTATATGCATATGTATCTTTAAACTTAACTTCTGAAGAAGACTGTTTAAAAAATAGCTTTATGGCTTGGAAACTGCTTTAATGTATTTTGGAATAGTGGAGTTTAAGTCATTCAGTGTTGGGACCTGTGTGGGCTTTTAAAAAATAACCACATGGTGTGACCTCTGCAGGTATCTCCGCCTTTACATCTGATTTCTGCTCCTTCTAATGCTTTAGAGAGAGGGCTGAATTGTAGCTGAATGAGATTTGTAATGTTTTTAAAAGCCTTTCTGTCCTGTTAATTAGCTGGAAAAAAATCTGAATCTTTTGAGGATTGTGATTATAATTGTTACTTGTATTTTTTACTCAGCGTTAATTCATGGTTTGAACTTGTGATACAGACTCTTCTGTTTGTTTTAGAGATTATTGTGCATTGTGGGATGACAGTTTGATGATAATGAGCTATTCAGGGGAAGAATCTCTTAATACCAGGTGACTGGGTAAAGTGGCAGGTGAAGCTCAATTTTGTTGTATTTAAATGTATTTGGAGAAAAACAATCCCAAATTTACATATGTTAGATTCTGAATTTGGTGTTCTCACTGAGGAAGGAGTTCTTGGAGTTACAGAAGTTAGCTTTATGAAAACTTTAGATCAATTTTCAACAGTGGTCAAAAATGCATGTGGCATGCTGGAAGCCATTAAAACCAAATGAAGAACCACATGAGAATTATTTTTTTCCATTGGATACAGCAGTGCTGCTGAGTTGATCTCGGAAATGGTTATATCAGAGCTGGAGAAGATATATGACTGATGAAGATAATCAAAGGAACAAAGCATCTCCCATAGAGGGAATGATTAAGTAGACCGAGGCTCATCAGACTTTGGAAAACATGTTGGGAAATGAAAGGTAGGAGCCTGCAGAATCATGAGTAATATGGAAAAAGTGAGCAAGGAATGCTTGTTATACAAGTGTGGGAAACAATCAAAAATGAACTAGCTTCAGAAAGACTGAAACAAACTGGTGAACTGTAGAGCACAATGCCACAGCATATAATGATTATTGAAATGCTTAGACAAACAAGGGGTGGAAAATTTGTTGATCTAACAATTCATTAATCTATTAAGTTGCAAGTAGGTGGACAGTGGTTTTGTCTTCTCCAGACATCTATTAGCCTTTGTCAGAAACAGGACATTGGAGCTTTGGTCTGAACCCATTAGGTAACGTGTGCACCAGGCCACTTCCCTTAAATACCACACGTCCCTTAATGCATCCTATTGATCCTCTTCATGCAAGGACTTGCCTGACGGTTCTTCAGCATTGCATAGATTCATAGCTTTGGCCTCTTCAGAAGGCAACTGAAGACTTCAACTGACCTTCTGTTTGTCATCAGTCACTTAAATTCCAAGTGGTACCCAGCAAAAGTTTGGCTAATCCATTTCTTCCAGGAGGGAATCCAATCTTGCTTTGAAAATATCATCAAGAAATGGAGCGCTTCCTTTGCTCATTTATGAATGACCTTTGGAACCTTTCACTATTTTGAAATAAGGCCTCCATTTCTTAAAATCGGGACGTGGCTGGTCTCATGTTGCAGCTACTGAATCTTGTTATGTTGTCTGTACTCCGTTCCCCGCCACCCTGCAGTAGTTTTCCCTGTGAAAGTACTTATATCCTGTAATCATCTCAATTCTCAATCTCTTTCAAAAACTAAACATTCCTGTCTAGCCATGAACAGGCTGTGTGCTTCCATGGGTGGCATCTCCTGTTCCTGTTTGGTGTGCAACTTATGAGTATGTTCCGACTGAATCACCCCACACACTCTCTGCAGCCCTTTGCAACACCATTGAAAGCATATAGCTAATTCTTGTCCTCTTTTGCAGCGCTACAGTCTCCCATAGAGTACCAACGCAAAGAAAGTAGCTCAGCAGTGCTGAGGCCCCAGACCGGTAGGGTCCCTCAGCCCAACAGCAGACCCTATTCTTCTGTTCCAGTAGGGTCTGAGAAGCCTTTGAAGGCTACAAGCCGTAACCCATCTCTCCCACCCCTGAAGATATCTACCTCCAACGGCAGCACAGGGTATGAACACTCACAGCCCGGAGACAAGTATGAACAAAGCAAGGTACTAAGCTCATCTGATAAAACATGACCTCATAGCCCATTTCTTATACCATAGATGATCTGTGAAGTTAGCTTTAATTATCAGCTAACCAGGTCAACAGGAATCAACATACCGAAGCAATGGTGTAAAATGTGATTTGGGATTAAACAGAGACTGTGAAAGCTCTGGCATCCAGATGGGTGGCACTTTAGCTGGGAAATGGAGGCAGAGCCTGACCCTGGAGGCTGGAGTGCTGATCCCAGTGTTTTTCGGGACTCTGTGTTTGCAGACCTGGTGAACTGAATATCTGTTTGCAGTACTGGCAGCAGCAATATTCAGGCTTCTCTAATATCCATTAACCACCCATTCCTGAAGAGGCCTACTCTGATGGTATAGAAGAGTTTAGACCTTTTCCACATAACAGCTTGCAGGGTGCCAGTTGAAGGATATAATTTGGATGCATGTGCCCTGCACAGAAACCACCAAAGAGTCAGTAACCAGCAGTGTTTGGACCCTGCTGCTGGCTGTGGTTGACCAAAGCCACTTTCCAGTATGACCTATATTTAAGATCATGAGATGAGTGGGTATTCATCTGGCTTCTAACATTGAGCTTTCGTTGGTCTTTCCCCCATTTGGCTCAGCGCAGATCGTTCATCTGTAACACCACACAAATGAGAACGTGGCTGGGGCACTGTCGCTAGCAGCTGTGAAATCTAATATGAAATAGGAGCCTGGTTTGTATCAGATTACTGCTGCCTTTCAGAACCTTAAAATCCTTTTCTACCAATGTGAACTTTAAGTGTTTTGTATCTTTTTCCCTGGTACAGTTAGGCTGGAGATGAACTAGTGGGATTGCTGCCAGAAAAGGCAGGTTCCTCAGCACCTCCTGCTCACCGGTTTCTGTTGTGTCCGTTTTTACAGACTGATTTGGGAGGGTGCAATGGGACCTCTTCCATGGTGGTGATTAAAGATTACTATGCACTGAAGGAGGATGAGATCTGTGTGAATCAAGGAGAGGTGGTTCAGATCCTTGCTATCAACCAGCAGAACATGTTCCTGGTGTACCAGCCTGCAAATGACCACTCTCCAGCTGCTGAAGGATGGATCCCTGGCAATATCTTGGCTCCCCTCACTAAATCCACTACAGATAATAGCGACGGAAGCATCAAGTAAGTGCCATGTTGGCTTCGCTGGGAACACTATGTGGATTTTTTGAGGAAAAAAAAAATAAACAAACCCAAATGATAGGGAATTCCTGCTGATTTTTATCTACAGTGCCATTGGAACAAGCTGAGTGGTCAATCCGCAGCATCGGGCAGCCATGGTGGATAGCTTGGGTTTTGATTATTTTCATTTTGTGGGGTTTTGTTTATACTTTGGAGAGAAATAAAACCATAGACGGTTAAAGATATGTTTTACATTACACCATTTTACACCAACATGGACCTGCTTGGACTGGACTTGGAAAAAATGAAGTTGGAGAATTGGTAGTGATTGGAGTGGGGAATATGTACCAAGGTTGAGGCTCTCATCTCTGTAG
>JANZLP010000076.1:19428495-19439108 GCA_026930925.1 Chelictinia riocourii
TGTCATCTCTGTCTGCAGTGAATGCAGTCTTATGCGATTTCCTCTCTGAATAGTGCAGGCACTGTGCCATGCTGTCAGGGCTATACTTCTGTCTCTGGCACTAGGTCTGGTCAGGTCGCAGAGGTGATAAAAAACGGTGGAAAGAAGTGGTTGTAAATAGCTTGCACTCTAAGGGATGGGTCACTTTGCATCCGCTTAAAGCTCTCATTAAAGTCAGGGTAGTTCCAGGCTAGAAATGGTCGTGCTACCACTGCATCAGATGATGAATATTAAAAAAAGATGATGAAGGATCAGTACTCTGTTTTTCTCGGGGTGGGGTGTGGTGAGGGAGTAGATTTTTTGTTTTAATTTTTAAAATAATATTTCTTTGCTCGTCGTGACTGCACATGCAGGGAACCCAGGTCAGAGGTCTGCAACATCACTATGTCATCATCCCTGTCTGTAAAGCAAATGTTTCCAAACTCTTAGGTGTGCACTGCTGGTTGTATGCTGATCATCTTAAGCTGATACGCAGCAGAAGCAGGAGCTGTTCTGCATTGCAGCATGTCAGCACTGAGGCTTCCAGCTCCTTTAGAAGTGCGTGCCTACAGGCAGAAGCAGCTCAGCACAGCTGCTGGAGTGGGGCGAGGGGAAGCAGATGGTAACGGGCCCTCCACTTTCCGTTCTGCATGCGGGAGAAAGAGTGAGGTAGGGATCTCAGTGCAGGGGACATGGGGTGGGACTGGGAACCTGTGTCGTGATAGTGAGGTAGTGTTACTGTTGGGGTTTTGCTGTTGGGAAATCTTTTCCTAAATACGAAGGTGATGTTGCAGACAAGATTACTGAGATTACGAAGAGTAAATCTGGTAGCCAGCCCTGTAGTCCTGTCCACTGCATAGAACAAGTACTAAAGACCTGAGCACTAACGGCAGAGTGATTTTTCAAAAGACTTAACGAGCCTATATCTGTTAATTACAAATCGTGCTCAAGTCAGTCATACTTAGTGCTGCACTTCCAGCCACAGATTCTGTTTCTGTCGGAGTGTCTCTTTGAATTGTCATGGTCTGTCCTGAAGGACAGGAGGGCTAGTCAATGATGGTATAAATTAAACATAGGCAAACTTGCCTTCTATTTCTACCTGTGTTTGAATTTCATTCAAATCAGAGTTGTTCTTTACTGGCCCAGCTTTGCCCAAGAGAAACTCTCCTCCTCATCTCCACTCTAATAATTAACTACTGAAAAATGAAAATCCATCAGTGCTGGGCATGTATACAGTACTGGCAGTCCTGCCTTCATTTGATACTATGCTCTTGTCCAAGGTGGTAAATGATATTGTTTAAATTAGACAATTGATACTCCTCTTCTTCAGTGGCCATTAACTGGGAGATGCTGCTGATGAAAAACTTTATATATTGCATAGTTGTTCAAAGAAGAAGAAATAATTATGTATCGAGATAGCAACTTGGCATTGTAAGTCATAACACATAATTCTGGAGATGGCAGGGGTGCTGAGTAGTAGCTGATGAGGTTTACTCTTTGTGGGCTTGGATTTGCATTAAATACTCACATGGCACCTTCATCAGTACAGCTCACTTGAGTGCATTAGGTGTATATGCACCAGTAGTAAAATACATAAACATATTATAGAGACAAAATCGTTTTATCATTGATACTGTTTGTTAAAGCAAATCTCCCTAAGCAAGGTGGAGATTGTCTTCGGCCTGACTTAAATTTGTAAAATAGTGAGCCTTCTGTGATGCACTACTTCTGCTGTACTTTTTTCCAAACTACTCTAATTCTGTAACAGATTTTAAGTGCTCTGCCCATATGTGAAACCTTTACTTCTTGAATGCAGTCAGAAAAACCCCACTACTTAAAAGCCACTCCAGATATAATCTGTATCTGATTTGAGATAATCTGATAGGAGTCCCTAACAGATCCATTTTAGTTTCAGATGGAACTTGTCCCAGCAGCCCTTCCTTCTTTTGCAGCTTCTCTGACACCAGGATCCTGGGAACTGCCCCCCTTTCCACAGGTTGGGCCTTTTCTTTGCAGCAAGCCGAGTACCATGTTGCCCATGTTGCGTTTCTGACCTGTGTGGTCTGTAACAAAAAGATTTGCTTTCATTAAATTGGAGTAGTTGCTTGGTTGGATTTTATTTGTTGCTTGCATGTTTCAGTACTGATACTTTTTGTCCATACTAGTATGCCTGTGTTATGGCTAGTTGGACGATGGCATACCAGCCACACAAACTTAAGCTTTTTTGTTACATGGTGAAATTGTCATCTAAAACATTTAAAATAAAATTACTGTTCTGTCTTGCAGCATGTATTCTTGATATATTATTAGAAAAGAGGGTATGAGAACACGGTCTCTGTACTGTTGTTGTGAACACAGAAAAGCCGTGATACAATTATCCAGCATTTCACTCCCTCAGCTTGCTGTTTTTCTGTTCCATGTTCTTTTTTCTCCTGCAATTTCTCTCTCCATTTTTCTCAAAAGAACAACCTGAAAATATATAATCTTGCTTCCAAATGTATTCTGTAACAGTCACCTCTCAGAGGATAGCACATTCATACTGACCTTAGTAGTACTTATTTCCTCTGCTGGTGAAGGTTTCAGTGGCTGTCAGTGGAAGTTCCAGAAGTGGAACAAATAAAAGGTTGCAGTGACACTGTTAGAAGTGGAAGTACTGTCATGTGCTCCTGAACATTTAAGGATTTTTCTCTTGGAGTCAAATGGCCTAGTGAGTACTAATGTCCATTGCTGACATGTGCCAGTTGTTCTTCCTCAGGAGAAATTCTGTTCATGCGAGGCGGCTATCCTGGCTGTACCGTGGGTGAACTGGTGAACTCTGTCTTTCCAGCATCTCACAAAATTGCTTCTCAGCTGCCCTTGCCTTGAGCTTGCTTGTGGTTTCTCATGGCACGCAGCCAAAGGTGTGCTGCTAGCCTGTTCCCTGCGTTCCTGACCCTCTGATTTAGAGCTAACTAGAAGCCGTTAGCTTATATGATAATTTGGATAGCTAAGCTACCAGTGGCTTCCTGCAGAGAGATTCTGATTCAGCCATCCCATCATGCATGGCCTTTTAAATCTGAATCTGAGATTTCCTTTAATGGGAACACTGTGCTGGTCTTCAGTCTTACTTTTTTTGAGCCCTTTTTTTGTTGTTCAAATGGAAGATCCTCACGTGTCCTCACCAGACTGGGCTTGTGATATTTATACCCTCGGTTATTTGTAATTTTAAGTCGGTTATTCAGCACTCGACAAACAAAACTAGGATGTGAAGATGTGAAAAGCTGGGGCTTTTTTGGTATCCAAAAGTCCATGAGATACCAGGCCACAAGGTAATGACCATACCACCTTCTGGGGGCAGGGGGTACGTGTGAGTGCGTTCAGACTGCGGAGAAGAGGGATTGATGGAAGCAGTTAGTGGTCAGAGATGACAACTTAGTCACCTTGGTTTGCCTGCACAGATTTCCCAGGGCTTTTTGCTCAGACCAAGTATGCTGGTTTGGTTTGGTTGTTGTGGTTTTTTTTTCTTCTGGCTCACTGGGATTTGTTTTAAATTCTGATCGTCCTAGAAACTGAATGTATTTAACTTACCTTTCAGGACATCTTACGCCCCCAGAGTACGTTTGATCTGGCTTTTTAATTCAGTGAAGCTCAGCTGATTTCTCACTTACTAAAGGCTGTGAAGCAACTTTGTAGCTGATTATATAAAAGCACCATGAAACAACTTCACAGGAATTCCATTCATGTCTATCTGAACTTTTCAAGTAACCTCAAATTTTATTCAGTTGGGTTCAGATGGAGAAGCTTGCTCAGTCTCTTGAAAGCTCCAGTATCTGCTAAGCCCTGAAAAGAAAGGTAAAATTGATCATATTTAACAGTATGAAGCAGCAAGCAATACTCGTCTCTGCCCTAAAATGTGTGAATCCAGACTCATTAGGCTGGCTGTGACCTGGAACAATTCTGAGGTTTTGGAATGCTTCAGACTCAGGATGAGGTTGGAGGTAGGAAATAATCCCTTGCCTGCAGGCTAGTTATAGGTGTTAAAAACTTAGTTCTCAGGGGCACAGCGTGTTACTAGTCCATCTTAACACAAATGTAAAAGTCACAGCTGTCTTGCAAAACCTTCCTAGCCTTCTCTTAGCTTGCCTGGTGTTAAAGTTAATAAAAGGCTACAACATCCATCCTATGCTCATAAAAGTTATTTCCTTAGCAGACAACAACATGGTAAGGCAAAGACAATACAGGATTTTTTTAACTATTACTGGAACACGCAAGGTTTGATGCCAGATGGTGGCATGGGGAAATAAGACAGAACTGACCTTTGGGATTTTGCACTTCACCTTTCCCTGTGTCTAGTCCTAGTCTATTAGAAACTAAAATCTAGCTGGTGCTAGATTGCAGAAAGCTTGTTCATGGAAAGGTAACTGAAATGGAGGCTTTAATACGCATGCTGCGCTACACCCAGTAGTAGCATAACTGGTTTACTTGCAGAGTTGTATCAACCAACCATGACATTTTGGGGTTTGGGGGTGAGGGAAGGGAGGATAATATATACTTTGCATTTAGGAAACTTCATTCCCAGGTATAGAAATATTCATAGCTGAGGCTCTCCGCTGAAAATATCATGTCATTAATCTTTGAAAGGTACAGTCAATGAAAGTATGGTTTGTTTCAGTAGCAGTAAAGGTAGTTCAGCTGGATTCAAAGTCTCAGAGATGTATTACCAGTTTGTGCTGTGGTCAAAACCAGACAGAAAGCAACTGCACTTTATGAAACACCATTGCATAACATTGTGCAGTGTTTTTCAGCTAGATTTGCCACAATTTTCATGTGCAATATATGGTTTAAATTGTGAAATGCCACGGACTGTAAAACTTGTACACTGAAAAAATGAATGCTGCCTGTTATCAAAAAGTCACATGCATTTTATTTTTTTTACCTGAGAGTCCAAGAGGTAGTGTTTGAAGAAGTAAGTAAAGGTTACCAGCCTCTTAAATCTTAGACTGCGAGTTTTGCATGTTTGAAGAAACAGCAGCAAGGCCAGTCTTCCCTCTTAAAGTCCTCAATTAGTTGGTCAGAATAAATAACAAATACCATGTTTCAGGATACTCTCAATTTGTTAGACCTTATGGAATGTTAGTGTGTTGTCTTGAGCTCTCAAGCCTTCCTTTTTTGCCTCTCTTGTCTCACCTCAGTATCTTAATGGTTATCTGTGTCACTGTATAACAGAAAAGATATTGTAGATGTGCTGGGAATGCTATCTTCTAATTCTCAGCTTCAGAAATGGCATATCGTTGTCAGACAGCTCCAGCAGTACAAATTTATCATCTTTTCTTTATTATCCAATTCACTAGTTTTGACATAACTTTCAGAGTCAAATGCTTTGATGTTTAAAATATTCTGTTCATTTAATAAAGCCAAGCTATATCAGGATTTGCATGTCCCACTTAATTTGATCATACTTTCTGGTTTGGGGCGTGTATCTTATTTTGTTCTTTGAAATGTAAAGCTATTCCTATTTTTGTGAAGTTTGCCGATAAGTGCTTTATCAGCCCTTGTTTAAGAGCTATTTCATGCTTTAACATGGAAGATTCACCGAAATTTTAGGCTTAAGATATCTATTAAAAATGATAAACTATAAATCTAATTTACACTGTAAACATTTATAAAATGTCTGGATTACTCATGCATTGGATTTGGGGATGGGGACCAAATGAACCATCAGATTTGTTTCTTATGTCCCAGTAAAACAGGTCTAAGAATATGCTTGTAAATCTGGTACACTTTTATTTGAGGGACGAAATACAGATAGGACAATTCCATCAAAGGTGTACTTGTATTTCTACTTATTGCTGAGGGAATTCCTCATTCCTTTCAAATCACAAGTAAAATGGACTGACAAAAATTGAAATGCTTGTCTTGCTAATGTTTTTGTGGTAGCTTTCCTACATCGTGCTCTCATGGATCATTAGCATCTGCATCTGAAAGTACTTACTGAATCCAGGAAAACACTCACTGAATCAGTTGAAATGAAAATGCTGTAAACTCACGTTCACAAACACAAGGGTATCAAAGCACCTCTTAAAACTCACCAGGGTACTTGCCTTCAGTTCTCCAAATGGAAAGTTATTCCAGAACTCCACTTTCCCTCTCATTTCAAGCCTAATGGGTTTATGAGCCATTTGGTGAGCCACTGTTGGACATCATGGGATGATACAGTCAGGCTGGATCACAGAAGATAAATGAAGCAGCCGAGACACAGATACAGCATTGCTAAATAAAGATGGTCTGGAGTTTTTTAGTTCTCGGTCTAAAAGCAGGAAATGTCTTAATTTTCAAAGCATTTGATTTTTCAATAAAAGGCAACAAATTTCAGCAAGGAGAAAAACTGAATTTCATTTTGTTATGATCTCATTCACCTTCTGACTCTGTTTCTTCCCAAACTCCACTGTGCCCCTTTCCTGTTCCATCCCAATACGTCTTTCCAACCTTGAATTCAGACATTTTCTGCCCCATTGCCTACTATTTTCTCATGTCAAGTACTTTGGTCCCACAGACTGCAGGTCTTTAATAAGAAAAGCTGACCTTTGACTTGTCATCACTTTCTTTGCTGTTACTACACCTACTTTCCCAATTCAGCACCTTCCTCTTTCCTGCCACTTGCAAGGTTCAGAAAACTCATAGATTACAAACCTGTTTTAACTTGATTCCAACTGGTCACCCCTGAATTCTTGACCCCCCCCCCCCCGCCTTAAAACAACTGCTCCCATTTCAGTATGCGGTTTGTGTGTTTTCAGGGCTCTGTTCAAACAGTCCTGTTTGTTTAGCTGCAGCTAAGCCTGCATTTCCTCTGCCGCACTGCCTCTGCCTGCAGTCTGTGCTCTGTAAAGAGCAGATGTACAAAGCATATTAAGCATCCACAAAGCATTTACTCTGAGTAATAGAGAGGTGGGGAGGACAGAAGTGCTGAGGTAACACAAGGGGCATTGTGTGGGAGTGGAGGCTGGCCATGTATGCATTGGTATGAGTGCAAGCTTATAAACACATAAAAGTAAAACAAGGAGACAAGAAAAGTCTGATCAGAGGGTTAATCATTTACCTCCCTTGTAAGATTTAGCAAACCAAATGGAGCACCCAATTTACCTCAGAATTTCTTCTTTCCATTTTGTTTGGGCCCGTACTCCTCTGGCTGTGAGTATGGACTGTTGGCAAAAGACCCCCAGTTGAGTAGCCAGGGTGGTGGTACTCAGACACAGCCTTGGCCCACTGAGCACTGTAGGTTCACTGTGTATGTGGAGTAAGCCAGATGCAGGACACTTTAAATATGCTGCTCAACACCTTGCAGGTGATCTGTGCATTTCCTGCAATGCTTGTCATATCCAAATATGCTGAACTGACTGCACACTTGCAGTTCGATTTGCACAGGCCAGTCTTGTCAGAGCTGCTGTGTAATACATTTTAACTGGTTGCTTTAGATACACTGGAGTCTCCTGTTTACATGCGACTATTTTGCTTTATCAGTTTTCTAGCTGGACATTTTTCTTCACTGAAACTAATGTTCATGACCTTCCATCTTGCTTGTAAGTGTTCCTTGGAGCTGCCTGCTGGGTGCCATGGTCTGCAGTAAAAGCTCGGGCCCATACCTGGTTCAAGTTAACAGGACTGCAACAGACGTTTTGACATATTGTCACTTTGATATGTACTTTAAAACATTTTCAGGTCTATTCTGTAGTAGCCCTGGAATTATTTTTCTTCTCCTCAGGTGATCTAGTTGAGGCTGTAACCACTTCTTTGCCCTGCCTGGGAGACTCCTCACCTAGCGTGTCGTCATTGGGAACTGCTAATTAAATGGCACGCCTTGTACCAAGGCACATGGAAGCAGCAGGCAGTGCTTGGCTGTATAACCTTCTGGTTTCCAGATGCTGTCCTTGGGACAGATTGTAAACAAAACGTCTGCAGGCATGTCCGGGCTGTCCTGCACGAGAAGGAAACAAGAAGAGACAGTTTTACTGAGGATCTTGGAAGAGCAGCGCTGTGCAGAGATGATGGCTGAGTGGCTGTTACAAGTTGTGTTTGATTTTTTGTAATCCTTTTTTTTCCTTTTGCTTTTCTGTATCATTTGGCAGTCATGGTCTAGCTTTTCATTTTCAAAACAGACACCTGATTAAATTAGTTACAGTTTTAAATTATTTTGCCTGAATTGTCATAGATGAGAAAAGGAAGAAACAAAAGGACTTGATTTAAAAGAATAAGTTTGCTTTAACAGTATAAATGGATGCAAAATGATGAATTATATATATTATATTATATTTTTTGCATAATATAACATGGGGAGGAATGGCTTTCCAATTGCATGGCTCATATTTCAAGTAATACAAAGTTGTTGATGTTTTATTTATTCATTTCAACACAGCTAACCCCTGGTGATCTGGAATGGCTTTTCAAATATGAAAGCATTAATTTCTTTCTAGAATTCATATTTTAACTTAGAAGTTTGCATAATGCATTAGGGGACACAGAGTGAATACTAATCATTTTCATTTTGATTATTTTCTATTTCCAACATTCAAAGTCCCCAGGTGCTGCAACTGCTCAGGATACAGGCCAATCCCTGGATTAAAGAACAGGTGGCCACTCTAACTGATGCCTTGTTTCCCACAGTCTTGAAGTCCAAACATTTAATCTGTCCTGAGAAAAAAAAAAAAAAGCATTTTTTCAGAAGAGCTCTATGATAGAAGTAATGGATTTTCCTGCAGCACAACTGGAATAGACCTCTCAATGCACAATATGATATCTATTTTTGGAAAAGCACAAATGGAGCCAACTGAGTGATCTCACTGGCTAGTAATTTCTTTGAAATAGTTTATCACATACATGAAAATACACTGCACTACATCACTTCAGAAGTCATCTTTGTTCTCTTTCTAATTAAGTTATAGTATTTTTCTTGATGTTTAAACTTCAGTATGTGTGACTTCAGTGGCATTATAGAAACCACTGGAATTCAACTCTTTTTGTACATACATACCCATGTAGTTGTCCAGGAACACACCACTGAAGAAGTTAATTATATTTATGCAGTATTTAGGGGTTGACCCACAGGTATTTCAGAATTATAGAAGACTCCTAAGGCTATTTCAACCTCTTCATCTCCAACACACATACAGACATATACACATTCACAGCTGAAATCCATATCACATGTGACTGAAGTATTCCAAACTTAAATTAGTGGCATTTAAATAACAAACCCACAAAACAAAATCAAGTATTAATGCTGATTGCTAGAGTGTGCCAGTATTTCACAACAGATGTAAATGTGGGAGATTTAACATTTTTGTGCTCATTCTCCTGCAGAGGCAGCTGAGGAATGTTCAGACGATCTCAATCACAGCCATATTAGGATAGAATTAGGTAAGTGTCTCAAGTGCAGCAGCAGTTTTGTAAGTTATACTCCAGACAATGGAGGCTTAGACATATAACTCACTGGACTGATGCATTCTTGTGCATCATCCATTCATTTAGTATTGTACAGAATAAACATGCATCTTTGGTCTCCTGCTGAAATGCAACTGTTTTCCAAGAATATTGTTTTATCGCCCAAAGTTATATGCAAGCAGAACTTTAAGGGCCAGGAGAGAGGGGTAATGAGATGAATATTTGTTCCTGGAATTAGGGTTGGGATGAGTTCTAACTGGTTGGACGTCCCTCCTGCTTCCTTTTACACATCTCTATGATTTGACCCCCCTCTTTTTAGCTTTTCTGGTGCAGAACCTAAAATACACCAAGAGAGGCAGTGGTGTTCCCAGATGTCCTAAAAGGTGAGTAATGGTAAGTTTATAGTCATCCTTATGAATCAAAGTTTTGGGGCTTATATGTTATACTCTTCCTTTCTGACCATCTGTGACCCATTGCAGAGCATCCCATTAGCAATCCTATAGCCAGGTTTCATTGCTGATACAATTTTCAAAGTGCTTTCAGGTTATTTCAGGAATGCTCTCTCCTTGTTACAGTGCAGGATTGGGATTCAAGGTACCCAAGTGCTGTTTTTGACTCTGTCACTGGTTAATAGGAGAACTGTGGCTAATTCTCCTAGCTCCAATCTTAAAGTTTCTGTTTTTTTAAAAAAGAGGACAGTTCTGCTGACCTCTGTTGCTTTGAGATCTGCTACTGAAAACTACAAAAGCTAGAACTGACTGCAACTCAGAAGTTACTCTCGCTACCGTTGTATGTGCTTGTCAAACATACTCCAGAAAACTTGCATCCTTAAGGAGATAAGAAGGTATGTCACAATATAACATGAGGTAAAATACGATTGTGATGGGGTAACTTCATCTACCTGCCATGTCTGATAATTTCTAGTAGCACTCTCAGTAGGGAAGCCCAGCTTGTTCATCCTTTCTGACTAACTGTATTTGTGAATCACTGGTAAATGGTGTTTCCCTAGATATCAGGTCTCTAGAAGCACAGAGTAAATGCAAGTAATACAAGGAAGTGTAAAATTCCAAGTATCAGTTCAAAGGGTGAGGGGATTAAAGACATGGACTCCTGTGTGCTGAACAGAAGACCCTTTATTCTGCTTACAAGCTTTCTTATATAGTCTTAATGGTTATACACAC
>JANZLP010000076.1:20465952-20477097 GCA_026930925.1 Chelictinia riocourii
GACTTTTTTTTTTTTACTTATTTCCTTTCTCTAGTTGCTCTAGGATTTTTTTAAAAATACTTTCATGTACAGTAGTTGTTAGGAATAGTGGTAAACAAGCAAATGTTTGAGGAGTCAAATGTACTTATCAACTCACTCAAAAAGTAATCTGTCTCCAGCACTGCATTTTGTTTACCATTCTTTTAGTACTTAATTTTCTAGTCCTTTGCCTTCTATCTTTCCACTCTGCTAAGCAACTGATTTTACCTGCCATTTAAAAAAAAAAAAATAGTTTATAAGAAATCTCAATTTGTATTGATTTATTTTACTGGTGTAGTCCAGTTTATTGGAGGTAAAACACCTTCTGCCAGGAAAGCAGTGATTGACCTCATCTGTACCTTGCCTAGAAAGATGTGAGGATAGGATTTGTAGGGAATGTGTATGGGAAAGGACTGTATATGTAAAAAGCAGTTACAGAGCTAAAAGCATCAAGAGAATTTTTTTTTTTTTTTTTAACAGAATAGATTACAGGTAGGGTGTCTTGAAGTAATATATTGATTTTTATTTTTTTTCCAAATTATGTTCACCAAAATGACAATTTCATAATCTGAGGCTGCTGTCTTCCAAACACACCGTTTTGATACACAGAGTTGAAGCAAAGAGCTATGACAGCAAAAGGAAGCCTGTTTGGATGCCACTACTGAATATGCTTACAGAAAAACAAACAAAATTTTTATGCAGGTTCTGAAATGCTAAATTGCTTTGAAAGACTCTGTTATTTCAACTCAGATACTGAAGGATAGGGTTGCTTTTAAGTCAGAAGAAATGTGGTTGATGATTTTCCTGGTTCCTGAAGGGGAAATCAGTTTTTAATATTTTCTCCCCTTCAAACATAATTTATACATTAAAAAATCAAGTTGTTATGTCGATATTGAAATCTTTATGATTGTAATTTTTTACAAACTTAGGCAACAAAAGATAGGTACTTGATGTAAATCACTTGGGTAAGTAATTCTTGAGAAGGCAATGGAGTAGAAGAAATGTATTGACTTAAAATTAGGAACCAGAAACTTTAGTGGACTGGTTGCTCAACAAGCTTGGCTATACCACGAGTCAGTTAAAAATGTTCCCTTTAGGTGATCTTAACTAATTATAATATGAAGACCACACTTCTAGAAGTTACGATACCCACCTTCACTTGAAGACACTCACACACTGAGCTTGTGCAGTAAATTTAAAAGTTACTGCAGCGGAAATAACCCCAATATGTCCACTTTGTATTTCAGCATTTATAGTCTGAAAAATGTCAGAAAAATTCACTAGGTTAATCACATTCTGAACTCCTGTTATAGCTTTTCTGTAAGACTAATGAAAGGATTATAATCAGGTAAGAAGTATGATTTATGAAATTAGCTGTTATCCTTGCTGATTTAACATGGGCCTGTAACTTATAACAATTGTATTGTCATTGTCAATTTTCTTCTTTTTATATTCTGTTTTCACTGTAACTTACCTAATTGCAAAATAAACAGTGATTCTAGAACTAAAACTCCTATCACATTAGCAGTGAAAAGGGAGGTAGTACTGCACTGCTTTCAGAACTTTCCCCCTAAAATTTCAAAAGGTAGCAAGAAACAGTTGGGCTTAGAACAGTTGCATTTGTTTAGGTTAAAGGTTTTTTTGTTTGTTTGTTTTCCAGGAGAGAGAATGCACCCAGTAGATAGCTGAGGTAATGGATGGAGGTGGGAGAGGCTAATGTTATCCTAGAGCATCATCTGAGTTACAGAACCGGAGACATAGGGTTTGGGAGGAAAAAGGATTTTTTTGCTAAAATTAAAGGTCTTCATTATTTTGTGCAGCCCTAAAGATTATACTGGAATAAGCCTGAATTAAAATCTGTGTTTATTAAAACTGAACTAAAATATGCTATTTTAAAAAGGAGACTGTGTCCTGAAATTCCATATTGGGAATTAAAAATTTCTCTTCAAGAACCACAGTTTTCTAGTTTGGGTCTAGATCTTGGTGTGTCAAACCCCCATATTCTGCTGAGCCTCAAGTTCCATTTTGGGCCTTACGAGCCCTGAAAAGGGCTGGAAGTAATGCATGTTTTCATCACGAGAAATCAGATGTTTGGGCTTTTCAGCTGCGTAGTACTTTGTTCTTCAGTTTGAGCTACCTCCTTACAGAATTTCTTTGCATTGGGGTTCTGAATAGAGCATGCACGAGGGGAGACCACCTATGGCAGGGATTTGCAGGCTGGCATTTGTCTTTTTTTTTTTTTTTTTAAACTTTTTTTCCCCCTTTCCCCCTTTCCTTCCTACCGTGTCATCACTGCAGTTTATCATGAAATCCCAGTCCCAATCTGGCACCCTTAAAAGGAGGTGAAAATTAGCAATGAAGATACTATCTACCTACTCCAAGGAATATTTTGGACAGTAGGTCTTAAAAGCAGGTTTTAAAAGCTTTAAATAGTTTAAATTGAACTGTGGAATAAAGAAAGCCCCAAATCATTACAATGCTGTAGAGACCTGTTGTTCTGAGTACCTCTTAATAGTTTGATTTCTAAGTATTTGCAAAAATAAAAAAAAATTAACTTCTATGGTTATTAGTTTAGTAAAATCAAACACCAAGACAAGTAGTGGTGGATTTTGGAGAGAAAATATCAAATTTATTTGCAGCCTGTCAGCCAGAAAGTGTCTTATACTATATGTGTAGGTTTATAATTTTTCATTTTTGGTTTTTAAGACTCAGGGCACTTAAATGTTTTAGACATCTGAGGACAGAAACCTGTTTTCAGCTCCTGGAATTGATTTTTGCTAGCTAGAGAAAGGTCTGCCTCTCTTTTATGAGACACAGTGTTCGACAGTAATGCCACAGAGGGATTTTTTGTGTTTTATAACTGCTAATCTCTGCCAAAACAGCAGCTCTTCTGTGAGTATCAGTAACTTGAAAGAAAAGACACGTTCAGAGCATTGAATGTGGTACTCTTTGGTGTAAAGCTCCTGTTACACCATGCTGCCTACAGCCTCACAAAGAGGATTACACAGGCCCTGTTGTCTCCTTTTTTGAAATAATTTTGTGTGCGTGCAAGACAGAGGTCTAGTAGAGGTGATTTTTAGCTTTAGCTTTTTTTAATTGTTCTTACTAAGTCTGGCTGGAATCACTTTGTGCTCTCTCATTTCTCTCCCATTATTTCTGCAGCGCTTGGGTTTCAGCGCTTTATCCACGTCTTCTCATGACAGAAGCAAAAAAATCACCTTCCTTCTGTGAAAGGAATCCTGCAGGTTGTGCCCCAAACCGTAATGAAGTAACTTCCCACGTAATTAGCTAGTGCAAAGTTGAGGGAAAGGCTAGCCCCAGAGGAACAAGCAGTAGCAGCTACCCGTGTTTGTTACAGCAGTCATCTCATTCCTCCTTCCCAGGCCGCTTGCCTCCTTCTCCCTGCGCATTGCATAGCTCTGTGTGCGGAGGCACGGCTATAGGAAGCGTGCGTGACTCGTCCTTGCGAAGCGTTTGGCTCTCTGCTCTCCTCTTGAATTATTATTGCACTAGTAACCTAGTGGGCGAGAAGTTCTTGTGGCTGCCAAGGTGGGTGAGACCACAGTGAAAACAGCCTGGAGATCTGTGAGAGTATCCCTTCCAAACAGCTTCCAGGAAAGGTAAAAATTGGTCCAGGGGGAAAAAAACCCAACCCTCTGCTGCTGTTCTGTGGTTCCCCTGTCCTGGGCAGGTGGCAGTTGTGCCTTAGGAGTAAGGAGGGTCCTTTTATATCTGTCTGTTCACGTGAGTACAAATGACTAATGCTGTTCTTTTGCACGGTTGTTATTTAAACGTCAAAGGTAGCAGTTGTAGGGCAAGCAGTCGTGCTGTGACTCAGTCTAGGTAAGCACCTAGTCCGTAGCCGACTGCAAGTAAAGCACTGTGGGGCTTTGATAGCTGTGGGGTGTGTTACTGGTCTGTGTCCTCCAGCACCTCCTACAGCAGCGACAGCCCTGGGGAGGTGTGTGGGGACAGGCTGGGGAACCCTGCTGCCCGGAGGAGGCTCTCGTGGAGCTGGGAGAACTGTAAGGCCCTGACCGACAACTTGGGTTACTGATGAGGGAGGAGTATTTGACATTCACTTGCCCGCTGGAAAATAGAGAGAGAGCTGGAAGTTCCTTCTGTCCATTCCCTGAGGGAACTGAGCCTTAACTTTGAGGTTTTGGCAGTGGTGCCGAGAGCACCGAGAGGAGTGCTGCAGTGAGATAAAACCCTCTCCTCTCTGGCTGCCTTTGCCAAATCCCAGGCTAGGTATGCAAAACTGGTAAAAGCTCCTGGGAGGAGAGCGTGGGAGGCCAGGGGCTGGATCCCTCCCTGTGGTGGAGGACACGCTTTCATCGTGAGCTCCATGCCGGGCTCTGTGACGGCAACCTCTGGCCTTTCCCGCAGACCAAGACCATGGGAGCTGCTTGTGCTGGTACGGGGAAGGAGAGGGGCTAACGCATGCCTTTGACCATATAGGCAGTAGCAGATATTTGAGTTCTGCGTATCAAAATGTCTGTTATCTTCTTCAGAGAAATGTGGTCTAGAAATAATGAGGTGATCATGTTGTATATTCATTTTCTGTGACACTGTCCGTTAAGGTCTGTAAGGTGCAGGTCTGTACAAATTGGTATGCTGCAAGTTAAAAATAATGAATCTGATGCATCTTCATTCTGCCTGCTTTGATCTCCTTGTGCTCTGCTAAGCTGTTCTTCTCCCAACCAAAAGGAGCCAGACTCTGTGTGATAATGTTCATCCTGTCTCCTTGCCTACTCCATGTGTGCACACAAGCTGCATATTTTACTTTAGAAATGGCAAATTTGGGTCACAAGTTCAGCGGTTAAAATGATGATTTTACCACATCCTGCCTGCACAGGAAGCTTATTTTTTAAAAAGCTGATAAGTTGAGTCCTCTAGATTTTGTCAAAACAAAAAAGCAAAGCAAGCTATTTAAAGCTGCAAAGAGACTTGGATTCTCACAGGATCAGTTTGCCACTTCGTCGCACAGTGCATATGTTTAATTTAAAGTGAAAGCCTTCCAGCCTGTTCCTGTGCTACCTGAACTAACCTGCTGCCTATGATCACCAGGCTGTGATGATAATCTGAAAAAAATATTTTCCCCATTATGTTAAGACAGAGTTATGGGGGTTTTTTTCTTGGTTAGCTGGGTTGGGGTTTTTTGAGGAAGGATTATTTCTTCATTAATTGGGGAAAAAAATTATACAGTACCATTTGGTCCAATGAATAGGTGATAACTTTTTCTCACTGTAAAACACCCAAACACATTAAAAAAAACCTGTGCCAAATACTCATGTAGTAACTGCAAGACTTTCGCTTGTGCAGTGGTACTTAAAGGAAAGGAGCCAATCACTCTGGTAAGCAATGTGGATGCTCAATAGCAAGGAGTGGGAGACATTGACTGTTATTGTGTTAGATGAAAAGAAAAGAGAGACCTTGCTCATAATGTACCAAGAGACCTAAAATGTGCTGTGCAAGTCATGAGCAAGGTGCAAAGCATTTAATAAATGCTATTTTGTTTAAATGCAAGGTACTACAAAATAATGTTAGTGCTGGATTTCCTGTGTTCAGACTCAAGCAGTCATTTTTACAGAATCAGATTTTGTGCAGTGTAATCAATTGTTGCTATTCATGTTATTAATATATATTTGCTACAGGACTTTACCTTTCAGTTGCACAGAGCAGCCTTGGTGCTTGTACTGTGAAGTGGCAAAGATATGTAAATATCTTCTGTTTTGATGCTAAAATAATGCATCATTTCAGTACCTACCCTTTGAGAAAACAGTGTTGAGTGGAATGATGGACAATATGTGACAGGCAACAAAACATAATGAAAACTGGAACCTTCTGAGGATTTGTGTGTTGTGTTGTGATTGTTATTAAATGGTAAAATAACCTGCTCACCAGTCAACGATACTGATTTTGTCTTTGTTCTCTTGTAGGAATGTTTACCCTTGCAGAAGTTGCATCACTCAATGACATCCAGCCAACTTACCGTATCTTGAAACCATGGTGGGATGTATTTATGGATTATCTAGCTGTTGTTATGTTAATGGTTGCCATTTTTGCTGGAACCATGCAGCTGACCAAAGACCAGGTGGTCTGCTTGCCAGTTTTGCAGTCTACTGTAAATTCAAAAGCACAAGCCGGCACGTCAGGGAAGGCTGACTTTACAACTGTCGAAACAACCACTGGTCAAGGAGAAGAAGCATCCATGAGAACGGTTTCCTTCGGAAGTGCCCCTACTGTAACACCTGACGTACCTCTGAGCAGAGCTACCTCTTCTCAGTATCAACCCACTGAATCAGGCCAGGAGGTGAAGAAGGAGCAGAAAGATTCTTCAGGCCGTAAAACAAATTTGGATTTTCAGCAATACGTATTTATTAACCAGATGTGCTATCATTTGGCTCTTCCTTGGTATTCAAAGTATTTTCCCTATCTTGTTCTCATCCATACTATTATTTTAATAGTCAGTAGCAATTTTTGGTTCAAGTACCCCAAGACTTGCTCAAAAATTGAGCATTTTGTGTCCATATTAGGGAAGTGCTTTGAGTCCCCTTGGACTACAAAAGCGTTGTCTGAAACGGCGTGTGAGGACTCGGAGGAGAACAAACAGAGGTTAACTGGTGCCCAGTCCCTGCCCAAGTATGTTTCTACTAGCAGTGATGAAGGAAGCCCAAGTGCCAGCACTCCCATGATAACAAAGTCTGGCTTCAAATTTTCAGCTGACAAGCCGATGATCGAGGTTCCCAGCGTCACTATTTTAGATAAGAAAGATGGAGAACAAGCCAAAGCGCTGTTTGAGAAAGTCCGTAAGTTCCGGGCTCACGTGGAGGACAGTGATCTGATTTACAAGCTCTATGTAGGCCAGACTGTCATCAAGACTGTCAAATTCATATTTATTCTCTGCTATACTGCAAACTTTGTCAACACCATTAGTTTTGAACACATCTGCAACCCAAAAGTGGAACACCTGATTGGCTACACACAGTTTGAATGTACACACAACATGGCTTACATGTTGAAGAAGCTGCTTATCAGCTATATTTCCCTCATTTGTGTTTATGGCTTTATCTGCCTCTACACACTTTTCTGGCTGTTCCGAATACCTTTAAAAGAATATTCTTTTGAAAAGGTCAGAGAAGAGAGTAGCTTCAGTGATATCCCTGATGTCAAAAATGATTTTGCATTTCTCCTGCATATGGTAGATCAGTATGACCAGCTGTATTCTAAGCGATTCGGTGTCTTTTTGTCAGAGGTAAGTGAGAACAAACTACGGGAAATTAGTTTAAACCATGAATGGACTTTTGAAAAGCTGCGGCAACACGTTTCCCGCAACGCCCAGGACAAGCAAGAGTTGCATCTCTTCATGCTATCAGGGGTCCCCGATGCAGTGTTTGATCTGATGGACCTGGATGTGTTGAAACTGGAGCTGATTCCTGAAGCAAAAATCCCTGCGAAAATTTCCCAGATGACAAATCTTCAGGAGCTTCATCTGTGCCACTGCCCTGCGAAGGTCGAGCAGACTGCCTTCAGCTTCCTCCGGGACCACTTGAGATGCCTTCATGTGAAATTCACAGATGTTGCAGAAATTCCTGCGTGGGTGTATTTGCTCAAAAACCTCCGTGAATTGTACTTGATAGGCAATTTGAACTCTGAAAACAATAAAATGTTAGGGCTTGAATCTCTCAGAGAGTTGAGACACCTTAAAATTCTCCACGTGAAGAGCAATTTGACCAAAATTCCCCCCAATATCACAGATGTGGCACCACATCTGACAAAACTAGTCATTCATAATGATGGCACTAAGCTTGTGGTACTCAATAGCCTTAAGAAAATGACTAATGTTGCAGAGCTGGAACTGCAGAACTGTGAACTGGAGAGAATTCCCCACGCCATCTTCAGCCTCTCTAACTTACAGGAACTGGATTTAAAGTCAAATAGCATACGCACAATTGAAGAAATCATCAGTTTCCAGCACTTAAAAAGATTGACTTGTTTAAAGCTGTGGCACAATAAAATAGTCAACATTCCTTCCTCCATTACCCACATAAAGAATTTGGAGTCTCTTTATCTCTCCAATAACAAACTCGAATCCTTACCAGCCGCAGTGTTCAGTTTACAGAAACTTAGGTGTTTAGATGTAAGCTACAACTCAATCGCATTGATTCCAGGGGAAATAGGTTTGCTTCAAAATCTGCAGCATTTTCACATCACAGGAAACAAAGTCGACATTTTGCCAAAACAGTTGTTTAAATGTGTTAAATTGAGGACTTTGAGTCTGGGACAAAACTGTATTACCTCAATCCCAGATAAAGTTAGTCAACTGTTGCAGCTGACTCATCTGGAACTGAAGGGAAACTGCTTGGACCGTCTGCCAGCCACGCTGGGGCAGTGTCAGCTTCTCAGGAAAAGCGGGCTCGTGGTGGAAGATCACCTCTTTGATGCTTTGCCCTCAGAAGTTAAAGAGGTGTTGAATCAAGACACAAGCATTCCCTTTGCTAACGGGATTTAGGCTGAGGTGAAATGCTCCGGTAGCTGACTTCCAACAGGCAAATGCTAAAAAGTGTGGCAGTTGTGCGACCATGCGTTTTAGAAAGCAGAATTCCTTGGAAGGCAGGACTACTAGCAGGATTAGAAGAGGTATAACTGAGTGTTCAATGTTTGCAGTGTTTTAAAAGATTATTTCCAAAATTTTTGAGAGGATAAAGAACCTTAATAATCTCAATTCTTTTTTCCTTAATTTGTTTGTAACTTGGATGCTGCCGCTTTTGAATGTTTACAAATTTGCTTGCCTGCTTAAAGTAAATGATTAAATTGATGACCTTTTCTTACTATGCAAGTTATTCCTTAAGGTCTGGATTTACTTTAGTGCATTATGGGAGGGGGAAACAAGGACAAGCGTTGTATACGGTAGGGTTCTAACAGCACTTGAAACACATGTTGATGTGTGTTGTTAGTGTTTGGCCATCCTCAGCAAATGAAACCAGTTTGGCTGTGCTTTGAACTGCACCAGAACCACCATTTTCCTGCATTAAGGTATGTGGTTTGCATCGGGCCAAGTGCGTTTGCCTTCATTCTTCATCCTCAAGGCCTCATGTGGTTGGGTGAGATTTCTTCTGTGGTCCAGTGTGCTACTCCTTCACACCGGCAAAGACTAGTCACATTCCCAGAGCTGGTTGGCCTGATTTATAGCATACGATGGCTGCCGTATTTATACCACCTTGCGCTTTCCTGCCACAGGAGAGCACTTCAGCCATCATGCGATGGCTCCTTTGAAGGTGTGTTCCCTTGGAAAAGGATGCCTGTTACTGCACTCGTTCGGTTTCCAATTGGTTTTCGTCTCTAATTAGGTGGTTACAGATAGAGCAGTATCTAGTAAGTTGAGCCGTACAACAGCATAACTGTCTGCAAAATTAGCTTTACAGTTATGTTGATTAAGCTGTACAGTGTTAGAAGCAGTCATGCTGCACTATTAAATTCTCGTTCTTGTGGGACTTTCGTACTTTTGATCATTAGGCCAGTGTTTGTCGAACTGCTGGGGATATTTTTATAGAAACTGTATGAAAGTAATTATGGTATAATTATTACAAAACCCTATCATTATTCTGAAATTTTTCTGAAAGGGCAGAATGTTTATACATGAAAAGTGTTCCTGGTCCGGGAAACACAGATCTAAATTACATCTGATGTTGGTTTTTCTCGTTGTTGTTATGTTTCTGTTTGCTTGTTTGGTTTTGTTCCTCAAACTCTCCTGTGCACGGCTGTCTAAGGGAAGTGCGTGGCTCTCTTGTTCGTCATTAGTATGTCAATGCAGGCTAGAAATTTGGAGCTAGACAGCCAACCTTGTTTTGCATGTTTTTCACAGTAAGTTATCAGATCAGAAAGCTCAAGTACTATGGCAATACATAAATAAGTACTTAATTCTATGTAAGTACATAAAATACAAATCTTGGTGTGCAGAATACATCAAACACATGAGGAAATAATTGCATTCCGATGGATTGTTTCCCAGGCATGGATGATCTCCAAGTCTTTTGTTGTTGCTCTTATTGCTTATGTGTGGTCATTTTGATATGCTTTAGAAGAATTGAAATCTGGTTTATTTGGATTTCCTTTCTGTTCTGTGTTGTGATTTGTACCATAACAGTAGTGGTCCCAGTAGAATTGCTTAGTTATGTGAACTAACCAGTTGCTAACGAGCTCACAAGTCTCTTGAAGACAAACCCATGACAGTTCTGATGTTTGTAATAGACAAGCTTTGTGATGTTTGGCAGATAAGATTTTTGGTATGTTTGCTGAACCCCTGTAATATCAGGGTGTTAAGCTGATATTTTAAGAACTAGTTTTATCTGTAGATTTAATGATGTTCTTGCATGCCGAAGCTGCTGACCTTGCACAAGCAGTATCCCCTTCTGTCGGGTAACTGGAGTTTGTATCCAGCATTTTAATGAGAAAAAAGGTGCCCGTGGTGACGGCTGGAGCCGCCTGACAGAAGTCTTCTCTCAGACTCCTGGTCTCTCACCATCCTGAACTTTGTTTAACCACATTTGTTGCTTGTATGAAGCTTGTTGGAAAAGCGGCTTCCTAATTTATTTTCTTTGTAATTTTCTTCAAAATTTTTAATGGTTTGCAGAATCTGCAGTTATTTTTGTAATTAAAGTGATAGATGCTGTCGTGGTTTAGCCCCAGCCAGCGACCGAGCACCACGCGGCCCCTCGCTCACCTCCCTCACAGTGGGACGGGGGAGAGAATCAGAAGGGTAAAAGGGAGAAAACTCATGGGCTGAGATAAAAACAGTTTAATAGTAAAGCAAAAGCCGCACACACAAGCAAAGCAAAACAAGGAATTAATTCACCGCTTCCCATCGGCAGGAAGGTGTTCAGGCGTCTCCAGGAAAGCAGGAGTACTGCGTAACGGTGACTTGGGAAGACAAAATGCCGTAACTCTGGATGTGTGTGTGTGTCCCTCTCCTTCCTCCTTCTTCCTCCACCTTTATATGCTAAGCATGACGTCCTGTAGTCCGGGATATCCCTTAGGTCAGCTGTGCCAGCTGTGCCAGCTGTGTCCCCCCCAACTCCTTGTGCCTCTCCAGCCTCCTCGCTGGTGGGGTGGGGTGAGAAGCAG
>JANZLP010000076.1:20714884-20727618 GCA_026930925.1 Chelictinia riocourii
ACCCCAGTGTACTTCGTGAAGAGCATTACTGTCACTGTGCACTGAAAAAAAGCAGTATGGAAGGATGCCAAGGAAGGTATCTTCATCAAAACTGCTGCACAGTCTGGAATTTGTCTGTCATAAGTTATATGATAGACAGTACATCATTGCATCATGTTATGTTGTCTATAGTAAGATGTGTATCGCTTGTGATTATTTCGTATCATTAGAAGAGTTTTGTCTGTTCATGTGAATAAGGGCATTATTGGTTGATCTGCTATTTGAAAAGTGTTACCATTGCCAAGCTGTTCTGCAGTCCTGAAATTTCTGCCTTTCCATTTATAAAGGTTGTCTTAGTCACAGGTCCTTCATTCCTACTTAGCAATTAAAATGAAAGTTGCAAGTATGAGAAACGTACCAAGGAGACCTGCCTCTCCAAGGTGGAGCAGATCAACGGCAAAATAAGGGAGTTGCCCAAGGATCTTACACTGACAATTAAACTGAGAGAGGGATATACAAGAGTCATGCCCTGATTTATGTGGATTAAGCTTACTTTGTAGTGATAATTACATACTCTTCTGAATACAATTTTAATATCAGATGTGAAACATCAGCTACCCTGATGTATAAAAGAACATTCTACAGTTGCCTAGAAAACATGACTTTCATGATTATTATTATATACATTTTGGACTGGATTTTCTAGTTTGCCTTACATGAAGTCTCAGATAAACAAGTTTATCTGGTTCTGGTGATAGAGAGACAGAAAAGCAAGGGAGGGAGTCAGCAATAACCCTTCCTTGTCTTCCATTGTGAGTTCAGTCCAATGCCAAAAGCTGATTTCTTTCCACCTTCCAGGAAAGAAAGCAAGCACTTCTCGAGTAAAATAAACACTGCTTGCCCTGGAGGTGTAAGCCAAAATTCTCAATATGTCACTTTCTTCTCATCTTCCAGACATGGGAATACAAGACTGATTTAAGGCTTTGGAAGGAGGAATGCTAACAGCTCATCTGATACAGTGAATGTGAGAGCATCACTGTATTCTCAAATAAAAGGCCAACAGTGCCCTATGCTTCTGGGAGTGCCTCATGTGCTTTGTGTTTTATCACAAATTTGAGCTTTTTTCTGTTTCTTTACTTAGGAGGTTTGAGCTCAAGCAGTAAACTATCAGTTTGAAGAGGAGATGCAGTTTTAAAGAAATTTTCTTCATAAAGTTTGAGGATTGGCCCAGGAGCATGGGACTGTTTTGCTGACACTTCATCCTGTCTGCCTACAGGAGAGAAAAAGAGAACGTGGAAGGAAAAATGTGAGCGGAAGGAGCTAATCTCTTCCACAACTGCGGGGAGGAAGTTCTTGGGTGGTAATACTAATCTCTGCTGACCTCTCCAAGAGGAAGGAGTAGTGCTTAATATTATTATCAGGTAGCTGATTGAATGAAAAGCACCATGAAAGTGTGTGTGTTCACAAATACTTAGATTCACATGATTTCTGGCAGTTATTTAGAGATGTAAAAAAAGAGGGGGAGATGGGATTTACATCTTGTAGGGCTTTTTGTTCCCTCTTTGTATCTATAGAAGTGAAAAAAGTTGTCATGGCACAAGGGTTTGTTTCCTTATCCTTCAAGACAATAAATGAGAAAAAAGTGCAGTAATTAACTTGAGAGCAGGATTCTGGGGGAAAAAAAAAAAACCAAAAAAAAAACCCCAGCAAAACCAAAACCCCAAACATCTTTAAACACAGTTGACTTGATTAGCTTGTATATTTACCTTGATTGTGTGCTTGACTTGAATATTTGCAAATAGTGCCTTATTTTGTGGAAAGTCTATGCAAATTGGACCTGCAGCAAAAGGAAACCACATTTTATGTGCGCACATCTAAGTATGTGCGTATTTGAAAATGAAGTTTCAAAGACTACTGAAGCACACGCTTTCTAACTTGGCTCCAGGGTTCTGCACTTAAGCACAGTTTCAGCAACAGTATTATTGGGGATAAACTAATTGATAGACGCATTCCAGGCCTTCTTCAGTGGTGTAAGATGTGGGTCAATGTAAATAAGTAGGCTAGATGCCAGCATTCTGAAATTACAGGGCATGGTAATGACTCCAGATGCTTAGGTTTTGAAATGGGAGAGGCCAGACTTTCAAAACTGTTCAGGTATAGCTCCAGTTTGGTTTCACTGGGTTTGTGCATATTGAGTGCTTTTAGAAAGCATTTCACACTCAGTGAATGCTGAATAAAAGTGTCAGTGTTTTATTTTTAGGCACCTAATCATGGCTTTAGGAAAGGTGAATTTTAAGAGGTTCTTTTGGACAGAATTGTCTTGTTAAATGTGCTTCTGCCTTCAGGCATTTCTATCTACAGAGGAGATGCAGAGAGAGGCCTCTTTACTTAGCAGATAAGAGAAGGGTGCTACTTGGAAATTGCCCCTCTTTGCCTAAGCATACTTTTGGAGCAAAGGGGCAATAGTGCTTATATTCAGGACAGATAAAGTCAGCGAACAGTGTTTTATATGAGAAAAATAAGGCGGTTTTTTTCACCACAGAAAATATTTTGGATGTATATAGAGCCTTCTTGCCATCTCTTTTCTCTGTTTTAAATTTTGTCAAAGGATAAAAATGAATACCAAAGTATTTTATGCTGTTACCTAGAAACTCTCATATAACAGTGTTTTTATATTCTAGATTTTTTTTCACTGCTTCTAGCACATCTAAAAAAACCTACAGAGTGTGTGACTAGAGCAGCTGCTCTCCATGTTTCTTGGCAGTGTATTCCACTGAAAATAAGTAGGAGGTACTGCAGGCATCTTAGCTGATGTTATTAAAGCACAGCTTTTTGACTTAAAGTTTTGGTTCTGAAGTTACATGGGGGAAAATGCTGATGCAGAAAGTAAGGAAAAAAGCAAGGTATATGTGTTACTAAAACCAAAACACAAAGCAGTCAAGCAATGGTTAAGTTGAAACAGTTTAGCCTTTTGACTTTCAGTCTGGTTTTAGGAACTTTTTGACAAAATTATTGATATTATAGTCTTTATTAAACTCAGTTACAGCAATAGCTTCTTAATAGTTCAGCTGGCAAGAGTTCAGTAAAATCTGGAAAGAATAGGCCATTAAACTTTTCCTAATTCTTGGTTGCTGTTGGAGACCATCAATTTAAAATGCATAAGGAAAAAAGTTGGTGGTTGGGGGAAATGAGAATTTTGAGCATTTAACTTCTGTGCTGCATACACAAATAATTAAGAAGTGAGGTGTTGAAAACTTTCCAAGCTGTAGGAAAAAAATTAAGTATATACCTTGCAAGTAGTGATTTAACAGCATTACTTGGTGTGAGGGGCTGCTGCTGTTGTGCTTTCCCACTTACCCTGAACTGGGAAAGTGTCATGCTGTCTCATGAGCCATGTTGGCACTGCCTGGCAGTTCCATAGGTGGTGTGCTTTCAGCATGGGTTGTTGGGACTGTATAGGGGCAAGGAGGTTATTGAGCTTGTTTTACAGGGAAGAGACAGAACTACCCATCCCACTCATCAGGGAGTGTATAAGCTGTCTGCCTTAGAGGGAGGAGCTGGCAGTTGGTCCTCATGAGGTAAACAGGCTTTTTAAAGGAAGTATTTGAGATATGGGAGAGGCCTTTGGTTTCAGCAGCATTCTTTCTTGGAACTGTGTTGCCTGTATGGCTTAGGGCTGAATGGTGTGGAGGGTGAGAAATTGCACTCAGGGCTTGTTGATACAAATGATTTACACCTGAATTTACTCTCTTGTCCTGGAGCGAAAAAGAGCTGCCTCCACATGATGCAACTCCTTTCCTGTGGAAATTGTACTCCTATATGGTCTAGGACTAAATTCTGTCCCAGAACAAGCAACCTGAAAGTAAAGTTCATGTCTGTGCTTCTCCAGTGTTAACTATTTTAATTTGTCCACTGTCTTCGTACATTGTGTTGTGCTATCTGCTGTGTGAATGTCCCTTTTTGGATGTTCTGTGCCACAAGATCTGTGGCTATGATCTTGTGTGGTTTGGGGGTATATGGGGAAACCACATCTTCATAGTTCATGCTCAGTTCATACCACCTAGCCCTTTGACGTGCCTCCTGATCGCAACTGCACCTGGGCTTCTCACCTTGTGAAGCAAGGTGCAGAAACAGAATGTGGCTTAGCTTTGTAAGCCCTCAATCCCATCTCCAGCTAAGTGTCAGTGTGGCTTCCTATTAAGATGCCACCGTAACGGCATCCCAATGAAAAACAAAGTGAACTCATCTGTAGGAGGTGCAACTTTCAATGTTCTTTAATCTGTCCATTTTTATTACAAAGAGTGAAAGGAACAGGGCACAGGATGCCAGGACAACAGATCCTGCTTACTTAAATGAAGAGGAGACAGGGAGAGGACTCTTTGCAAGAAAGTGGCTTGACAGGAACGTAACTATGAGTCCATTGAGAACTCTGCCAGTGCGTCTAGATTTCTTTGCCAGTCAACTTGATACCGTGAAAAACACAGGGACTGCCAGGAGCATCTTTCAAAGTTTGAAGCAGACTAGTTTGTACCATTAGTACAAAAGAAAAAAATCTTCATTTTACTTGCAGTTTTGCAATCTGTCATTTTAGGCCAGTACTATTCAGCTTTCCTGAGATCCACTTAACCTCGGTCCTTGGATTAGCCCTTTTTTTCTCAATTGAAATCAGCCAGAAGTTTATCCTTAATGGAGATAACTCATCTTTATGTTGTCTTCTTTCCTGCATTGTAAGGGGTTGCTGTTCTTAGTCTGTTGTCCCCTGTTGCTATCACTCACCTTCCTTTCTCTGAGTTCTTAGCCATAGGAGTTTAAATACATGCTTTAAATGGCAATTAATTTTAGTTGGAAAATGAATGCTATACAAATATATAGCCACAGATGTAGCTGCAGTTAGAGGGCTAAGATTGAAACATGATGAAAATATCTATGAATGCACCCAAGAAATGTTCTTTTATTCTTCTGTAATAGGTGAGGTGATGGCAGAAACTGGGGAAGCTGAAATAGAGCTACTGCAGTTTTACAGGTGAGGCAATGTTAGCAGGAAATGACAAGCAGGCTATAGTTATTATAATACCTAGGGCAAAGCAGCAAGTGTGCGCAGTGATAGACAAATCTAAATTAATGATAGCAAGGGTGGTGTGGCATTTTAATGTAAACTTACTCTACTGTAGGGGAACTTGTAAGAATATTGTAAAATAGGTGAAATACCAGTCATCCTATGTGACTAACAAAATGTTTTGTATGGAAAATGTAAGCGCAAGCTGGAATACTGCGACTGCCTGTTATTAAGGGAACTAATTTTCTTTTTTTTTGTCTTAGCAGCACCTTAAAAGCCTAATGATTGCTTTTGGCAAACATAGAGCTACTGTAATTTTAAATCTGTCAAGCAAACACCTTGAGAAACCAAACTCCCCATTTTATCTTGCATTTTAATATTCTCCTGTTCAGACAGAGGGGGACTGGTTAGCCATCGTGAAGTCCTTAGGAGTGAAAACTCTTTGTTCCCCTGTTGGATTCAGCATGTTTTCTCCGTCTGTAACCACCCCCCATAATTAAAATGTCGTCCTAACAACATCAAGGTGCAGAGAGTAAAAGAGTCGGTTCACCTCTGGAACCGCGTGCTTTATGGAGCTCCACAACCCCTCCGAAATGGAAGCTTGGAGAAACTGTCTCTGTGATCTTTAATGGATTTTTAAAGATGACAAGAAAGGAAATGGGAAACTAAAGGCATGGAAGACAGAAATTCCCTAAAGGTGCATTCTGAAGTAAATCAGAGCAACTGAAAAAGTGAATTCTTTGAGCCATGGGATATCTCCCAGGTTTTTCAGCTGGACACTTACGGCTTGTCAGGTCCCTGAACACCTCTGCTCTGGGCACGCTTTGACACAGCCAGTCACAGAAAGATGAACAACATCACCTGAAGTGCTGTTTGAGGGGCAGAAAATTGCTCCCATTGCACACTGTGCTGCCTTTACTCTAAATCACATGACTTATTACAACCTTCCCTTTATAAAAGAAGTGCCATTTAGGTATGTTAACTTCTCCAGCTGCAATAGGCATGTTTCCCTCCTTATTTCCACAACAGCTCAATGCAGGCAAAGCAAGAGGTGGAGATCAGGTTTTGTAAAATCAAACTGGGATTCTTCTCAGGGCTACAACTGCACCAAAGCTAAATAACAATAGGCAAGAACAAGAAGCTTAAGAAAGCTCTGTGTTACCCAATATGTATTATTTAGATAAGTCTGTCTGTATAAACAAGTGGGGGGAAGAAAAGAAAATTGGTTTCCCTTCCAAAGTTACCTGACTACAGTTGTGCTTTGTAGTTCTCAGTGAATAACACAGGCTGAGGCTGAACACACCCAAACTCTCTGGAAGAAAAAAAAGACTTTAGTTTTAAGCGGTTTCATTTATATATTCAATTTATGAGATCACGTGCATTCATCTAGTCAGATAGAATTTGGCTAAAGGGTTTACAGGCAAAATGACAACGTTAGTCTCATGTCTCAATAATAATAAAAATACTTTTAGCACATGCACAAACTCACCCACCCCATTATAAGGCGAAGGATTGGACGGGTGCAGGGTGTGGGTGGTTAATGAGTCAGGGGGTTCCCTTTGTATCTTTGGTGCTGATTATGGTGGATTTAGGGGGAATGCTGGGTTTTGCGCAGACCTGGTTCAATCTCTTTTTTTGGTAGCAAATGCACCGCCTCCCTTGTTTTGAAGACGTCGGTATCGTTGCTGCCAGCCCTCTCTGGCCGCGCTGAGGACCCAGCCCTGCTCCCGAGGCTCCGCTGGCCACGAGGGACCCCGCACGCTGGCTTCTGCTGGGGGGCCAACAGCACCCGAAGCTGTCGTACTTAATTAATTCACTTTGGGCTCTTCTGGATGTTCATCCTCACTGTAAAAAAAAAAATCCATTTTAAAAATTGACCCCTTACCCCCTATTTGTCTGCAATATATTGGTAATCAATTTGATTAACTGTGATTCTTGAGTTCCAAGCTAGCTTCTGGAGCAACTTTAATTCCCACGTTTTATATTTTTTATGTGCGACATATACAGTGCAGTTACCTATCCTCCACGAAAAAAAAAACCCTTATATAGAGCGAAAAGAGGAACGTTGGTAAAGACGGTGGTGAGCATTGCAGAGGGTAGTATTCCGACTATATAATATGTATACCAGAGCAGCGACTTTAGACCACTCTGTTTGGGAAGTGTTAGTCTAGTTCTCTTCTCTGGTGTGGATGGGGCCATGGAAAATGTTGCACTTTCCCTGCCAGTCACAATTTTGCCCAATAACCATAAATAACAGATATGAGAAAAATAAACATTTTCTGTATTCTACATCATTGTGAATCGTTGATTCTGCTTTCAAGTGTAAGATAAAGCACGTGCGGAAGAGGACTTGCTTGAGTACTGGTTTTATAAACGTAATATCGTGGCCTGGAAACCAGTTGGAAAGTTCATCTACCAGCATTGTTCCCTCTATCTGCATTTCAGCAAAACTTGTTTGGGGAGGGACAAGGTAAGGTTTTTAATTTATTAAAAACGACTTTATTGTCAGCGTGGAGCACAGCATGTAAGAGACCGGAGGAAGTCACGGAGGGGCCGGAGGAATTCAGCATTTGCTTGGACTGAAGGCAGGGTACGTAACTGCAGGTAAATCCTTTGGCAACAGGCACTGCAGTTTCCTCCCCCAGCAGGTAAAAACATGGATGCAAAGGCGAATTTTGGGTCCAGAGCAATACAACCTGTCGCTTCGCGGGCGCAGGGCGAGCGCTCCGCTGGAACGTCTCCCCGTACAACCTTCGCCTGAGCACGGGGCGCGAGAGCAGCCCCCTAATCTGGGCGCTTCTCTGAGACGGTAGGTTCTGGTTTCATTAGCTCTCAGCGTTAGAGCCCTAACGATTAACGAGCATATCTGGAGATCTGTATAGGAGGGAGAAGCGAGAGGGATATGATCATGCGCTACCTGATACTGCACACAGGGAATGGCAATAACCACGGTGAGAATTCAGGGTAAATGTCCTAAGAACCTGTCTTAAATCACTCACAGCCCTCTTGCTCTTTTATCTTTGTACTTCCAGCCACTCTTCCATGCAGCTCTCTGCCTCTTCGCCTTCTGATGCCGTTATCTCTAGAAAAAAAATCCTCAGACCAACCTTTATTTCTGGCAAGCTCTGTTGGCACCTTTGTGTTTAAAGCACCCGGTTGTAATTAATTAATTCCTCCCACCTGTACACCACGTAATCACTTTTAAACAGAATTAAAAAGAAATAGATCATCTCTCTGTGTCAGGCTGCTTTCCCGTATGTTATATCATTTTCAGGCTCCAGTGTACTTTTTTCCTGGTGGAATGTTCCTCATACCGCTATCAGACTGATTTATTGGATTGTTGCTTTTTGTTTTTCTTTGGGGGGGATTATGCTGGTCATTTTTAGTGATGCCTTTGCCTCCAATCAGAAATACATTTTTACAGCTTCAAAACACGCCAGGATTCACAACTTGTAAATGTCTCCGATTCCTGATTTTCTTTTAAGTGCCTGCTACGTTGGAGAAAAGGTAATAGCAATTCCAGAACTGAAGGCAGGAGAAATCTTGCCGTGTATCAGCCAGCTGCTGCCTTTTCTACTGATAGTACTTAATTGCATTTACAATTTCCTTAGATTTCCAACTATTTCTGTCAGATTTGCTTTTAACTCACTACATACAGATTGTGTGCATAGGCTGTGCGACAACCTCACTCAGAGCTGAAATATTTAATCCCTACCCGTGGATAAATGTTTTCGTACTTTATGCTACGTTGTTTAGAAGTCAGGCATATATAAGGAACAAAAAATCTGTCAGTATGCATTTTCTATTGGACTGTTGCATAGGTTTTTAATTGGAAAATAGGCTTTTAAAGATAATCATCGCTGAAGACTAGAGTTAGGAAGTGAAGCATATTTTTGCGTGATTTTTCTTCTTAACATAATGAACCTTTTTGTGTCTGTCATGGAAAACATGGAAATTTCATTCTCTTCTCTGTAACTATCTTCACTTAAATGTTTTAGGTTCAGTTGCTTTGAATGGTTTGCAAGTAACCTAAAGGGCTGTGTTAATATTAGCCTGCAGTGAGCGCATACTGGCACTTTGTTGCTGTTTGGAGAAATGACCAGTTTACTTGGTTATATTGACAGCTCTACTGTAAAATTTGCTGGCATTAAAGGTCAAAAAGACCCAGTTTTTCCTCCAGTTGCTTCTATCCAAAAGAGAATAAATCTCAGAGCAGAATCACTTCTCTGACAATAATTTATGAATTATGCACTGACTGTGTTTGAATTGAGAAAGGCTTTCATATCCTTTCCATTAGCTCAGATTAAGTTTTCATATAGATGCTGGGAAGCATGCTAGCAATATCCTTAGCTCATTTTTATGAAAATTTTATCAGTGCTTTTTTCTGTACTACACTCCAATTGGGATGTCTCAGAATCTAAAGCTCAGCTTTGGACATGAACTTCTCTCAACCTGGCTGGCTGCTGCTCTAAAGGTTTCAATATTTTATGGGCTCTGGCTAACTCAGCCGTGAGATTCAAGCTGCAGAGATTTAACTCTAATGTAAAATCATGAACGGATGAAAACTGGGATGTCATAAGTAATACATCTACAAGAGCAGGATGCAGTTACCATTTTTAAAAGGTTTTTAAAAAGAAAACAGCATTCTCTACTCCTTCTTTGTATCCTAAAATGAAAAGCCTCTGAGCTATTGTACTAATACATAGCCATCTTTTCTTGCCTGCTTTTCTTCAATTGCTGCTTAATTGTTGTGGGTTTTTTCCTTCAGGTCCACCATCAGCAAGAAAGCCCCTAATGTCAGCTTCCTAGAGAAATGGGCATCACATCGCTTAATGTTTATAGGCCAAATCCATTCCTTAGCATCTTCTCTTTTTGTCTCAAAACTGATTTAAAACATTTGGAAAATCTGTCTATTCAGCCAGAGTGTTCTGGTGCATTCTTTCCTAGAAACAGTGGGGTCAGATGCGATCTGTCTGATGGACTTTTTTGCTGCAATCTATAGCCGTTTCCCTTGAGTCCTGCCGAGTCTGGCAAAGCAGCGCAGCCCTATAATGGCCCCAGTGACAATATGTTCTTTGTGTGAAAGAATCCAGGGGGAAGTGCTGGAAGGTGCTCTGGTCAGTAAAAAAAATAGTTTTAGTGCTTGCTTATTTTTATCATTATGTACGTTGCCTCCACTGGAAATATTTTCTTGACAGTAAATAAGCGTCACCATAAAACATTTAACAAGCATGAAGAGAACAAATACAGAGTCCTTTTCATCTTAAAAGGCTTCAGTTGTTAATGTCTGTTATTAGCACGTTTCATTTGAGAGGGCATAAAAGAGGGACTGTATCTCGCGTATTTTTGGACCCACAGTCAAGAGTTTAAGCTGTTCACAAGCGTAACTCCCTCATGTGCGACGGCAAAAAGATTTCTCTCCCTCTTTAAAAATGTGACCTAGTCCAAAACTCTGCTAGGAGAACACGATGGCCGAGGTCTGCAGTTGCGTTTTGGCAGGCGTAAAGCGTAGGTGTAATTACGGAAGCCCCTCTGCAGAAACGACTTCAGCCGCTCCCGTGATCGGTGCCCACCTCTGCCTCCCCTAGCACGCCAGGAATCGGGAATATCTCAGCCCTGTATCGATGGTGCGTGAGGCAAAACACAGCTCTGCTCCGTTGGCCTACAGTATCCCTTAGCAGTAAGTCCTCCATCACTTCTCCTTAAACACTCGCAATTAACTTAAATAATTTGAGGGACCGTTGTGGTGTAACCCAGCCAGCAACTAAGCACCGCGCAGCCGCTCGCTCCCGCCTCCTGCCCCAGTGGGATGGGGAGGAGAATTGAAAACAAGTCAGACTCGTGGGTGGAGATCAGGACAGTTTAATAATTGAATTAAAATTTAAAATATTTTGATAATAATGGTAGTGGAATAGTAATGAAAAGGAAGATAACAAAAAGAGAGTGAAATATAACCCAAGGAAGACAAGTGATGCAGTGCAATCGCTCAGCACCCGATGACCGATGGACATGACGTCCCATGGTATGGAATACCCCGTTGGCCAGTTGGGGTCGGCTGCCCCGGCTGTGTCCCCTCCCAAATTCTTGTGCCACCCCCCCCACATTCCTCGCTGGCTGGGCGTGAGAAGCTGCAATGTAGCTACTACCATCGGCAGTGGCAGCTCCCGAGTCTTTATTGGGCCATTTAGCACCTTGAAGTGGTTTTGCTATATATATTGGAACTTGTAAGCCCCTCAGTTGCAATGCTAGTGGGTTTTTTCCATGAATAGTACCTTAGAAAATTTCCCAAGCTGCTTCTCCTTCAAAATGTGGACACGCTCCCTTGCATGGATGGTCCATGAAGGATCCACAGCAGCCCCAGCAGCACTGAGGTATATAGGAGAGCATGGCTGGAGAGGGGTAACTTGAGATGAATTTCTATGAAGTGTGGACCTGTGTCCGTGGGAGGGAGGCAGGCAGGACACCACGGTGTCCCCTCTGAGATGCTGCTGGTCACCGTGATGCACCGTGGAGGTACCTGATGGCATGGAAGGCGGTAGCTGCCACACCGGCAGCCCACAGGCTTGCTGGCAGTCGGTGAAGTGGCACGGCTGGCGGTGCGTCACCCGGGGTGGCAGCGTGCCCAGCATTTGCTTACACAAGGACTAATGGGAATGCGCAGGTGGAGAAGGAACAGTCTCTCTTGGCTTCCGCTGTGGGCTCCCACCCTCTTGATGGAAAACAAGCCTCTGACATGAAAATGGATGGTTCCTCGTGCTGTTTTAGCCTATGGCACCATGCAGCTGGACGGCTGTCTTAAGGGAAATAGCTGGTTTTTACACAAAGCAATCTACATCTGGATTTCCTCTCTTTTTCATTTTCATTTTAATTTTGAGACTGGAATTGAACCAATTGTATGCATGAAAACTAATGTGTTCATCACGATTATTTCAACAATTTTTTTTTCATTCATTATTAATTCCAGGACACTTTCATATTCCTATAGAGTAAAAAGAAATCATAGTTTAAATAAAATTGTCAGGGTTTAAATAAAATTAATTGCCTGTTAGAAAGCGATAGAGGCCGAGGAATTCTGTTCCTGATTCTTCCCCTCTCAGCCGTTTCAGTCTCAAATGGCATGGTGCTTAAGGTCTTCCCTGGTGAAGTACTACTGGGAAAGGTCTTCCCTTCCCCAGTACACATTTTTACTATCTCCATGTAACTAAGACTAAAGAGTGTTCCACAACTTTAATAAAACTCTTTTCCTTCCGTCAGATTCTTAGTTGTCAGTGGTTTCTGAGCTGGGTTTCCCCTTTACCCCTAGTAAATTTAAAACTTAATATGGCTTACATGTGCGTCATTCATCCATGCAATCCACAGCAAAGAATTGTTTGGCAAAAGACTTTTGGCTTAACTTCATCATAGAAATGACAAGGACAAAATTTAGTTCAGCTTTCTAAGTCTTTCACATTTTTAAGAAGGAAGGGGAAGGTAGCTTAGCAGTAAAAGATCTGGTTATTGTTTGCTCTTCTGCTTTCTGCATTATTTGCATATATAGTGGCATGCTTGTCATATATCTTTAGCTAAAAAGTACTGTGAATTTTGTATGCAGGGTATTTTTCACCGATGTACGGTGGCTATGGCCTCTTTCATGTAAATTATACTCCTCTGGTGTTCAGCCAAGTGACACACAAAAGACATGCCACTGACACAGGAATTG
>JANZLP010000076.1:20779291-20789421 GCA_026930925.1 Chelictinia riocourii
ACCAATCTCATGCAAAGGACACAACCTAATGCAATTCCAATATAAATTATGTATGAACATTGTAGCACAAGACAGTCAGAAAGCGCATTGTGTAATTCAGCAATTCAATCACGTTTGTTGTTAGTGTACGGTACTGTACACTATGGTTGGAGAGGGGAACTGTCTCAGAGTCAAGTGGATCAAAAACAGTCTATGAGAGCCAACTAAAAAAGGCTATTGTACTTAGTTGACTGAAGTGGTGAATGAAGTGCTCTCCCTCAATTAGGGAAAGTGTGGTGGAGCTGATTAACCTGCTTGTTACCTTGGTAACCTGAGATTTAGATTGTGAATGAATGCACAAGGCTGTGGATATCTTTTATCAGACAAGAGTCTGAGGAACAGTTTGAGGGAGAGAACTACAGGGCTGAGAGGTACTGGCACTTGATCTGTTTATGACAAAACACTCCTAATTTATAAGAGATAGGCAGTGCTACTGTATATGTCAGTCACCAATAAATAGCATGACAGGCATATGCTATACTGCAGCTGCCTTGCAAGTTGTGCAGGCAGAACTAAACGCTCCAAATCCTTCACTGGTGCAGTTCCCCTCGGCCACACAAAAGCTACCTGGCTTCAGGTTGGGCTGGGCTCTCACAGCATCCCCTGAAATCACTGGAACTCCTGTACGCAAAGTGCCTGCGCTGCACCTTATCTTCCTGCTCACTTCGTTCTTTGTCTTTTGTGCATCTCAGGCTAATGGCTAGGACTTCATATTTATTAACATTAAGCATCTTTTACCAGCTCTCCACCCCTTTCTAGAAAAGGCCTGAGGCTACATTCTCCCCTCAGTTACACCTGTCCAATCCCATTGACTTCAGGAAGATTGAACAGGTGTAAGCAAGGAGAAAATTTGGTCCCCTGTTGTCTATGAATTGCATTATCTGTGTTCACCACTGCCTTGACTTTATGTCACTGGCAAGTATAATTAATTTATAGTTTGTCTTACTCTCTTAGTTGTTTAATAAATAGATGAAAACAGAAGACTCCTGAGGGACTTACTCCAGTTACCTGTAATAGAAACTCCCCTACTGATATAGCTTCTTCAGGAATATCCTTCATACTTCCTCTTCTTTTTATCAATTCTTTATGAATTTTCATTACCTTCTCTGGATTTTGTAGTTCTGCGGAATCACATTTCTTGTGTGTCATGATGTGATCTGTTAGGAAAAAATGGTGACACCGCTAGCTGCTGAAAATGGAGCTGATCTTGAACTGAACATATCTTCCATTTGACTTTTGCCAAGACCGATGTCTGCACTTAGCATGAAGAACAACATCAACTAGCAATTAGTTACAATAAATGACATTACCATAAAGACTGTTGCCTGAATTAAATCAAAGACAAAATCAAGGAGTCCTCAGGGAAGACAATCGACTCTTCAGAAGACTCAGCTAGTTGCATGAGCCTGTACTGAAGCTTTCTGAATAGCAGTTACTGTTCTATGTGCTTAGCTGTCTTAGAAAGTTGGGGCTCTCTGACCACCTTCCAAATGTCCCAGCACTAAATCTATTCTTTATTAAACTAGGAATGTATAAAACTGTTGCTTGCTACCAGCATAATCAGTCAAATGTAGATAAACTGTCATCTAAAGCAGAAAACAGAAAGCTTCACCTCAATGAGAAGGAAATCCCTCTAACGAGATCACCATGGCTGTTTCTGCTAAAACCAGTAAACTCAAGATTAATATACTTTAAGCATAAAAAAGGAAATTAGCAATCCTTACATGTCTTCCATACAGCACTTTTTAGCTTTCTGAGCACTTTACAATAGGCACTATCATCATCCCTATCTTGTAGGTGTGTTATGAAGAGGCACACTTGAGAGGAAGATCATCCAGCAGGTTAAAGGGAGAGCAATGACTAGAACGTAGGCTTCTCAAGGTCCAATCTAGCGTGCTGTTCTCTAGACGAAACCTATTGTGCACCACACAATCCCATTCCAACACACTCGCTTCACAGGCACTGAAAACTCCGCACGTTCCTGTGCAAAAAAGTCTGACTTGCCTTGTATAGTATTTTTGCTTTTCACATTTTTTAAATACTATCCCTGGTTTCCTCTGAAATTCTAGTCAAACCTAAGCAGCATTAAGAAGTTTACAAAGGCAGGGTGTTGAATGATTGACAGTGCCTTTTGCTGTATTAGTAATGCATTTAGAGTAATTATTGAATGGCCATTAAGTCAAGAGCAGGCCACCCGCTCCACACGTGGCACTTTTCTCACCTTCTACTAAATTAATGCCTCTCCTCCTAGACATATGGATTTCCTGTCATGGAAACAATCTTCTTCCAGTAGAGATACAACTGACTGTTTTGCCAGCATTGTGCAACTTTCAGCTGATAACTAGAGCTCAATGTATTATGCATGTTCTACCGCTCTAATAAATACAGGATTGACTTGTTTACTACCACCAGTGTTGCCTCGATTAGCACTGTGTTTCTCTAGGCCATTTTTCATTGGTGAGAAGAAGTTAAGAGCCACTTGGTTCTCCATTAATCCAACTGTGTGAAACAAACTGGTTAATTTTTCAGCTTGTGTTTTTGTTACTTAATGAGGAGAAATCGATTATTTCATTGCTATCATTAACACCCTATTTATGAAGTGCAACATCGTTTATTTTTCAACTTTGAGCAATAAATTAGTACCTCTTGTTTCTCCATGGAAATTCCATCTCAAAAGTTCCCTCACTGGGCCAAAATGTATATCTATAGTCCACAGCACAGTACCCTGGAATAGGCTTCAAGACAAGCCCTTTGGCTATGATCAGAGTCAGGAGTGATTTTCCCTTCTCATTGCCACCAGTTGAAGTTGATGTAAGCCTGGCATCGAGGATCTGGGGCTCATTCACTCTGGTTGCTCATGTATCTCCAAAGACCATAAACAGGTAAGTATCCCTGAATCTACCCAAACTTTGAAATGCCACCCATATTTCTACACCTTTATATAGCATCTAGCAAGGAATTACCCGGTGGGACTAGAAGGACTCTTCAGACTACCAATGAAGACAAAATGAACTCTTGGATATAGACAGTTGCTAGCCAAAGTCAGCTGCCCTGTCTAGGGGTGAGGCAACCCACTCGCGTACATGATGTACCAAGGCCAACCAGAGCCCTGGCTATTGTCAGGGTAAGGTGGGAAAGGAAAATTACAAGTGAAACAAAAGCCCTGCAAAGTAACATCAGGAACAAAAAAGAGAATGGACTGAGAAATGAAGGAAAGCAGAAACGGGTCCACTGAGGAAGAAAATCCAAGTATGAAGCTGTCAATTAATAGAGTAGACATAGTATATGTAAAGTATAGGAGTTGACAGCCACAACTGCTCCAGGAAGAGGCTGTTCAGAAGCTAGGTGTATAGGATAGCCCAGGTTCTCAAACACAGGGGCCCCATGTCTGCATATTAGATCTGTAAACAGCCGGTCTGGTTATCTAAAGTGCCAAGCACCCAGCATGCTCCACTTAGCCCTCCACAGATTAGACTGCTGTTTCTGGAAACAGCCCAGCACAGTATCCATTGCTGTGCAGCACTTGCATCATATATTTAATTACCTGTAACTAGTTATGGTCATTAAAAGTCCAAGACATTTTTCACAGTGCTGCCAATACCATTACTTGTCCACAGACATCTGACACCATCTTAAAAAGCTATATTTCAGGGAGAAATGCATCCACAGGTCTAATCCTGCCCTTTCCAATTCCTTCTGGATCACTGTAGTGATTCACTTTAACGTTACAGCAGTTTAGTTTTTCTGCCATGGTATTACCTGGAATGATCCAACTGCTGGGAGGTGAGGAGTAGGGCTCCACAATTTTAGGCTTGTTTCTCAGGCTGCCACAATTCTGATTCTTTTCTCCTTTGGCTGACCTGTCAGGGACAACATTGTAGGGTCAGCCTCTCATCAGCATTTGCATTAGATGGCCATCTCTGCTGGGGCTACTCTGCAGTTGTTTATTGATGTGTTTTGAGGGGACATAGACCATACTGGAAGGACAAAAAAACCCACAACAGTACCATTCATGTAGTAGAAAGGCATTTTAACCCTGCACTTCTTAGTAGTCAAAAAATATACATCTCACCTTAATTCTGTGTGTGGCAGCTGGAAGCACATACCTGAAAACTAGGCACACTTCAAAAGAAGGATGGGAACTAAAAGGAAAAAAGTCAACCAAAAAACCAGCTGCTTTTCCTTCAGATCCGAGAGTCCGTTGAGTGCACCTTTTTATATTGCTCTAAAATGCAGCAAGAAAGAGTATTCTTGTAGCATTTCAAAGAGAAGCCAAACATGCAGAGTTCATTGTTTCTCGATACTTTGGAGAGAAGGACTGTGGTGGCTGGGAGATTCCCAGCCAGGAACAGAAAGATTTTTTGAAGGATTGACATATAGTAATGTCCACAGGATACCACTGACTCAGCTCATCGGCTCCCTAGAAACCTAAACCTGGCCTTGTTGGTATTATGTGAGGTGACTGCTATTGAGCAGGATGATTTTGCTGTAAGTAAGAGTTCTTCCCTGCAGTCCTCAAAAGCACTTGTAAAGAGAGCCACAGTACACACAAAAGTCAGAAAGTTACTACGTGGAGACAGCTATCTTTTTGCAGAACATGTTGTATCCAGGAATCTCTGATGCAAAGCTATCTTTGCCTCTCTTTAGCCTGTCGCATAAGTTGTCACTGAAATAAAAGCATGATTTTGTTAGAACCTGCTTCCCATCTTGTTCAGTTTGTACAGGCCAATGTTAAACTACGTCTCCCATGTGGCGTCACCAAATTGTAGACCAAAAAAACCATCCTACCAACAATTAAGTAGATACAGGAAAAAAAAACCAAAATGTGGTTTTAATGTTAAAGGTCAAAGAGGTAAGGGAAGGAAGGAGTCAGACAATTTTATTCCCAGTTTAACTAAAACCTGCTGTAATTGCCTGAATAAGCCATTTAATGACTGTGCCTCATGTATGTCCCCTTCTCTGAAGCAACGGAGCTGAAGCCAATCCATCTAGGGGACTGAGAGAAGCGTCACAATTCATCACGGCTCTGACCTGGCAAGAAGCTGCTTAATTTCTTACATGTTAATTAAGCTGAAATGAGGAAAGGCCCCAGTCGTAACTCTGTTGTGGAGAACATTGCTGCACCCAGTAGTTACAGTCTTAAGAGTCAGCCTGAGCTTTGCACTGTAATGGGCTCCTTCTTCCTCCCACCACCGACCATGCAGCCAGGGCTGTGAAGCAGAAGAGCCTGAACACACACCATGGATTTGAATTAAAAAGCAGGGTGCGCCTTTAGATCATTGTACAGGCAGATACCACCTAGGTACTGCCAGAGATCCTGCTTATTTTAGGAAAAATAGGCACCACCTTGCCTTCTAATGGTGTTCATGGCCAAAGAAGCGTTCTTCATCCCCATATAGTCTGCACTCATCCTGGACACCTGAATTATTTTGTCTTTAAGCTGTCTCCAGATCTTGAGCACCTACCCCAGCCTTCCTGAAGGAGTAATTTGTTACAGTTTTTTGCAGTATGTTCATCCTAAACAACATTTACTGTGTTGTGCTGTTCTGAAAAGTGACTTGAAAACAGCAACCAAGGGCTCCACGTTCAGAGAGGCTTACTACACTCCTAATTAAATGTGGTTGGAAAACACCTCAAAGGATGCTAGATATCTAAGTTTCATCCTGAAGACTCAAGTTGAGACCTGACCTTCAGCCAGGCTCTCCCTTTACTTCACAGCATTGCTAAAAATGGTGCATCTGCAGCGCCACGTACTGACTGACAGCTTCACTGGGGCTCAGACATTTTACAACAGTGGAAGGTCTGGCCCTAGGGATCCCCTTAGCAATGTCCCCCCAAAACAAGTGCCTCATTGTGATCTGCAACATTCTCTGAAGCACCAGAGCTCAGCCACTGCATCACGTAGGAGCTGAGCATTTATGGGAACTACATTTTGGCACAAAATACAGCAAGAACCAGTTTAGGGTGCAACCAAGACCTCCTCTAATGACCTAGCTGAAATGGCTTAAGAGTTACCAACCCAGCTGGTTGCTTCAGCTTCAATTGCTGTCACGGTGCTGCAAGTACCTCTATGTAAACTAAACTATTTTATTGTGATTTAAATTTACCCGGCTGGGATTGTCCTGAAATAGGCCAGGAGCATGCACAGGATTTGTTTGACATCTGATCTGCAGGCTATATTAATCTCCATCTGAGGCGCAGTAGTGAACCAGAAGGAGTAGGTTCTTGTCATACTCAGTCATACCTGCACCTGTAAGTACCCTGCTCTTCCCCCCTTCACAGGAGTAAACTGGCTTTTTTTCTGGATAGCCAAAAGGCAGAGGTCCTGTTTGAAATATTATTTGAATACTTCAGCTTTTTACTGTAGGTCATATATGTGACAGAACAGCCAGAGTTTCACCTAGTCAACTACTTGTTATTACTTAAATCAAAATAAATTATATATAGCAAATTCCTGCTTTATATATCAAAGTGGACGGGCACAGATACTATGTCAGTGTTTCGTGATGCCACCTGCAGCTTGTGTGATAGATGTGATTGTGTATTTTGTTTTGATACACTTGAGAGGCATCCTAGAAATGTTGTGTGTTTCCTAGCCATAAAACATGACTGCCAATCCTCAACCTCCCTGGAATCAAATGAAAACAAGAGACAGTGACCTTTCTATTGGGGAAAAATACAGTATGAATAGGAAGAAATAAAGAATAATATGTAGTGACTCTCATGAAATGCAGAATTATTTCTTCCAAGAGTAGTTACCACTTCCCACTGAGAAAGATTCTAGTACCCTCTTTTACACTATCATACTTAACTACCAAGTGATCTTTATTGAAATCAGTGGGGTTACTCAAGGAGTAAGAAAAAAAGAATTTTGAAATAAGATTGTAGAACCCAGTCCATCATTGTTAGATCGTTTGATTTAGTAACATCTTTAATAAATATTTTTCATCCTTTTCTTTCATCCATTAGGTATATTTTCGTAAAAATAAGCATACTTTATAATTATTTAAATTTTTAAATAATATAATCCCATAATTCTCTATTTGCAACACTGATATTTAATTAGTTAAGCATGATTAAATTTTTGTGCTTTGTATATAATGGGAAAAAGTAAATCTGTGTAATACCACAATAAATTTGCCAATACTGAAATGTTAACATGTATATTTGGGAATTCTAAATAATATCCAGCAGTCTTAAGCAGTAACATAATAATGATGCATATTCATATGGGGTACCATTCTATCCAAAGTCCATTATAAGAATTTTAGAAAACATAATCCTGCTAGGTCACACAAGTTAACACTGAAACATACTACTTGACAATCCTCTGATCACTAATGAAACATTACCGACACACATAGATTGTGATTCTAGTCTTAATGCAGCTATAACGATATTGTCTTGAATAGGTTTTGATTTACATATATGATCGAGATGCATGTCCATATTTTGAAATACAGTTATTACAAATATCAAATATCAGTGGAGTGAAAAAATGAGTTGTATCAGGCTGAACAAAAGCTACCAAGGAATTAAAAAGCAGAAGCAGTAGTAGACTCGTGCTTAAATCAGCTGAAGGAATTATCTTGCCCTTTCTACCACATCAAATTTAAAAGGGGTCTGGAATACAAGATATAATTTTAAAGTAGAGCAAATTATTCTGCTAGTATTCCATTGATTTGAATAGAATTAGGCTGACTGGGAATTTGCTCTTCTGTGTTGCAGAAGGACCCTTTTTAACTGGTTGGGAATCGTGAGGGCTCAGTTCTTCATGAGAACCTCAAGTGGAGTTGTTGTCTGGTTAAGGACCACTTTCTGGTTTCAGTTTCAGGCAATCTCATTTAGTGCTTATATAAGATTGTAGACAGGTATAGCTGTAGGGCCAACAGCAATAGCTTAACATTAATACAAACATTGACTAAAATGCAAATGTAAACTGTGTTTCCACCTCCCTTGCAATTATATTGTCCATCTAATCTAGTCATTAACTTAGTAAGAATGTAAGGGACAGACTGTCAGCTGAAAAGCTAAAATAGTTCCTTGACTTCAGTAGAACTGGGTTGGCTTAGAGTAAAACCAACTGTCCCCTAGACTCAGATTTTTCAGAAAGCAAACAAAGTAAAATATGCTTTCCAAGTCACAACTCTAAAATATATCCTGTAAATTAAATTTTTTCTTCTCCCTCAGGAACTGGAACCTTGAGTATACAAAAATGTCAGCTTTTAACAAATATTAACCTTTTAATTCCAGTCTCTCTTTCTAGAAGGTGGCTGCTGGGGCGATATGACATACTGATGGACTATCCATCACATAGCCTCTGCCTATGGGTCATTGCACAGCCTTAAACAACTACAGAAGCAAAAAGATAAACCTTTAGATGAAATACTTGCAGTTCTTTAGAGACAGTTTGAGCTAATGCCAGTGTTTATCCCAGAGTGGTTTCTCTGCTGTCAGCAGAAGAAAAGAATGTTTATAATGCAGTTTGCATCAAGACTGAAACACAGTTCCATAGACTGAATCTGAGCAACAGCCAGGCAAAGCACCTGGAGACTATTTTGTCTGCATTATTCACAGTGCAGAGCACAAGATCAAAAGTCAGAGTTCACCAATGAGGTTACATTTTCTTATTGATTACATTTTAAAATGTCTATAATCCAAAGTGCTAAGGGTGTGTCAGCCCTGTATAGCATATGGTTGCAATTTATGTTAATGTAACCATACCATCTTTGAAACAGATAGCTCCTGTATTACAGAAGTGAAGTACAACATGGGCTTCACAAGGATCTGCAGAAGTACTGAATGGTGGTGTCCCTTGTCATTCCATCCACGCTTTTCTCTATTCCAAAGTTAGCTAGCATAAAGCAGCACACATGAAGTGTCATGCAAATGAACCCTTTAATGAACTGTGGCATAGCAGCCTCAAATGCTTGAATTTGTAAGAATGCTGGTACATATTTTCATAATAAAAATATCACATCTAGAGCCACAACATTTTCATCACCATGCCATAAATATAGTCAAAAGCATTTGTATTTTATTTAAAGAAGCAAACTATAAATGCAGGGTAGGTGGCTATATAATAATAGGCACTTAAAAAAAAAAAAAAAAAGAAGTTATAACTTTCCAGGTTTCAAACATATAAAGGAAATTTTGAAACATATCTTCAAAACAACAAACAAACAAACAAATGAGCTGATCTTCAGGCTGGATTTTGAAAGCAGCTTGAAAGCTATGTAAGTTCACCGAGTGACTTGGAAAATCAGAGCCTTAGAATTTTATGCATGCAGGCAGCAGACCACAGGCTGAGTACCAAGCAATTTGCACCTCTGTTTTAGGCTTCAAGCCCTTTTCCTTCTATGTTAGGCCCTGGCAGACAACTTGGCTGTTTGAGCAGAATTACCTAGTGTTCCCACTTTTCCTACCACGATCCTACCATACCTACTCCCTGGGCACTGGTATCCGATGGCAGGGCAAAGTTCAGTGCAGCCTGCCCCTGCAGGGTAATAAACCCTGCTGTTCAAGTACCGGCGCCAACTTTACAGAGGTTAAGGTAGGTTTGGCTGGAGAAAAGGTATTTCTAGGAGACTAACTGCAAATAGCTAATTCTCTATAAGGACTTTTACTAGAGGAGGATCCTAGTTGAAAGTTACAGCTTCTTTCTGAAGAATAGAAATGATCAGTCTAGTGCTCTGATCTACTAGCTAGGTTCAGACCAAAAATGTTTTCCAATACCTTTTTGAATGTTACATCTTTCTACTTCTCTGAGAGGAAGAAATTCCAAGAAGCAATTTGTAAGAAAATAATATCAGTTCTTTAACTTAATTTTTTTGCTTTTGTTGTGTTTTTTTTTACTTAAATGTTAATGTATGGTCAACCAGACACAAAAGCCCTGCATATAAGAACAGATCAGTTTAAGCCATATGCAGGAAAAGCCTCGTCTCTTTTGCAGCTTTAATATCAAAAAAACTACGAAGAAGTTCCTGATATGCTACCAGTGAAACAAAGCTTATATTAGTAAACTTCTTGCTTTCAATTCCTTTCATTTGCAGTATTGGAAATTATTCACTTCCCACTGATGAACAACACTT
>JANZLP010000076.1:22619049-22629715 GCA_026930925.1 Chelictinia riocourii
TCTCTGGACACACATGCTGCAACACTTCTGTTTTCTGTGCTCACTAGAGGACTGCAATAGCAGGAGTTTGCATTAGTAGTAAAGCTTGAGAAGGAGACAAGGTGAGCTTCTACATTACTCTTGAAAATGAGCTGGCCAGCATTAGTCTATGCATTCCCCATATGTCGTATTGGTTCCCAGTACACAAGAATTAAAGCCTTAGCTGACCGTGTAGAGCTTTAACCATTTTTGTTTTCCAGTCTGTTTTATGGCTTAGCTGTATATTAAGTCTTAAGTTGCTGATCATTTTTATGTTGATCCATAGCTGAATCCACATCGTCTTGATTTTAACTGAGTAAGACTGAAGAGGGGGGGGAAAAAGGGGGAATGTCAGATGGACTGTGGCAAGGCTGCTCAGTCTTGAGATCTCGCACCCTTTTGAAATGCAGGCATAAGCTGTGGGACTTGGTCATTTACAGATATGAAGGATGGATAAGCCTTCCCATAGGAGCCTCTTATTAACAATACAAGAAACGTTTGTGAATCTAGATTCAGCAGTTTGTAAATAAATGTTCAGGAACCCTTCGCGCAGCTTTCTTGCACTGTTCTAGCCCAGGTAGCCTGAAAACGTTACACAGGTGCCCTGATTTCAGACTACTGGGAAGGTTTCGATACAGACACCCTTTCCCGCTAGTTATCGCCACCATCTGTGTAGTCATTGACTTTATGACAGTGTCCAGTCAGTTCTTTTCTGCGGGATTTAAAGATATTTATATCTATAATGGAAAAATCACAAGTTCTGAGCCTCTCTGTATGTCAGCCCAACTTTTGGGTTCATGCAAAGCTTAGATGCGTGGTGATGATGAAACCCATGTGTCTCGAAAGGGATCGGGACTCCTGCTACTAAGGGTTTGGGTTCCGTGCAGAGAGGGTGTGGTGTTACTGTCAGGTAATGCCTGAAACTAGATACAGGAGATCCAAACAAAGGATAATAAAGACTGGAGCATTGGTGAGTTACAGGGAAGCATCAGTGTTGTGTGTGTGTATACCTTTTTTGATGGTCTAGGACTTCTTGTAACACTTTGCCTTTTTTTCTGTATGTAGTACAGACTAGCTGACGCAGATGATGTAGAAATTGTTTTTGAGGTGGTGAGAATAACACGGTAGAAAATGTGGAGGTGGTAGAGATCAGATAAGGAGAGGGAGAATATGTAAATAAGTGAATTAAGTTCTGGCTTCACAGAAGAGCAGGCTTTTTCACATGACTGTCCACTTTACAGTCATTAGACTTTTTGAAGTCTGATGTTTGATTAGCATTTTGTATGACCATCTGCAGAACGGTTTGAAGGATGTCAGTCATGTGGACTTTTGTGTGTTGTACCTGCCTGCCCGTGTTCATGTGTAATTCATTTGCGACACATCCCTCCTTACCAATCTCAAAAGAAATAGCTCTTCCCTCTTGCTTATTCAGGTCACTCCCTGTTTGTCACTCCTGGCTCTTGCTTGCATCAAAAACTAGGCTGCAAACATCAGGGCTCATAAGCTCCATTGCACTTCCCATTCAAGGAGATAGAACAGGAAATCTAGAAGATTTTAGACTAAAATGGAAGTTTTCCATTAATTGGGATTAATCTGGGATTCTAACATGGACTCTTCTTGAAGGGACGTGACAGATGGGCAGTGCGGCCGTATATGTTGTTGAAGTGTTGCTTTGGAATATCTGGCGAAGGTTTGCTGCAAGGTGACGGTTCTCATGGAAAGAATGAAGGGAAATGAATCATTCCCTGTCTCATCCAGTTAAGTCATGTTTACCGATATCGAGGAACCAATTTCATATACTCAGTCCTTCGGATCTTCCCTGGAGAACAGGAAGGTTCTTGAGCGCAGGCTAAATCTTGGTAATGTGCTGATGTGTGTTGGGAGCACCTTCAAGTTTCATTATGATGCTGCTGCTGCCACAGCTGGGAGCTCTAAGGGCAGGGCTGTAACTATAAATAGAGTTTCTGCTGAAGTTGTGAGAACACATCTGTCTGTGCTCGGTGTCTAGCTGTGACTTCCAGAAGAGCTACACCTAAAGAAACACTCGGACCACAACCTACGTAGGTCGTGAAATCAGGTTTTGAAGCCATGGAGGAATGTTCCCGTCTGCAGTTGTAGTTAAGAGAACCTCTGTGGCAAGTCTTAAGAGATGGAGTGAGCTCCAGGCTCTCCCGGTAATGTTTCTCCTCACCTCATGGCAGAATTCTGGGGCTTTGAGTCCTTCTATTTTCCTGTAAGCCACCTCTCACTCAGGGAAGCAGTTAGTTTTAGATGCTAAGAAAGCTTTAAAATTCAGTGAACAGATTGTAATAATACAGGAAATCTCTTCAGCTGCTTCATTCCAATAAGATTAAAAAATAACAGCTAAGTAATAGCATTTTACTGCATTCTAGCGGAGGTAGACTTTGTATTGGAGGTAGCTGTAAGCATGGTTATGCTCATTTTTTTCTCAAATGGTTTACAAACTGATTTTTTTCACAGCTTGTCTTGAGCAGTCCACAGTCTATAAATCTGTAGATCTGTCGCTTGAAGCTCATTTCATTCCTACACGAAACATATCCAGACTAGATGCACAACTTAGTTGAAAAAAGAAAGTTATGGTCTTTATGGCAAGGAGAAGAGATACGCTTACCAAACTCCTCAGAGTAGGAATGCACAGAGGACAGAGGAGGAAAGGACAGACGTTACTTGCTGTAGTGTGGATGCTTCCCTTTCTTGAGCTGTATTCCCAAGTTTGGGTTTGTTGAGCATCCTAGAGGAACCGAAATTGTGTGTGTGCTGTTAAGAGCTTTGCCTGCTGAATGTTTGGCACCAAAAGGGAAGGGACAGAAGGTGTGAAACGACTCTGAAAAGCATTCCTCCTCGAATGTTCCTTGGCTCCAGAGAACTGGCAAATAATTCCTTTCATGTCTCCTTCTACTCTGTTTATCCCTATAAGCATCCATCCTCTTATGAATATGAAAAGCACCAGCTGAGCAAGATATTTTTGTCATCCTTAACGAAGTTTTAACACTGGCAGAAGAACAAAAATGGAGACGCAGAGCGTCAGTTGAAGTGCTGAGACGCTGCCCGGGCTGTTCTCTCTTACCCTCTGTTTCCAGAGCAGCCAGCTCAGGGTACTTCCTGGGTTTCGGTTCTAGCCTGTAGTAAGGCTCTTTGGGGCAGTCTCTGCCCCAAGCCAGGGGATAATTCCCATTTGGGTAGTTAGTAGATGTATCCGGGTGGAGAAGGAATCCATGTTCATGCCTAGGACCTTTCTTAACCAAATCTCATTACAGCTTACTGATGGGCCAAGAATAAGGTGACCCGATGGAGGTTATGTGTTTGATATGTTATGTCTTCTGCAAATTACCTTGATATAACGGCTGTAACTCTGTGTTTTTGGTATGTTTACAGGGGTGACCCTTCAATTGTGAAACTGAATATTGCTATTACTACAGGCTACCTCATTTCTGGTAATTATGCAATGTGTATATAACACACACAACCTGTATATTTATATCGAGACGCTATGCCTATATGTTTATGCTGAGCCACTCTGCTGGAGATGTAATATGTGTATACAATACAGTTTCTACTGTGGCTTTTAAAATTGCTAATGGAGTTGTGGGCTGTGGTGAAATCGCAGGATCTTGCCAGCGGCTGTTAAAGATGGAATAATACCTCCCCAAGCACTGAGGATGTGCCACTGTGGGGCTCTACGATGGTTCGATGCACAACCACCAACTCCAGCTCAGTTTCGTCCTTGGGCCAGCTGGGAAGGTGTTAAAGCAGTGCCCTTCATTCCCTTCAGGGCGTCTACAACTCGTAGCTCTTTTAGCGGGTACGTTTCTTCCCGTGGCCTCGGAATGCCGGCAGAAGAATTTTAGTAACCCTCAATAGAAGCTGAGGCAAGTGATGCCATAGGATCCTGTCTGCCCACCTTTTAGTCTCACTTGAAGCCAAAATTTAGTCGTGTATAAAACAGGGGAATTTTAAATTATTTTCTTGGTATGGCATTTACCCCTACATACGATTTGTGTTCTTAATTACTTACTGTCAACTAAAATAGTCATGGGAATTTTGTTACAAAATGCTTTGGAGCTTTCTTCTATGGTGTGCGGGGATAATACTGACTTATCAAAGCAAAAACTTGTTGTGACTCGGCCTATTTTCAGGGAGAACTTCTCATGTTAGGCTGGAGTCTCTGGTCAGAGACTGGGCTGTGGACTCGCTTATCTCTCCGACTACTTCTCTTACCCCAGTGGAACCGATAATCTGGTGATCAGCACAGTCAGTTAAACTGTGGGTTAGTTTAAGCCTCTGTTTTTTCCATGAGAACTTCAGCTCTCATGTTTAAATTCATTGGTATCTATTTTGGAATAATTACGCAGTAGACTTCCTTTACGAATTAATGAATGCCTTTGAACAGAGACCTGAACCTGGCCACTCATTGGCTCTCACTTCCTTCTATAGTTAACGTTTAATTATTGATAGGAAGTGGAGCAGCTATGTCAGACGATACCCAGTCCTGCCTGAGGAGAGCTAAGATAAAAGAGATCAAGGCCCTCGCTGGAGATACAAAAAGCACAGGGGTAAAGTCTTTGATTTGGAGCCTTGGTCACTAATATTCCAGTCCGAAGTACTCCTTTGGAGAAAGGAGGGGTGGGAACTGTTTGTTCCAGTGCAGAAAAGAAAATCCTCTGGAATCTCAGCCCATCATGGGAACAGAAAGAACTTTTCTGTCAAAGCTTTCCTTCTAACACTGACTCAGGTCCACTGTATGGCTTCTGCAGGAACTGGAAAATTCTGATTAAATAAAGCAAACATGCTTCTCATTCCAAATGCCCTTGCAAAATATTCTTGGTAAATGATTCCCTGTTTGCTAATATAACTACTTTTTTGTTCAGAAGTTCCCCATAGTAGATCTCTCAATTTACTGCATGTATTTGTATATTGGCTATGTCCCTTGTAGCTGCCCCCCCGCCGCCACTTTTTTTTGGTCACTTGTTCAAATTTTTGGGTTCGTAAGTGTGAAGTCTTGCGATGAGATTCAGGATCCACTTTTTCCTTCCAAAATATTTCAGCTAAAGCTATTGCCTCTACTTCCATTGATGTGGAAAGCAATAATTTACGGCAACTGTTGGAAGAGTACTGCTGCTTATACGCTTTGACTAAAATAAAGTCTTTAGGATAAAGATGTTCTCTTCAGAGCTAATGAATTCAGAGAGTTTCTACTGATGCCATATGTTGGCATTTATACCTCTAAAACTTAGAGAATCACTATTCTGAGGTCAATGGTTGTATAATAAATTGTTCTTTATTTCTTTTCTCTTGTAGATTTGTTGCTTATTATTTACTACTGGAAGGCAATTGGTGACAAATTTTTTGTAATACATCACTTGGCAGCTCTGTATGCTTACTATTTTGTACTGGTGAGTGCTGTATTTTCCAGTAACATAACAAGCGGATGAGATTGAAGACAGTGCTTTTGTAGATCTCGCTTGCTTAACGTTTAAAAAAATTCTCCGCTGGTTGGCGTATTAGCTTTGTGAAAGGCGTATTTACATTTTCAATCATCATTACTTTCTAAACGGTTTTATCAGTCATTTGTGGTAAGTGCGTGCCTTTTCAATGTCGCAGTCCTTCAGCAAAACCGCGTAACTTACGTAACTGCTGAAATTAAAGCTCTTCTCAGTTTTTGCTGTAGAGAGACTTCGACAGGGGGGCTTTTCACGTGGTTGTAGAAGGAGGTTTCAGATAAAACCACAAGTCTGAGTATTTAGTTGGAAAATTAAAAGGAAATGTTTTCAAGCGGTTACGTTCTGCTTGTGATGGTGTTTGCAAGGCCATGAGGCCGGTGATCGCTGACTCTGGTGACTGTACTGCCGTCAGCTGGGTGTGTTTTTTCTGGGGTGTGTTTTTTTTCTTCTTCAATTTCTATTTATTTTTTTAAAATCTGTTATGTCACAGACTGATCCTCTGAGACTTCTTGTTTAAGGTTACTTTGGTGGGGAAACAGTGGGTGATTGACTGTATACCTCTGTAAATATCTGTGGCGTGCATACATTGAAGGGAAAAGGGGAAGAGAAGGATACTGTTCTGGGATAAAGACTAACTCAGTGACTCTTTGCTGCTGCTGCTGGAATTTCTCAAAGATGCCCATGTGACTTGGTAGAAACCCTATTGACCTCCAGAATAATGCTCCTGAATTTCTTCCAAAAAGCTCATTCAGTAAATAAAGAAATCGTATAAAATACAATTTACTTCATTTACCCCGTTTCTTTCCCTGCCTACTGTGCGAATCCCAGGCTTACAATTCTAAAAATGTCGAGATGCCAGATTACTGTCATGTTTCCCATGTAATGGTTTAAAGAGGATGAAGCATACTGACAAGTAAATACTCTGTTTCGGGTTGAAGATAATTAGATCTACTAATATTATCATGGATGAAAGTGTGTAAGAGCTGAATATTAGAGAAACGAAAATACCGCTACCAAGGCTAATCCCTGGTGCAGAAAAATCATTACTTCTTTCTGGAGTAAAGAGAAAGGGTAGTCTTAGTGTGGATTTCTTTTAAAGCAGTTCTTGTTATTTGGGTGTAGTTCTGCCCTTGGATGTCTCTGTGTTACTCTCGTTCTCTTATCTTCAGAGAAAGTTACTCATGAGTATCTTATTGCAAAAATTGCTCTGGAAGATAGGAGAGAATTCCATTAAGAACACAGATTTTTCTCTTTGGTGTAGTGCAAAGTGACATGGAATGCCCGAAGTAGTGGGCATTAGCATGCCTGGTGGGGGGAAGAGGAATCGCATAGGTTGTCCGGGAGACCTACTGAAATTTTTTAAAAAATCTTTTTATCTCTCCATCTGCAAACTGCTGCTTACCCAGCCTTTGTGTAATGGGATACTATTAAAATGGTTCCTGATTCTTCCATTTCAAATGTACACTAATTTCTATTACAGTCACTTTTAAGCATCTAAAACCAGAAATAGGTTTTGATTTGAAGTGTATAACAATATTCTAAATGTCAAGGTCTGACAGTTGTTTTCTGGAGATATCTGTGCATTTGGACATTTTTTACAAGGAATTCCACACAAAGGTTTAGGAAACTGCAGAATATGACTGGACTCTCCAGAAAGGGAGATGAGCTGGAACCAGTGGTAGATCTTGTCAGGTTCATAATCTCCAACTGTCTTTGTGCTCGATACAAGACTGAGTGGGAAAGAGGAAGGAAACTTAATGCATGGCTATGTCTCACGCCTGTAAGGTCAAGACATGTACTGAGAACAGACCAGAGACCCTGAAGCTATTCTAAGACAGTAGTAGGGAAGTACCCTGTATTTATCAGTTCCAAAGATCAAGATTACTCTGTTCACTTTGAAATTATTATATTTCTTTGCAAAAACTTTAGAGTCGCAAATAAATCTGAAAACAGTTTGTTCTTCTATGAAATTAAGTACAGCAATGAGCCTTTTCATAGCTTGAAAATACAGAATGCTGAGAATAATAATGTGCAGCAATTACGTAGGGCAGTACTTCAAAGCATTTTATTAACATTTCATCTACTTCTGGAACTGCTTTTACATCCTCTCCCAGCATTAAAAAATAATAATAAAACTTGTACCTATTAAATTACATATTCTCAATTTGCTCATCTATTAAATGATGCTGAAATAAAAATACCTAATACAAAGGAAAAAAATTAAAATTAACCATTCAAGAAAAAAAATAATAAAACCCACATCAACAACCTGGCTATGCTGAAGACTTGAACTATTTTGAAAGTCAACAAACTCAGAGTCTAGTAGACCAGCTAAGTGAATGCATTGTAAAAGTAAGGACCTGTTACATAGGAAAGGTGAACTGTAAAATATTAAATGCACTAAAGCACACTGTAATATGCTTTGGGTAATTGATCCAGGGCAATTAGTTTGATGTAACCAACTTCAGAACCATAAGACAACCAGATCTAAACTAAGACTAAATCTGGAGAAGCTATATAATGAATAAATAATTTGCCTCTAAATATTACTTGTGGTAGTATTGTATAATATTTCAAAAGAAAAAAAGGAGCTGGAAAATTGAAAGCATAAGTTCCATGATAGAAAAAAACAAAGTATGCAGTTAACTTACAGGTAAGTAAAATTTTGGTCAGTGCTACAGAGATTAGATATGTGATTTTTTACCAGTTCTAAATTTTCTAATTCGTACCTAAGATAAAATTATTAAACTTAATATTTGCAGATATATTCCTTTCTAAATATACTTAAGGCCACATCCACAAGTGGTAGGAAACAATGTGACTACACAGTTCAGTGGGGTAATACAAGCTTCATACTCAGGATCTTGCACAAAATTCTGAGTTCACTGTTGTTGTCTAAATTAAACACAGAATTTAGTTTTAACCATCTCTTTCATGAACTATTTTTTAGGTTTTTTTATATGTTTCTGTTTGCTTCTAATCCTAATTGATTCTCCTGATTGCTTTCTGTAATTGTAGTTGTTCTATTTAAATCCCTAGCCAAGTATTCATGATGATCTAATTAAGAAGTTCTAGTTAATCTTTATCTGTAGTAGTTGTTTTATTTGTAAAGGCACTTTATGAAGAAAGCTTTAATCATTTGTAGGCTCCTGTGGATCCTGATCTCTACTTTCTCCCATTTAATCTTCCTCCCAGACTATTTTTCCTTTAGATTTAGGATCTCAAAGTACTAAAGTAATTTATAGTTTCTGTTCCCTGCTCTTCAAAGGCCAGCAATTATGTTCCCACAGCAAAATGCCCCCTCTGTTATGACTGCAGATTCCTATGGTCTTGCAAATGGAGTTTTCATGAAAAATCTAGCAAGGATTCAGTGTTTAATTGTATTTTAAGTGTATTTTGAGAAAGCTTCAAAATTTCTTAGGTCTGAAATAGGCTTTGAATCACAGAAGTGGGTTAAAATTTGCTTCTTAAAATAGACTTTAATATAATTTAAGGACTTTTTGTTAAGATATTTGCATAGTACAAGAATGATTGTGACAACTGTGTGAAGATTGTGCTTCTATTTCCACACAGAAAACCCACAGAATAAAAGAAGTGAATAACATTCAGTAGAATAATTCTTGAGAATTTCAAGTCTGTATCCCTGGTTATTTCATAAACCAGAGCACTATGTCTGCCAAACAACCTAATGTTACTGCAGTGTGATTGAGTGGGCAGCCAGGACTGGAACAATCACAGTGTTGTGTAAATATTGGCTGGCTCTTGGGTTGCCTTTTGATCTGAACTAGCTAGTCCAGCAAGTCTCAGTAATTCTAGAGACAGATCACTGCAGGCATCACTTTCAAAAGGCAACACTGGTGAAACTACACTTGATGTTGGATTCTCCACCTTATAATATCTTTTAAATTGTCTTCCAACACTATCAGAACAGTTGTTGCTTCCTTAAGATTTCATCCTCCTCCCAAATTCATTTGCCGCATACCAAGAGACTAAGGCATGACATAAAGCTGTCATTCTTGAGGTTTTCAGTCAAATCAAAGTAAATCCATTTGAATTGTCTTGTAATAGGTATATTAGGGCCTGGGAGTCCCAGTTAAAAATGTTACGTACTATGAATGTAACCAACCTGCTTTAAAGCAGATGCCAGGTACTCTACCTTTTAGCCTGAGGACTGGGGATCTTTTCTTGGGAGAGAGTCATTTAGCAGTGTGGATCTAGACACATTTATGCACTCTTCCATAAAAACTACTTCTATACCATTTCTTAACAAAAATGCTTGCATTTTAAGGATAGAAACTCTGTCACAGAAATGCTGAAAGCCTCAGTGAATTAGGAAGGATAACTGTTACCTGCAGCTAAAGGAGTTCACTTAAAATTATCAGAAGTATTGCCACATTATCCTGCAATTTCTTCTGACAGCAGAAATATCTAGCCACACTAAAAAAAAAAAATTAAAAAAAAATTAAAAAAAAATTAAAAAAGTATTTAAGGTCTCTCATTGGATCAGATACTTCTGCGTGCCGTACGCATCTTTTTACATGTGTAATTATGGTTTCCCTGTGGTAAACTAAGAAAAATGATATGAAAAAAAGTATAACTTACTTCTGAAATCTATCATTCATTACCTCACTTGTCTTTTTTTCCCCACTGATTATGAAAATTAAACACTAGTATAAGATTCTATTTCCCTTTCTAAGTTACACCTACATGAGCCCTCTTACTGACATTATCCGATCTTGAAACAATATGGAATATGTATGTATATGTTATCAAAACTTAAGGCTAGAATTCTCAATTTATTAGGTTATTTCTACACACTATATGTATCCTCCAGTTTTCTGAGAAATAAAAAATAGGAAATAATTTTGTTCATTTTCATGTTCAGAAAAGCCATTTTTAAAAAATATAGAAGGAAATTAAACTCCAGACTATATATGCTGCATAGAGATGTCTAAATCTGTCTACGCATATCCCGTAGGATATCAGCTTAATCCCCCAAAAGGGTTCTAGATGGGGACTGGTCTTTTATAAGTCCTTAGCTATAACTGTCAGCTCTCTTAGGATATTTCAAATACCAAGAGGAAAATAGAGCATATAGTCAAGAAGTCATGACTGAGTTGCTGAAACATGAGTCCTGAGAAGCCTTAAAATATGCAAGCCTTGCTCCATGAGTCTGGAAGGTAAGG
>JANZLP010000076.1:22751096-22762605 GCA_026930925.1 Chelictinia riocourii
AAATTAAAGGAATGAGCATACAGAATTCCAAAAAAATAATTTACATAGTTTGGGGTTTTTTTTAATATTAACTAACATGGTCATGCCGTGCTGTATTAATGCAGGATTTATAACTCTAGAACTTTGTTATTTCATATCAAATGCTTCAGGTGTGGTGGAGAGAGCTTGTGTGTGCTTTATGGGTCCTTACAACCCAGCAGCTGCGCACGCAATGTGACCCACCAACTTTTGTCTTGTGGAGCCAATGGATGGAGTAATGGCTTATTCCATGGCTACGTGACACTCTTGTTCCTATGAACCTGACCCTCACTTAGGTGTTTACCTTCTGACAGGTGACCTCGTCAGCCGCTGGGCACTCCTCTCCTGCTTTCCATTTGAAAGGTTTAGCTGTTCCGATTGGCTCCTGTTTCCTTACCTCACACGTGCTTGGGGTCCAGTAGCCACTTCTCATCTCGGGTTGCCCAAGATGGGCTCCACAGCAGCCACTCTCTTTGGACAGGACTTGGCAATTCTATCACTTGGACTCCCAAAATAGTCCTAGACTCTCCCCGGGCTTGCTGCTTGATCTGACAAACACATGCTTGCCTTACAGCTTTGGTTACACCTCTTGGAGGAGAGAAGAGCAATAAAGGATAGAAAATCCCTTTATCAAAGGAATTTCTCATTCACAAAGCTGACATGAGAATGAGGAATTTGCAGGTTTATGGAAATGTGGTCGAGAGTGCAAGCCCTGCCCTGGTTTTACCTTCTTGTGAGCCCTTAGTTTGGGGCAGTTCTTCCAGCTTTCCTGTTGTGATGATAGTGGTAAAATGGCTTCTCGTTCACGGTGCGTGCATGTGAAACAACTCCTCTTTCATCCTGTGCCGCTTCGCCTCTGCGGGGCAATTCTCATGTGCCGTCTCCTGATGTGTTTGTGCCGTGACAGCAACGGAGTCGTAACTGCCCGAGAGTTGATCAAGAACTGTCCGGTGGGTGACTCTCTGCTCCTCCACAGGGAAAAGTAAACCATAACTGGCAATCGGCAAAGAAAATGAAATTCTGGATTTGCCAGGTACAACCCAAATGCTCTTGCGGTACCTTCTGCAGGCTCGTTTTGTATGTCACTTTGTCCACTTTAAAATGTGTTGCCTTCTTGTATCGTTGGGAGCACTGTGTGATAAAAAAGGTTTGAAGATTGAGAAGACAGCTGTATAGGTGCACCTGGCTGACCTCCCTCATTCCATTCATTATATCGTATGTCATATTGTGTCATCTTTTATTCATCTCTTCGCTAGTTAACTTTTTCTTCCTTTTTAATTGCTCATTATAAAGAGGACTTTCCTAACTTGTAGTACTTTTTGTTGCACCTCTGCGAACCTTTTCTATTTTTGCTTTGTGGGTTTTTTCTTAAATAATTGACCATGAAAGGCTATGGTCTCAAGATGAGGAAAAACAATATAATGGCTCCGGTCGTCTTCTCTCTTACACAACCTAACAATTATCACTAACATTAGGAAATGCATCTTCAGGATTCATGATTAGTCCTGGAAAAAGAGGTAAGAGAAAAGGAAGCAGGAGTTGGGGCATGCAGACACTAACTGAGGAATAACTTCAACAGAGATAATTTTCTTTCTCACCTCGCTGTCTTTTTATCGACTTGACATGTTTGTCTGCTGTTCCCTACGGTTTTTGCTGTATGGCTAATACAAATCCAAGCGAGTCCATTTCTGAGATTTAGCAGGTCACAGGTGAGAAAAGATGGGTTAGCCCGAGCTTTCTTCTCAGTCTTGCCGTCTCCCACAGCACCCTGTGGTCTGCACCCCACGCTCCCTTTACCACCAAAACTATTCCTGCTCCGTGTTTGTTGAGGGGAGCTCCCGTGCAAGGAGGCGGAGGTCTCGTCTCCCGCTGACTTCTGCTTGATGGATTCTTGATCAGCAAACTGGAGGTATTGAGAAACAATAGTGGTCTGCAAGCAAAGTGCCCAAAATAAAAGCATTTTATCTTTCTATAAATACGACTTCAACATTCCGGGTTTTGGAAGTCTAATTTAAAAATAATTCAGCGCTTCGCTGTTTAATTCTCTCGTGCTGTTGATCTGGGAGACTTCAAATCTAGAACAAAAATAAGGTAATAAAAGCAGACAATGACTTTGGTTATGTATTGCGTATCGTAAATATTTGTGTCTCTGACTGGTTTCATTTTAGCTGGCTGAGGAAATACAACTTGCTGAAGGCGGTTACCTTTGTTCGAAGCCAACTGAGACAGCGCCAGCGCTCAGTAATTACAGCCATACAGTTTCCAGGAGACTCCTTCTTCACCAGACCTGTCGTCTCATGTCCCCATTTGTAACACTGTTCATTATATTCAACCTGCTGCCGTCACTCCGGAGCTTTCAAAAGGTATTCTGTGGGCTATCGTGCTGCAGGACACGGATAATGAAATAGTTAGACGTGACTTGTATTATAATCGGCTCACCTAACTTTCATTTGGCTTGAAAAGTAGACTTAATAAAAGCAAGAGTGAAAGGCATTTTATGTTTTTAATAAGGAGTCTCATATGGTATAACCTGCTGGTTTTCATTGTGTGTCTCTTCTCATGGTTTCCTTTTGAGGCACCTGACAGAAGAAGAGCAGTGAATGTCTCTTCATCTTCAAGCTTTTTGAAAAACTGCCGTGGTAATCAACACTACTGATCAGTAATTTCCAACTGCAGTAAGAGTGACTTAAAGTTTTTACATCTGCATCTTAGCTTTTAAATGGATAATTATTTGTTTGCTGGTGAAGATGGTCCTTTTCATCAAAACCAAACCCCAAATATCTGCACGCCCCAGAAGAAAACATCTGTTTAATCCCTTATTAGCAAATTTGTTTTCAATGTCTCACTATCGGCTTGTAAAAATCCCTCCATGCTTGCAGTGTCTCAGGTTGGACTGTAAAGGAGCTGAAGGAGTTTGTGCTGCTCTGTCCTGTAGCAGGACAGAGCAACGCTCCACATAAAGCTTTAGAGATTCCTGGAAGCGTAATGGATGGAGACAAGATCAAGCAAGGAAACCTGAGAGCCGGGTGTGACGAGCGCACTGAAAAATAACTTCCGAACGTAAACCAGAACTCCTTATTTATTGTAGCGCTGTAACCTTTTTTTGACTAGATAGTCATTGCTAAAGGTGATTCCCACAGTGCAGCTCCAGGGAAGCCCCATCCTTGCTGCCGCAGACCTGGATCGCCATGTGTACCGCAGCCCAGGCGAGAGACGGGATGCGGGTCCGAGGGCAGGGTAGACGGAAGGCGAGGTGGGGAGGCAGCCTCGGTAGGGACTTCGGAATAGAAACTTGATTTCTGAAGTCATATCCATAACGGGAACCGCCCAGTTACGAGGAAGAAAAACCCTGTCCCCCGAAACGGGCAGCTGTGAGTAGGTTCGATAAGCGCAGGCGTGACTGGTGTGATTGCACAAAGTGGGAGCTGGCTGAAAAATAGGTGGCTCCCTGGAAAAAGTGGAAGTACTGCTGGTCGGTGGTGGAGGGCACTTTGAGGGGTGGGCACCTAGTTACCTTTCCCTTCCATTAAGGACGTCTGTCCTTCGGAGCACACCACCTCCCAGTTCTGTTGCCACTTGTTCCGGATACGGAACCGAAGAGGCACCACCAAAAATACCGCTTTCCAACTCTGACTATGAAAGGATGGTGTTCGTTTTCCTCCTCGTCACGTAGAGAGTCGCGTTTCCCGTAAACTTCAGACATGTATTTCGCACCTCCTCCTACTTAGCATTGCCCCAACATCTACCTAACAGGGGAAACTAACGGAGCACTCTGCTACTCACAGTGTTAGTTGCTTTAAGTAGTTGGTAGGGTTACTAACTGCTGCCTTGTTTTGACAGTTCTTGATGGATTGGTTCAGGTACTCGTGTCAGTACTTTGTTATGTGAATGTCTTTTCACCTCCGCAAGAAGTATGCGGGCGATGGCTGGATTTCTGGCCTGTTTACCTTTGGGAAAGGTGTGTGTATGGAGGAGAAGGATCTTTCTGATCGTGGAGGAAGATCTTGCCTTCAGAGGTTTATAAATACCCAGAGAAGGAACTGGAAACCTCTGGTGATGGCTTTAGACCAGAGCTAGCCAAAAATAGTTAAGAAAAATAAATTGAAGAAGTATTTTAATTGAATTTATTGCTTAAGAGGGGACCTGGAACAAGAGCCTTGATCATGGTCTTTGGAACGGCGCTGGCCTCTCTTGACTCCCACCCCACTTTTCCCCCTGAGCACCTATGACCTGTCATCCCTTCCCTGCTCACAGCTGCCAAGATTTCCTAAACTCCTCTCAGCTGCACTCACACCTGACTACCCACTGACCTCTTCCAATCCTCCCTTGCTCCTTCCTGCCACTCACAACCTGTTCTGCGGCTCCAGCAAAACCAGCCTTTCCCTTCCCGGCTGAAAAGCCTTGACCTGGCTCCGGGTTCGCCCTTAGGAACTCAGCGGAGCCCAGCCATGCCTGGACAGCACTTTGACCCCTTCCACTTGCTTTGACATCTCAATCTCAACTTTGCAGTTGTCGTGGTTGCAGCGGGTAATGGTCTGTTTTGAATTCTTTTCGCCGCGCGGTGCGAAAGGGAATGCTGCCTCGCTGCGTTAAATGATTTGGCTGTTTGGAGAAGTATCTATCTTTCTTTCTAGTTACAGAAAATTTTCACAGCCAAAAGTATTGCTGGAGCTTTCCGTTGGTGATGGTCAGTAACTCTGTGGTGTTGTGTACCCCTGTGTTGGAAAAGGACGGAATTGTATTGGACTAAGTCCTTGGTCTACAGGGAAATGGCCTTCTGCTTCCTACCCTGTGTAGGAGGACTGCTGGACACTGAAGTGGACGTACTTCACTCTGTGGGTTACTCCGAGGTCTGAGTTGCTTATGGAAGAACTAATGTTCCTTGGAAATGTCAGTTGGAACTTTTCATTTTAATAACATGCCTGGTTGAATTCCAAACCGGCATTTTATATTGACACTGCGCATGAACTGACATGTCATTATACACATGCTAACCTAGATTTATAAAATAATAAAATCATTGCGGTTTAAATTCCCACAAAATATGGAGGGAAAAAGCGTTATGCGCTTCTGGGAGTAGCTTACTTGCTAATGTGTTTGCCATTTTTTACTGACCTTATTGTGAATGCAACCTTGCTGCAGGCTCCTGGAAACTGGAGCTCTGCGACAGTATTTCTGTTCAGTTAATACCTGCAGAACCACATACTTACTGGAAGAGCACTCTATTCTTCCTCCCTCGCTTCTGGAATACATTAACCTAATAATCAAAATAACAGTCTAGAATAATACATCTTTATTGATGTATTCCTTGGTTCTGCGCTCTGATAAGAGGCATAGCGACTTCATTCGGGCAGTGTATGGCATTCCCAATTTCTCTCCGTTTCAGTGTTCATCTACCTGAAGGAAAAATAGCCTGAATCGAGAAGAAAAAGTTTTCCTTTATTTGCTATGTTAAGGGAACACGGAGGTTGCAAGGGCGTGCTTTCGGTAGGGGGAGGAGGTTCCGGGATTAACGTGGTCAGTGCCGCGTTTTAGGACTTCCATACCCATGCGTTGCTACGCTGCCTTTTGTGACGGTTTCGTACTGTTTCAGTTGTGCGGTAATGCTAATCATGTCACGTCGGTTTAAAGTGGTTTTCAGCTGCGAGGAAGATAGGACTTTTAGGGAATACTGAAGACAGAAATCCGATTTTTTTGTATTTCCTAAGCCAGAGAGGGTGGAATGATTGGAGGAAGACGACAGGGGTGGTATTAATCTGGCAAAAGGTGGGCTCTTTTTTTTGGTGGTATGACATTACTTACCTCCCAGAGGTAAGAACGTCGGGCCGGGAATGAGGATCCTTCATGGCAGATCCTCTGCTGTGAAGCAATTAAAATTTCAAAAAGAAATTAAAAAGCTGCGTGGAATTATTGTTTCACTTGAAAAAAGAGCAAAAAAAGTGATTGACCTTTACTTGAGCTCTTTTAGCTTCAGTTGTTCTTCGTATCTTTATTGGACTATGGTATTTGGTAATTTTAGGCTGAGGATGTCTCCAAGTTTTATAGAGTTGAATTACAATTTTATTGTTGTGGAAACAATTTTTTTAATTTTTTTTTTTTTATTAATGCACTGAAACAATCGTACTAAAGCTATATCTATGAGTGAGTGTCAAAGTCTTGATTATGTGTTTAAATAAAGACCACATTGTCAGAAGAGGCTGCACGCTCGGAGATTCCCCCGACTATTGACTTGGTGCCGTTTCCTATTCCTCTGTTACCTGAGCTGCAGCCTGGTTCTTTTTTTCCTTTTTTTTTTTTTAATAAAATAACCTATGGAATGGAAAGCTTTCAAACTGTAAAAGAGAAGTAAGAACATTATCTTTAAAAGAGGGTAAGCCTGAAAACACGACATACACAAGCACAGGCATTGATCATATACATAAAGATAGAATTATTTTAATATAACATGAGCAAGAATGTAAATGAAAAAAACATGCAGTGTCACAATAACTTCTATATTTTTCCTGATAGTGCTGTTTACTGCTAAATAAATCCTTATTTTCTATGTTCCTGGTGATTTCCAGTGTGCTATAAATGCTATTGAAGTACAGAAAGTATAGCTGCATAAGACTCTCTGTATACTGAATCCAAATATTTCTGAGTGGCCTGTTTTTAGTGTATCATCCTATAAAGGATTTAATTTGCTCTGCTTTTTATTTATTTATTTTAACTCATTAGTGTCAGACAAGTCCTAAATTCTCCATTGTGACTGCTACCCAAGTCTGCAGCTGTATGGCTTAGCAAGCTTTTGCACTCCCTTCCAGAAGATAAAAGCAACCTTGTCAGACCTCTGACAATCAGCTTCGTTACAAGATGATCATGTTATTTGAGGCCATAAATTGTTTCATGTTTTCTTCATTGTAGTTTTGATTACTTTTAATTTATTTTTTTTCTTCCCCAAGAAGAAGTATGTATTAATGTTTACTCTTTGTGTGCTTTGTACATTAATACATTAAAGTGGTCATTTGCCTCAGTCCCATGACACTGTGTCACGAGAGCAGCACTTCCTCTCAGTGAAACATCTAACAAACATGTTCTGAAGCAGCAGCGAGTGAAGACCTCAAGGACAGAAGAGGAGTTAAAGCAGCTTCTGGATGGGCTGTCTACAGACATATCTGTGCCAATAAGATAAGACAGGGTACACGTTTTGGAAAATGACAGAATAATAATAGAATGGGATTTTCCATAGGGTATAAATAACTGAAGAAAGATGAACAGAAATGCAGTACTGCGTCTCCCAGCTTTCTTTAAAATTCTTAGGCTTTACGTAATTCAAGGTATTATGAGTTTATTTCCACCTTAAAAATTATTTCCTCAGAGATGTACCTACACTAATAACTTCTTTAAAATGTACTACTTTTTGGTCATAATTTTAAATTGGTTTGTTTGTTTGCTTAGCAGTTTTACTGCAGCTATTTTTGTACTTTTAACTCTGAAATACCAATTAGAGAAGTGGATTTGGACTCATCTATGTCATCATATGTCATCATGGTGTCACTATAAAAAAAAAAGAATACTCAGACTTTAAATATCTGCACATTCCTTTTTTTTTTAATTGTGCAAATGTGGGCAGTTTAAATTATGTTTAAGATATGACAAAAACTATCACAGCAGGGAAGCAAAACATAAAAGGAATCTCACAGTATGCTTTGGGGTTTTACAAAAAATAGAAGTGACTTCTTTCAACATGTAATACAAGTGACACATTACTAAATCATGAAGATACAATTTGTGTGTTGAGACTTTTCAATGAAAACTCCTTCTATGAAATGCATTTTTCGTTTAATTTCTTGAAGTGGTTTATTTTTCATTAAATTCATGTAAAATGCAAATGTAGAAGAGTTGCATTTATTTAGCATTGCTAATCTTCCTGTTATATTTTGCAATTGTTGTAAAATGCAGTGTTACTAGGGAGTTCTCTGACTACTGTAAAATAGTTGGATTTTTTTAAATAAGGCTCAGTGCTGGAGGAAAGAATCAGCTGTGTCTTTTCAACACCATAAGCAAGTATTTAGCTACAGAACTGACATTTTAATGTCAATAATAATGATATTGCTGAAACCCTGTATGCTTCCCTGAAAATTTAATCTGTATGGTTGGATTCTGTCACTTTTCAATATTTGAGATTTTACTTTTTATTCAGTGCTCCCTATGCTGCTTTCTCGTATTGTGTTATCTTTCAGGTTTAGTTTGTTTATTCTTGTCTATTTTAAACATACTGTTCCTGAATTTCTTTCTTCTAGAATATTATTTAAGGATAAAGACAGAAATTGGGAAGAAATTGAAAACAAGTTGCGAGCTGAAAGTGAAGTTCCTATTGTGAAAACATCAAGCATGGTATGAATAGTTATCTTTTCTGGGTTTGATTGAGCCTCTTTAGAAATTAGGTGAGGAGTGTATTATTTTCAATGACATAAAGGCACTCTTCAGTGAAAAATAATCATGTTGATTTTGTGTGGAAGTGATTATGAACGACATAGGGTATGAACGACAACCCTAGTTGATTCATGTAGGCTTCTACCCCTGCCTTTTCAGGGCCATTTCAGGACCAGACAGTGACAGTGTGAGGGAATGGAGCACACGTTTCCTAGTGCACTTCTCCTCTGCTTCTAAACACAGAACACAGGGTCTGAAAAACATCTCTGCATGGTGAGAGCAGGCAGAGCCTAGCTACATTATCCTGTCTGGAGTATGGTGCTTTTAAGAATGTCAACTTACAGATGCCGTTTTATTTTCTGAAGGGAAAGGTGTGAGAGGAAACTCCTCTCATACTTCGTACTGGACTGCTCAGAAGCAAAATGCGAATGTGTTTCCTCTGGCACTGAACTGGCTAGCACTTCTGTGTTAGCTCATCATTAGTTATTAAACTCACCCAGATTGATTTTTCCTGGTAGTATTAAAAACCTGGCCCATAATTTCTGCAGAATGGTATATTTTTTAAGAGCAGTCAGTAGTAACTCAGTGTTGTAATTCAATAGATACACTGACAGTTTGTGGGGGCAGTTAAAGTTCAGTTAGCAAGTTACTCATGGAAGTTTCTAATTTTAGAAATAGATAATATAAGGAGTTTCTTTTACCCATTTCCAGAATAAGATCAGAGTTCAGTGTTTTATATTCTAAGTGCTATGGATTTGGGGTTTTAAGCCATTCATCAAAAAAGAAAAATATTAGTTGTATACTTATTCCGAAGTTCAGCATTTTACAAAAATTTTTTCAGTGCATTAAAGCATCTCCCATTGTTTGAAAGTGTATGGGTGGTTTTTTCACACCAATTTTCAAGTTTCTGCTCAGTTTTCAGAACAATATATTGTTCAAATGCAGTGCTTATTTTTACCACAGAATGTTACTAAAAGTTAACAGAGGACAATTGTAACTGATGTTTGTTTTGTCCTTGGCACATTTATGTCCAGCTCAGATGTGCAATCTGCTTAAAGGTACTGACTTTGTAAAATCCAAGGTAATCAATCTCTTTGACACTCACAAAAATCGCATTACTTAGTACAGAATGGGTTTGTGAAATCAGTGCCTTTGAAAATCCTCAGCTTTTGAAGACCAGTGATAGCTCTCCTCAGCAGTTGGATTAACAGTATTCTTCAGTGTGGGATTCACATATTTATAATTTAAGATGTGGTACAGTTAATGATTGTTGTGTTTCTGAGTGTGTTGCTGTGGCTACATCTGTGTTAGTAAGTAGTGCAGCACAGAGGAGAAAAATCTGTAAGGCTAGTGAATGCTGAGGACCCAACGTTGGTGTGCTGTGCAGGATCTCGTGGGCACTGGGCCTGCTGGTTGCTGGCAAAATCCCACTGCAGTCATCTTACTGTTCTGACTCATATCTGAACAAGGTTCTGAATCACCCTATTCCATTAATACTGGGTTTATACTGTAACTTTCCTGTAAAGGTTTGCTGTTACTTTGCCCCATTTCTGCACAGCTGTGGTGCCTACAAGTCTATGTTGAGAAGGAGTAGCGCAGGCAAACAAGCAGGGGACAGAGTGAGGCTTGGTTGACCCTAGCTGTTGGCCAGCACAGAGGAGCTTTTGGTTTCCAAGTGGGCCACAGCTGCCTGGCCTCAAGCGCTGCTGCGCAGGAGCCAGGGTGGATGTGGCTGGGCCACCGCCAGCAAGGGTGGTGTTGATGCCAGGAGGGAAAACCCGAACAGCATATTGCAAAGGTTGGGGAGGGGGATTGTTTGCTACCGATAGGTGATTTGAATCTCTTTTTCCTTAACAATACATGTTTGTTTCTTTCCTAGGAAATATCATCAATCTTACAGGAGCTGAAACGAGTTGAAAAACAGCTGCAAGGTACAAATCTTTTTCCACTTTCCTCTTTTGTGGTTGCTTGCTTGCTTGCTTTACGTTTTTTTAGTATATATCTATATATATGTGTGTATCATGAAACAAAGTTATTGCATGTTATTAAAATATATTCAGAGTATCAGTTACATGCATTAACATATATTTGCTGGTACATTTGGTAAAGAAACATCACTGAATTATTTTAAAATAGAAGAGTGATGATATCTTCTTAAATGGGTGAGAAAAAGCTCAACTAGAAATAATATAGTCCAGAGAATCCCAAAGGAATTATTTGTGAAATATTCTCAACAGAAATATTTTTGTGGGTAAATATTGAAGAGTAGGTGATAGACAATCCTGAATTAGGCTTTATAAAATATATTTTGCACATCACTAATACCCTCATGCCTAGCACAATTCAGTATAAGGAATGCACTGGGACTGTAATCTATAGGAAATCTTAGAAGAAACACTGTATCTGATACAATAAAATGAAAATTTAGAATTTGCTCTTGACAACTCCCTTCACACTGCTGAATCCACTCTTTGTAATTGCAGAGCCCGCAGACTACAAAATAGAAAAGTTACCTTGCTTTTCCCATGCAAAAACTTACCTATGTATAAAATGGAAAGAAGTATGTTGTGCTTACAAAGTCTGCTATTTAGACATACATTCCATTTATCAAAATCAGCTTGAAAACTGAGTATGAAGTTGCAGTCTTATTTGTGTACTGTTTGTACTTAGTTTAATTTGGAGTGGTCAAATGGATTAGTGGTCCATACTTATATATAATAATTATTGTATTTCTTGTAAATTTCCTATATTTGTTATTTTTGATACTCAGATTTAATCCTACAATAAAGCATGTTTTTAAACATAATGTTTCAGGAGGAATTGTTAGCCACCTTTAGAGACAAATCAGTATTTGTTTCATACTCAGCTATAATTAAAAAATGTTAATTTATTACAAATTATATTGTGTTCAGAGAACATAACAATGAAATAGGGCCCAGAGAAAGAGGCCAAATAATTTCCTCGTGTACACAGTGGTATCCAAATAGACGTTAGTAGTTTGGGAAGTAAAAGAGAGGGGTTCTATTACACATGACAAATGTGTCAATAGTCAAATATGCTCCTTCATACTATGCAG
>JANZLP010000076.1:24338747-24350055 GCA_026930925.1 Chelictinia riocourii
CTCTGTTCCTTCTTTGAACTAGGCTTTTAATTAGGGCATATTTCCACCCCCTTTAAAGTAGCAGGAAGAAGGTAATTCACATTTAAAAATTCTCCTGCCACCAAAACTACAAACACTCCAGTGAAATACTTCCTGCACCTGCACATCTGGCTTCTCCTATTTCCTATGCTCAGACTGTCTTTTTGGGCCATGCTGAACAGGCTCTCTTGTTGCAACGTAATACTTGACATGAACAAGAGCACTATCCTCTCGGTCACATGAAATTTTCTCAGCAGTTCTTAAAATGATCAACTCAGTGTTTGGGATGTGCATTAACAATCAAAGCATTATGCTTGTGCTCTGTTCTTCATCTAATGATGCATTTGGAAACAACAAATAAAAGACTGGAAAGCTTTGTGGTGCAAAACATATTCACTCCCTCTTTCTTTTTGAAAGTCCTATGAAAAGCCTCATTTTCCTCTTCCTGCAAGCGCTAGCCTAAAATAAAACACTTCATAACAATCCACTAATGACCAAGACAAATTCCAGTCTTGCATCTAGAAAGGTTTAATGGAACAATCAAGTGAATAATGCAAAGAGACTTTTCATATCAAAACATCAAGCCATCTTGTTTTAGAAGATTCCATGACACATTCTTGATTATTATTAATGCATAGTATTTATTATACCTTTATGAGAGTTATACCAAGCGCTTTCTTGGGTACTCGTCCTGTGATTTCATCGCAGACTTTATGAATGAACTGATGAGGAATGACAAAAACCAGCAAGTCTGCATCCTGTACAGCTTCATTAAGGTTTGGGACAGCAACCTGTGTAGTTATGGGAGAGAAAGACCACATAACTTCTTAAAATTAACACTACACACAAGTCTTATCTGATAAGTAAAAGCACATTTTGGTCTTACACTGAATGCTACAGACTACTGTTCTTCATCACTGAAAATAAGCAGTAACAAACTTCCTAGGAAAGTAGAAGAATTTAAGCTTTCAAACAAGTTGGTTTATGTCTTGAAAGGGGCATCTTTACAGCCACCAGCATGGTTAGTGCCACAAAAATTCAAAATGTTCCATAAGATTCAAATAACTACTTTGAGTAAGAAAACATAAAATAAGAAGCTGCCTTCTCTTTGCCAAAATAATATCATTTTTATAAATTATGATAATTTTGTAATATTATTATATGTAATGTGATAATAATATTATCACATTATTATCATGGAGCGGATCCTCCTGGAGACTATACTAAGGTACACGGAAAATAACATGACTGGTGACAGCCAACATGGCTTCCCTAAGGGCAAATCGTGCCTGACAAACTTGGTGGCCTACAATGGGGTTACAGTGTTGGTGGATAAAGGAAGAGCAATGGACACCATCTACCTGGACTTGTGCAAATTGCTAAAGGCTAGGGAAATGGGATTTCAGCATTATTGTTAAAGAGAAAACTGCAATGCATGGCAATTCATGTTTTTCCTGGCCAAAATCTCTACTGAATTGTCAGCTTCTGCAGCCTCTTCCTATAACGTTTTTGGGGCCAGAGTCACTACCTGCGCACCCACCATCATGTTACACCAACACAGAATAGATGTGGAGTCCCACTATTCTTCCCTGGCAATGCCACATCTAACACGCTGATCTGACCGCACGTAGTTGAAACGCAACTGAGAACCAGATAAACTGCCAACGGCTTGCAGTCTGCTTGAGAAATACTCTAATTCTCATCCTGTAATAGTTTCTAAGAGTTTCAGAGTACCTGAAGTCCCTTCAGTTCTCACTGACCAGCCAGCTCCCTTCCAAAGTTGAGGCCAAATTTTTTTTTTAATGGGTATGGTCAGAGCTGTTAATCTAGCCCTCATTTTCACATTTGCTTCCCTATACAGAAGTTGTAGTAACATACAGACAATAATAAGACTCAGGGAAAAAAAAAAGGGTAGAGTACAGTGCGTTGGATTTACCTACCTGCATAATTGCATGATTTTACTTGTTTAAATCTCTGATCTCTCATCAGTAAAATAGCATGCAGTCTGAAATATTATAAACCCTAAAGGTGTTAACAAAACAAATTTCTACCTCAATTCACAGCATGAGCAATATTCCCTCTGCTCCATAACTAGAATTTAGCTTCTGAGCCTTACCACATTATCTGGCAGCTTGTATCCGGGGAGATATTTTACATTTTCATGTTCATTATTTATGATATCTGTCAGTTTTCTCCCATTAATATTCTCCTCGAAGACCCACATCTTCACTGTGGAAGCAAACTTCTGCAATTTTTTTACATTATTGCCTATTATTTTGGCAACCGCAGAACCCCTGCAGGAAAGAAAACAAATATTCTAAAAAAATTATGATTTTGCTCTAAAAGAAACATATTGTCTTTAAAATAAACAGTGATTCACAGGTTATTGGATCAGTTACTAAGTAGAATTTTTGATCTACTAAAACAAGTGGAAAAATACACCAGCCATTCACACCTGCTGCTTTCTCTCAAATGTATCTAGAGTAGGTTGGACTGAAGCATTTACTGAAAACATCCTTACTTATTTTGACTGCTTATTGCCTAACCAGTGAGTGTTTACGTTACTGTATTTCCACAAATCAAATGGATTATATCTTCAAGGCAGTGGTAAAAGTGACATACTCAATTTTAAAAAATGAATCATTTTCACCTTTAAGAAACAGGAAGCTTTCTTTGCTAAGATGACTGACCCATCAATTGCTGTACAATACAGATATGCATTTAAAGCCAAGAAGCATTTACATCTTGCATAAGTTAAGCTTTACGGTTATGCTGCCAACCTCACAGAATTTAACTATTGCAATGGCATCCTCTGAATTTGCAGGCAGACAATTCCATTAGTTAGCCTCATTTTCTCCCCAAGAACAGCACACAGTGAAACCTGTAGGATAGTGATGAATTTTACTACTTAAATCTCTAAGCAACAGTGAAATTAATCAGAATTACTAAAGCTACATACAAGAAGAGGAACAAATGTAACCCTCCCTTCCATTCCTAGCCTGAATGCTATATGGAAGAAAAAGATGTAATTTTATAAAAGCTGTTAACCTAACTTCCTCTCCTGGGACAAAAAGGCAGCTTCATAATTACTGATAACCTAGAAAACAGACAAAAAAAGAAATTTAGAAAGATGTGATAAAAACACAGTCACTGCTCTGAGGCTTTCATGTGTGGAAACTGCACACTTTATTAGGAGGTAAGAACACTTGAACTTTTCAAATCTAGTTATACTCACACACTCCCCTAAATTTATTATAGATGTTGCTTGTAATAAACTCACAGCTGGCAACTAAACTAGGTAGACTCATTCTGCTCCAAGAGCTTTTAATATGGCACAACTCATTGTGCTATATTAAAGATGTGTGCTATCACAGGCCTAAAGCCACTTTCTACATAGTGGCAGAAAAAATATAGTATCCTAAGTAAACCTTCTTCAGTTAAACCATAAAACTCTATGTCTTAAAACACTGGAATTTATTTCTCTAATAGCACTTCACACATTACAAATTCCCTTGGGTTCAGGAGGTGATACAGAAGCCACAATTGCCAGGCATCTCTTATAAAGTTCATATTCTAGATCTCCATGCACACAGAGTGGTTTCCACTGCAATGGTAGACAATTCACCAGCTCAAGCCCCAAATTTCAGACCCAGAGAAACAGTATGAATCGTATTCAACACCACATAGGTATGTGTTCCTCAGAAAGTGCTTTGAGTTCCTTGAACAGAAGTACATTTACTACTGCGGATTTATATGCAAAGTCTGGATCCTGGCAAATCACTGTCTTCAGTTTTGAACTTCACTACACATTCTGTGTGCTTAGGGCTGATAGAGAAAGACAGAAATAACTGATTCAGCAACTGTCCAACTGGGATTTTCAGTTTGCCAGCATAAAGTTTGGCTGCGTGTACTACTTGAGTGAGACATTAATTCCATTACTATTAAACACTTAAATGCCTTAGCTGTCTTTTTCTCAGCCTTTGTAGTATTAAAAATGTGAAGATTTGCCTAGTCTTAGTTCCTTAATTTAGGAAGATTCTCCTGACTGGCTTCTCCGGCTCCTCATTTCCCGTCATGTCGCAACAACTGTTGCGGCACTGAATTAAGCAAGGTCAAACAACTGACACCGAGTCTAAGATTGCTCTATGCAAGGTGAAATACCAGTTCCTCACAGCTGTTAATCTAACAATCAAGCCTATATTCTCTTCTGTGCCCTAATACTCCTCAGTGTGTACTCTGAAATAATTTACTGGAATGTCTGGCTCATCTTGTGTACTCCCGACACACTGCAAGGCAAAGGAATGGGAATTCTTGCCAATTTATTCCTAGCCGTAACAGAGAAGGTGGGGCTGACTGACCTCGAGGTTCAAGTGCCTCGTCACCGTTTTGTCATACTTTCTCCTTTGCACTCCTCCACCTTCCTCTGGTGCATCACCAGCCTCTTCGCAAGGAATGCCATTCATCTGGAAACGGCACTGCTGATTTTCTGCCCCTCCTTCCTCGATAGCCCAGCCAGGCCAGTCCCATAGCAGCACATCAGGAGACATTTACAGCCTGCAGGAGCAATGTTCAAATGGTAGATATCACCGGCAAAGCTGTGAACGTGGCGATGCCCAAATAGGGAAGGGACAACTTGGGTCAGTCATTAGGAAAGAGAAGGGCTCATTGCCTGCTTTAACAACCAATAAATGGTTTCACATTACAGATCAGATGAATACCTACTGGCACTTAACAGCCTTGTTGGGAGGTCCAAGGTTCAATTATGGCCTGAAAATAATTTTAGCACATTGGCAACGTGACCTGACCTGAGTCACTGGCATAATGCAAATGGGCAAAAGCGTAAATGGACAAAGCTGCTCAGCACCATAGTTTTCCAAAAGCAGCTTACCTGATTTCCAAACAGAGCTAGAAAAGCAGTGGTGTACTTTCATATCTTCCAGCAGTACCTCTTCATGCATTTAGTAGCTTTCCAGTGACGAGTGCAGTTTCCAGAATAAATAAAACCCATGCTGTTATGGAACAGGGAACGCAGCCTACACGGTATCAATTTTTATAAGGCAAATATCAGATTGAGTAACTCTTTACTACAAATCCACTGCCAGGAACCAGTTTTACCAGTGATTAAGGCAGCCAGCTAAATTTGCTGCTTTCTACAGTATTTCAATACCACCGAGGAGTGATATCTTCCCAAACTAGTTAGGATTATACTGACTTAATCAAGAATCCAGTATATTTGAGATGAGGGTTAGTTTTAACTTAGTGTGTTGCTGCATCTTTCTTACTGCATAGTTCATAAATATTCTCCCCCTCTCCTGCACTACCCATAATACAGAAAATGATTTACTGGAAAAAGGTATAACTCAGCAGCAGCCGCTGAAGCTATCATTGACTGAATGGCCTTTTCTGCAGTTACCAGACTTATACTTTTACTAAGGCCAAACAAACTAATTCCAATTAAAGCAAGGAGTTTTAATGGTTCTTGCTTGAACAGCTTCAATTTTCACCTAAAACTTGCTGAAGTTTCATTGGAAATTTATTTAGACTACATATGTGTTCCTAAATAGCCCATAGCTCCTAGTTTAATCTCTCCCAAAGAGGCAGGGGGTGCATTACTTGCCAATGGGGATTGAGAGAGAAAGTGCTGTGACTGACCCCTGCTGCAGTTTCAGAAATGCCAAAAAACTTGGGTAAATTGACGTAGCAGGTTGTTTCCCTTTCCCAGACCCTGATGTCTGATGATAATTATTTCTGTTCTTGCAATCTTTTCTGATTCCCCAACCACTGTTTCTATTTACTGCCATAGCTGCAGTATTGCAAAACTCAGGGAATCCTTTTCACCCATATTTCCTCCCTGGCAGGAATAAATGAAGCCAGCTATGTCAGATGTCTTTTTTTCTTCATCATCTTTTTACAAACAAAGAACCAAGTCTGTCCTTGGTCACTAAAAGCTGGATCCAAGGGACAGAAAATAACTGGGATGACCTTGGAGCCAGGTTTCTGGTTGGAAATGCCTTCGAAGTATAGCTTTTCCATGTCACCGAACGATTGCCAGTTACTGATGGGCACATCTTGAGCTGCACGCTGCCAACACAACTTTCCTTCCCTTGAGCTCTGCAGCAGCCGCTCTCCTCCTGGGAGGAGCATCTGGCATGTGTTTTCCAAAATGATTCCTCATGCAGTCAGCATTTACATTTCTGATTACCCTTTCACAAGAAGCCGGGTTTGTCTGAAACCAAGTTGGTGTTGGAAGCTCAGCTGACATCACTTCAGTCAAGTCATGCCTGCAGTAACACCGTCTTGCTTTCCTTCAGGATGAGGATCTAGCCCTCCAAGACCTACAGCTCTGCTTGCAAGTCTCAGCTTCAAAAATTGCCCTCATTTCTGCTGATAGAAAAGACTAACTAGTACAGCTCTTGAATTAAACCCAAAATAAAGCACAGTGAGTTAAATTACAAGATACCTGTGCACTCTGCAGGTAGTTAAAAGCTTTCTTCTTTCTGACTGGTGTTAGGTAATAAATCCAAATTACTGATTAATAGCAAGATCCAGTGCAAAGGAAATCATCCCATTTACTTTAAGGGCTGTTCATACATTTCTGCGTATCAGTGCTTAGATAGGAGCTACCATCTTTAAAGACTGCGTTTAAAACACAAACACTTGCCAATATTATAAAAAGACATATATGAAATAGCAACTTTTTTGAATAAATAGGTGTTCCCCTCAGGTTCAGCCTTTCAGAAAAGTCTGAAATTGAAACCAAGCAATCAGCCTCAGAAGCATTAATTTCATCCTTTCTCATTGCTCCCAGGCCTTGTCTGTACATGGATTTTATAAGATTGCAGCAAAATATAACAAGGAGGGGTTTATTTATTTATTTTTCAAACTAAAACTGTTCAGACATGAAAACTGAAGAAATACAATACTGGATGTTAGGAAAGCCACAACAATGAGCACAAGAAACAAAAGTGAAAGAAATATATATACATGAAACTTGTTCACAATTCCTTGATCTTCAAGACTAACCAACACTGTTTTAGGAAAAAAGTATTATCCTGAACATAAAAGGGAGGGCGTTTTCTGTATCGTTGAACATAACTGTTCTACTAGGTTCTGGGCCATTAATTTTGAGTTAATTAGGCATATGTGCAAACTGCAAAGCTGTGACTTTAAACTTTTACTCCTCTAGAAGAACCTGCCAAGTGTTCGTAGCCAGCCTGGTGTGGAGGTGGGTGCCGGGGCAGCTCCAACAGCAGAGGCAGCTTCTTGCTGTGCACCTTTCCTCCTGCCCCTGGAGCAGCCCCAGGTTATTAAAAAGCTTTTCTCTCTGATCTACCCGCTGTTAGCAGCCAACATCAGCTTTCCAGCTCTGCAGCTTTCTGTCTTTGCTTTCTGAAAGATATTTGCTGAGACGTGCTGCCGGAAAAATGGTCACCATGTTCAATAATAACAGTTTTGGGAGTGGGTGAGCAACGAGAAGGTCTTCCAGCCTCCTTGATGCCTGTTTCCCTGTGCAGGCGTGTGGGGAACTGGAGAAAAGAAACCTCATTTTGTGAAATAGCCTAGATTTTGGGGACACATTTAAAGAAATGAGGAGGCTTAGACTTGGTTCCATCATACAACAAGGCTGGCACACTTTTGTTACAAGAAGGGAAGTTATTGCTATATCTCTCTTCTCAAATTAAAATGAGGCCTGTCACTCCAAAGACAATTTTAATCTAAACAGAGTACAAGATTTTGCAAAAAAAAGAGATGGTTGGTATAAAGACTGGCATTTATAAATGTCAGCATAAGAGAAATTTTGACTTTTCTGTCCAAAACATCCTTCTTGGTTCTTTAGTATGGGAAAATATGAAGCAATTCAATGAGGTTACAGTGATGCTTTGGTTTACTGGAAAAAAAAAAAAAGGTTTTAATTCTTTCCACGATTCCATTAAACGTTTTCTTCACAGGAGAATTTGCTGGAATAGTTAATGTGGAATAAAATATTCTACAGCACTCAGTCCAGGGTAGAAATATTCAGATGCTGGTACTCAGTTGTCTTTTCCTTACTTAATTTAGCCCATTCAGGGAATTACATTAAGCTAAAATGAACTTTCATCTGGAGTAAGGTTCCAGGAACTGCTTTAAATTTTAAACAAACCTGAGCTAACTCCAGAGCAATTTCCTAACACTAGGTCCTATTTTATTGCGATACATTATGGGGAAGAGATGGAAAATAGAGACATACAAAATCCCCAGGCAACTTCACAACAGCTTTCAAAAGCAGTTTTGGCTCCCTGGGCTCCCGCTGCCTTCAGTAGCAACTGCTTAAGATAAATCCCGTTACTGCATTGGACAACTTTTCCTTTCAGAGATTTGTTTCCCACAGAAAAGCCCATGGGAACAAGATGACAAGCAGAAAAACCCAGATTGCAACATTGGATCCATGCTCATCTCCCTGCTGGGTTGGGAGGTGGTGGAAGGTCCCTGCCCGGGAAGGACTTCACACCTTGTTCCCTGACAGCCAGTTTTGAGGGGGGTTTAATACTTTAAGCTGAAAAAAAAGGTGGCATAGGGGCCTGTTTAAGTGCAAAGAAGTTAAAAAAAAAAACCCAAACAAACCCTCCTTGCTTCATGCAATACGGGAAGCATCTGGCACCGAACTGCATCTGCTAGGAGGCAGATCTAAAACAAACAAGCGGGAGCATGTCCTCGCACACTCTGTAATTACGCTCTGCATCACCCAGAGGCTGAAAGTATCAACAGCTTTAATATATGACTAGCTAGATTAAAAAAAAAAAAACAAAATTGGGCCAAGTGATTATTAGAGCTGATGGTCTGCTTGCAAGAAATCTCTCAGCGGCGGTTTGCAGCCAGGGCACAAAGAAGAGGGATTGCCTTATATTTGCCCCCTTCAACATGCTAAGTAAGGCAATAAGCAGCAATTCGTGCCGCTGTGTAGAGCACCCTTAAAAGTTAGGGGGTTCAGCCAATGTACAGATCTAGGAATGGGAATGGGTTAAAGCAAAGCTGAAAATCTTCTCAAGGCTTTTGCTGAGGTTGGAATTCGGACTTGGGAGCTGCGTATTTTATCTGTCCCTCCTGTAAGCACACTGCCAGTGCTGCCAGGTGCTGAACTGTGCAGCTAAGGAAGGGGCTAAAATGCAGCTCTCCACAAACAGTAAAAATCCGTGTGATTAAAAGCTCTCTTTCTGCATGCCCACTGCAAGAGCCCAGGACAAACTTATTTAACATTACAGACAAGCACGTACACTCCAACATGAAAGTACTTGCCTAACTTTATGTCAGGGATGTGTTTCTGTATCATTCCAAAGTTGCTAGCGCAGACAGCGCGTGAATAGCACGGCTCAAGGCACTTGAGAAAAGAGGTAAAACCAGCATTAGACTGCAAAAATGTGGCCTGAAAATCATGTGCTATTGTCAGAGATGGAATGTAGTCCCACAGCAGCGTAACTGGGGACTTCCCATTTATATTTAGGGTGTTGCAATCCTACCCTCTCGCCCACACATTCTCACCCTCAGCGGGATGCCAGCTCTGGCATTTCTGGAGCAGAAAGCGAGCCTGCTCCCTACCTCCCCTTCCACGTTGGTGTTGCAAGTATCAGCTCTTGGGTTGGTGTGAGAGCGTGTGGCAAGGCAGGGTTTGGTGGCAAAACCATTCATCATTTCCAACTACTTAGGCGATTGAGGGAAAGGTTAAGAAGTGAGTCAGAGCTCTCAAATACTTGATAGCACATGGCATTAAACCTACGTGCATAGTTCTCATAGGAGCTGTTTGCGCTGCACCTGGAGCCTGACCTGCAGAGTGGGCTTTGATAACCTCTCGTGCTGCAAGCCATGACAGGGTTATTAACAACTTTGCAGCAGATTATGCTTAATGTGCATGTCCCAGCGAGCACAAAGGTGGTATTGACACTGCAGTGCCTGTGCACATTCCCACGCTTCCAGCCAACAGGAGTGGGGACTTGCATCGATTCCCTGCATCCCACCCATACTATAGAAAGGTGCACCCTTCACTGCTCGCACACCATTCTGCACAAAACCAAAAGAAACGTTCAGTTTAAGAATAGAAACCTGATGGTCTTTGCTTGCTTGATTTGCTGTTCACATCAGCCAGCCCTGAAAGCTTAGGTGCAATCTTTTTGTTCTCACTCTGTAGATTTAAGACTTATTGAAACAATTGTCAGACAGCTTGAGGATTTTTTTAGCAAAGTCCCACGTACACACAGAACTCCCACATATGCTACGCATTATGCCGCTTCTTAATATTTTCCATATCAGTCACTGCTGCACACCAGGATATACAGATTGAAATTTGCCCTTCCCTTTTGATTCATTCGGAGATGTCATCGTGCACAGCCATGGATGTCAGTGCAGTGGCACTTACGCGTCCTCGTCACACAGCTTCCTGAGCAGAGTGGTAAAAGTAGGGTGGTGAGGAAATAACCCCTCGCTGCTACCAGAGCAGCGGCAGAAAACAATCATGGCACGTTAATTAAGTGGGTATTTAGTAATACACTGTAGTGAGATTATTTGACAAGGTTTGGGTAAGGGAAAAGGGAAAGTAGAAGTTTAAGACTTAGAACCAGATGCTGATTAAAAGCACATTGTACTCAGGCAGCATTTCTGACTTCTGGCATCTTTTTTGCTTTTATGAGAGCCCTCAATTCTTGGAGTTGTGGTTTAACATGACAAATTAAATTTTCTTTTTAAAACATGTTTATAGCATTTGTGGTTGCAGAGCAAAGGCTGAAAAATGACTTCCAAAAGCACAAAAGACTGCAAGGCTAATAACCCCCCTGTCCTCCCCCAACCCAAATCCTCTTTTTCTTATTATTTAAAAACTCTTTACTTTTTAATTCTTATTGAGTGTTTGGGACTAACATAAAATGGTACAATGTCATTGCCTTTGCTCTGAGCTCCTGCTGCTGCAGCGCAGGGGGGCGGCTGGAAGGTGACAGACTCTCACCCCTGTGAAACATCTAAAAATTATTATTTAGACCTAGTTGCGGAGGGTGAGAGCCAGACTTTCAGCAGCAGCTTCTTAAAATAGCAACTGTTTTACTTGGTTTATAAATCCAAATACCATTTATGGACACAACCACAGAGATGGGGGTGGGACCCCCTTTTGATGTATGAACCACGTCTCAGACTGAGAGAATCATGTGAAACTGCCAAAATAAAGGCACATCATGGAAAAACCTGCAGACAGCAGAATAGATATACAAGCACAGAGCCATAAACAGATGTTAGTGGTCACCATCTTATGCCTGTGGCTGGACGATGGTTG
>JANZLP010000076.1:24373572-24385103 GCA_026930925.1 Chelictinia riocourii
CACCCCATCATCCACTTGCCTGGCACACATCCCATTTGGTATTAGAATAGACACAGAATATAGGTGCTTCCCATGGAGTAGACAAGCCACTTCTCAGTGGGAATTATTGCTGGTCTTGTTCAAGAAGCAGTAGGGATCTTGGGCCTCTAAAGCCAAGGAGTGGATATTGTCCATGACACAGCTTAAAGCATGCAGCAGTGCTCAAAAATGTTACATACCAATGTGCCATGCACTGAAGCTACTTAGCAGCTTAAGACAGGCAAGGACAAACTTAATGTGATAGAAAGTTTGCATACACGGAGATCTGTTGACAGTAAAAGGACCCTTCAGCCTCGCACTCTTCCTGGAATGGACTCGTGAAGCATGGATGACTAAACCCTTGCCACCTCTGGCTGCTGTGACGTCACATCACTGAAACAAAACTTACAGGTCTGAGGGGACCGAGTATGAATTTTACTTCATAAATAAATCCACTAGTGCAGTATAAACTATTTCAGTGCATCTACTTTTTGAAACACAGGAACCACAGCAGTGAAGGCATTAGAAGTTAATCTTAAAAAAACTTTTTATGAGCAGGTCCTTTGCCTGTGAATGGTTATGATCCAATGTACCAACATTCTGGTACAGTCACCTAAGGCGGGTTAGAGATAGGTGGTCAAAGGTGACTAAAAGGAGGCCTGGCACTTCACCAGTGCAGCAAGGTGCCTACACAAAGTGATCAGCAGCTCAATGAAACAAGCTGCAGACAAAAGCAGGGAAATGCTTCTGTAATCTAGCAACAGGCAGGATATTTGCTCTTGTCTCTTTGGGCTTGACTTGCCCAAATGTGCAACCATAGTGTTGCCAATCTCCCTGGAAATGCCCCACGGCAAGACCCACACCAGAGGAGCTTAGGTCCTCCCTATGTGCTTTGTCACATCTGCCAGCCTAATGAGGATTTCTGTTATTCCAGTGCATTTCAAGTGGCATTAGCTGTCTATGTTCAGGTAGCTGACTCATGCCCTCTACACCTGCCAATACTGTGGCATGACATCTGTCATTAAAAAAATTTGGACTGGACTGACACATGCTATAGTATTTGCAGTGCTAGGAAATCTAATGGGAATTTTTAAAAGATTGCATATAGAAAGAATATAACATAATTAGAACAATGTATTTTCAAAATAATTGTTTCTAACAGGTGAGAACATGGCTTTCAGAATATATACGTGTATGTATGTGTGTATATATATGAACAATACGGTGAATTGGCTTATAACAACTTTTGTTATCTGACAACATAGCTGTGCCTCAAGGAAAGATTTCTAACATCATCCCATCAACAATGGAAAGAGCAGAGCTTTCTTTCCTCCAGCCTCCTGACCGTGCTCTCAAATACCCTCCCCACAGTGGCCAGCTCCCTCTTGCCTGGTGGAGGCATTTGCATGCACAAGTAGCAACTCCTGCATGTGCTAGTGGGCTCACTGACTGCAGCCTCAAAAAAGAAGGGCTTGATGCCTGCCTGGTCTTGCCCAGCAGGTCTCTTGGAGTCATTTGGGTCTTCTCTCCCCAACTACCAAGCTTCCTTGTGCACCATTGAGGAGCACATCTTTGAGATATGGATTGAAACTGGTCAACAAATTCAAAAAATACTCAAGGCTTGAAAGAGGAAGGTGTAGGGGAGACATAAGAGGAAAAGGAGAAGGCTAATGTAAACTCCTAAATGTCTAAATCATCTAAATGGTGCATGAGAAACGCTGCCTGGTTATACTCTGCCTCAGGCAGTAGGTCAGAGCATCAGCTAATATAAATCCATCAGAGCTACAGCAACGTACAGCAGTGCTGGACTGAGCCAGCAGGTCTGTTTGCACGGGGCTGGCACAGCCAAGGAAAATGCCCCATAGAAAGACAACCGTGCTTGCAGCAGACCAGGTAAAAGGAACAAAAGGCTGCTGCCAAGGGCTTGTTAGTGCCCAGTCCGCTCCCCCTCTGTCAGGAAGGCACTCACTATTCATATTCTCCATTTATTTTCCAATGGGATACAAAGTTAGGGTAGCAGGTTTACCCTGCAGCACTTTCCTAGTGTCTGAAGAGTAGCAGAAAAGAACATCTAGAGGAGAATAAAAAAAAAAAATCATTGGCCAACTGGTAATTTCCTTAAAGATAAGAGAGTGAGGAAAGAGGAGAGGCTGCCTGCAGGCTCATGGTTCTTGTGAGAAATGGAGCATTCAAGGAGGCTCAGAATGAAGCAAACTGGTAATTTTCAAAGGCAAACATCAGATTCAATGGATAAGAATGAAGCATCAAACCAAAATGCAATTAAAAGAGAGCCCAATAAATACTTATTGAAAGATGTTTTGCAGTTTCCTTACCCTGGCCAATACCTGGTATCACAGGCAGTCCCATCCAATTTCTGAACACAGGCATCACAGTATCCACTCCACCACCTCAAACAGAGCCAGGAGGCAGGCTTGAGCCCTGGCCCACTGTTTATCCAGGCTGTTTAACTGTTAACACACTTCCAGGCAGTGTTTTGGTGTTTGCCAGCTTAAAATTTCCCAAATCCTGCTTGAGCAAGGTTTGGGAGGGGCCACATGCGAGGGCCGGTTCCCAGCAGACAGCATGGCAGTGATTGCATCGGGCTGGCTCCCGCTGCTCCGGCCTCCAACCTGTGCCCGGGCTTTGCATCCACAAATACTTCCACACGCCAGCACACCACACTGCAGGTTTTGCAAAACTAGCTGCCACCCTCCTACCACAGGAAAAAAAATGTATTTGAGAAAGCCCTCATATTTTTCAGGCATTTTTAGCTGGAAAAAATTCCTCCCACAGAATAATAATGATGGCATAGGGGCACCAGATAAGGTGCTGAGGAGATGCAGGTCATGTGATGTGTAAAGTTGCCTGAGCTGCCTCTCAGCCTCTGGGCCAACGCCGGGTTTCCAAACCGGTTTTAATTTGTGGTATGGGCAGAGCCTTAAATCCCAATGAAGAAATCTATCATTGCTCTGTAAATGCCCTGATGGAAATAAAACTATGCACATGAATTAACTGAGTTCTATGTCACAGACTACAAAGCAGGGAAAAAGAGTCAGGATTTGGGTACAGTAGCAAAGGTCTCTCTGCCTTGGGTCGGGGAAGAACTGCCTTGCCGACGCTGAGCTATGCTCAAGCAGCTGCTGGCAGCAACTCATTCACGGCATGGAAAAAATAGGTTGGAATGGCCTTTGCTGAGTAAAGTGGGATGATTTTAGCTAAGAGTTGAAAAGAAAAACAAAATCAACTTTTTTTTCTTTCATATCACCTATCCTGACTGCTAAACATAGAAAATGTAATCTGAATGAATGTATGAGGGGATTCTGCCACTGTGTTTCAAGAAGATTTTAGGCACTGAAATACAGCAGGAAGAATTAAAATTAAGTGATAAGAGCAGTGAAACTGGATAACTTACCAACTGTTCTTGCACTTGCTGGTTTAAGAAGTGATGAGTATCTGCTTTAGTCATGGTGTTTCTTAAAATGTAATCTTATTACAAGACATCTGAAGACATCCAGGAAACGTTTGCAAAAAAACAAAGGACAAAACCCCTCTATACATACAATTTGAGGTAAGTCAACCAAGCAGGCAAAATAAAATGTAAAATAATATATGGCCATAGAAAGCATACTTCTTTGTTTAATTGCACATGCAGTCATGCACAAGGATGGTTCTCAGAATTTTTTTCCCTAAAATGGATAGGTGGTCCTTCAGTTTACAAAGTTTGAGAAATACTGCTCAAGGAAATGATTTCTCAGTGTGTAGCTGTAAATACCGCACTGTGGTTTATTTAAGTGGAAGAGTATATGTAATCTGTTTGCATTTCCCATGGCTCCCTACCATCTAATTTCTTTGGCATGTAGCAAGAAGATTGAGTTCAAGTTTCTGTTTTCTATAAAAGGGGCACTGATCTTAGCCACCACCTATTTTTATGAAACTTCTCGGACATTCATTTCCTTGGGGCATCTTCTATTCTTTCAGATTTATTTTAAATTTTCCAGTAGATTCAGTTGTTAAAAAGAGGGCTGCCAGTGTAGCTGCTTTAAGACTTGCATCCTTAAAAAAAAGCAGGCTCTGTATATATACGCATTTGGGAGGAGCTGTTAAAAAAGCCCAAACATTCTGTTACTGTTTTTCTCACTGAATACTGCTTATTTTTGCTGCAGGTGCAATCATGGAGGAACAGGCAGCAAAGCATCTTGGTGTGAAGATGTGTAAGTTTATTCCAAAACACTCACGAAATTTAGCCAATGAATTTCGATGTTACGTGAACTATGCTTCTGGACTGGACTGATTCTCATAAGAAGATGTACAACTTTTTCAGTCGAGCTCCTTTCTGGTTTTTGTCAGTGACTCCACATTTCTCAATGCTGAAATATTCAGCTCCAAGTACTGTTTTCTGGGCTAGCTTTAATCAACATGGTGTGATAGCCTCTCTTTTAAATGTGTAAGCATTTGCAGTTACTGTGTTTTGTATCTTACCTATTAGGTGAATGGGGACCAAACAGTGCAGGTGCTGGATAATGGGAACTTCTCTGTTAGAGTTTCATTCTAACTGATAGTTTTTACCATTCAAGGACTCTTCAGTGACCTTTCTGAAGTGATTTTAGCTGGTTGGCTTATAACAACATATAGGTGCTTGCCTCACAGACATCAGAATTGTCACTGCATCCGCCGATGACTTGGTAGCTAGTGGATGGTTGAAAGAGCATGAACAGTGGTCTCCTTTCAGTCTTGAGAAATTGTTAAACTTAAGCATCTCAAAATACCTCTTCAGTCCATATAACAATGAATTTTTGAGGCCAGTGTTTTAGAGTCTCTGTTTGCTCACTGTTTTCTTGCATATGGGCTAAACTGGGAATTTTGCAATTCTTAAAGATAATGTATGTTATTAAGTCCATAATACCCTGTTCTTAATTATGACTTTTCTAGTATTGTTTTTATACCTTTTCTGGCAGGCACCTGACAAATGTAAAATAGGCAATCTCAATTTCAAGAAAATTGTAAAGTAGATTGTTAAGATTTTACACAGTTTAAGACTGAGGTAGAAAGAGTGATAATGGATGGACAGAAGGAACAGTGTGCTGGTAGAAAACATCAGCTTGGAGTCACAATTTTTTTTTGTGGGAGGTAAGTAGAGTTTTAATGAAGTAAAATAAATGTGAAAAAATGAATGTGGAATGGAAGGAAACAGAATAGGGCAAGAGAAGATGAAAAGGTGTGGAGTGAAGTTGAAAAGAAGAGACCAAATAGTGAATAAAAAGTCCAAACTGCATATAGTCCTCTGACTATCATGTAGTCCCAGTTAAGTTGTTCCTGTTCATGCTGCAGTGTTTTTCTGTGACAGTGGGTATCTTACTTTGCTAGAAGACTACATGCAATTCTTATTTTTCTTATTTTTTTTTTGTGGGTTTTTGTGTGTGTGTGTTTTTGTTTGTTTGGTTAGGGTTTCTTTTGGTGGGGAGAAGAACCTTTCATAAGTGATAAAATCAAAATCGTATTGTTATTCATGTAGGCTTTTGAACTCAAATAAAAGGCTATTGAACGAAAAAGATGCTCGAGATACCGATATTGACAATTTTAGGCTAGCTTCCTCCTATCTGTGTAAATACACTAACATGATTACTTAAGAACATAAAATGCAACATGCCTGCTCATGAAGGTCATAACTAATCCTCCAAATAAAAAAACAAACATACAGAGAAAATTGCAGTAAAAAACCCAAACAAAACCATAAAGTCATTAGTTGCAAGTCTTGAGGCAAAATGGGATGCTGCTACAGTTGGGTTTTTTTTCAGTCCTGTTTACAATTTAGACAGTGTTTTAACTATAGGCATGAATGCTTTCTTTAGTAAGTGCCAAGGACTCAAGGAAAGATAAAGATGCAAACAAAATGGATCATAAGAGAATTGACGGAACTGAACATAAGTGCAAACTTCCTTATTTAATGAATTTCCAAAATATAGTATAATGGTGATTTCAGTCTAATTAAGTTAATATTAACTTCTAGGAGCTTAGGATTAATTTAATGTACACTCTCAGTCAGTTAACATAAGACGACAACTTAAGACTTCTCTACACCAGAAGGACTATTGCCAGCAACTTGCTTATTATGATTTGCTTGAATTGTATTAAAAAGCTAATTTTTCTTTGTATGCTTAAAGCCAAATCACATTAGACTCTGTAAATTATAATCCAATTATAAACACTGTTCAGCCTCATCTAGCTTACTTAGACTTCCTGCTAAAGGCATCAGCACAGAACAGGCAAATCCAACGTACTACAGCAGTGCTTTATAGTAACCGGATATGAAAACATCAAGCCAAGAAGCCAGCAAAGGCTGAGCAATAATTGAGCTTAGTACCTGCATTACGCATATCCAGTCATTTGTTGACATGCTATGCACACTGATTCTTCTCACTGCTGTTAATACAGAGATACAGTTCCAAAAGTGGCATTAAAATACATGTTGCCAACGGAGATACCCTAAGTGGCTGAGAGCAATGATTTTCACAGAAACTCTTGGCATCCAACTCCATTAAAGAATCTGAGGATTTAAGTCTGTATCTTTTAGTCAGATGGTCTCTAAACTCCAGTAAAGTGCTGTTCACTACTACAACACTGAGGGGGAACTTAAGTGTCCAAAACAGCCAGGAGAATGAAGACTCCTACAAGTGGCCTATAGCAAACACTCAGTGTAATGCCATTGTAAATCCTCCCCCTCTCTCCTCAGCCAGAACAGGACAGTAAACTCAGAACGTGAGTGTGATGTCATGTGCAAAGAGTCCAGCACACACCTGATGAACACATTCCCACAACTCTCCTTTCCAAGGAAGAACAGGATTCATACTTTTCTTTTAAAGATGCGCAGAGGAAGAGAGCAGTGATAGTGCCTACCTGCTCCATAACCCCCTCATGGCTAAGGCATTCCCCAAGGAAGAAAGCAGAAATCCTCTCCTTTTCCCACAGCAAGGCTACTGGGTGTAGCATAACAGTGGAGGCAGATGTACCTTAATCTAGATAAAGGTTAGAAAATAAGAATACAACAAAAACCCAAAACCGCTGTCTACTCTGTAAGTAGCAAAGAGGTTTCTACATCAGTCTCTGCTGGCTGCATTTTCTGCATTTTTACTCCAATTAACTGTACTAAATTACAGTCATTCTGGAGCCAACCCGGGCTATGTAGATACAGCCTGAAAACATGAAGAACAAACACAGCTATAGAGGATCCCATGCTATTGGCTCTGGTTTTTCAGGGTTTAGGACACAATATTCATTGAGGACAGCGTATTCTGAAAGTACTTGTAAACCAGAAGTAGCTCCATTGCTGGAGTATATCCAGACTTGCTGCTCCCCCTGTCTGGCTCAGGCAGAAAGGAAAGTCTCATCTCTGCAGCAAGCTCATCCTCCCAAATTCCTGACGTGCATTATCTTTGGAAAATAAAATATGCCAGCTGACTAGTTCCTCTTCCATCAGTGTCACAAGCCCTTCTGGACATGTCAGACATCATTAAGCCTGTGATGTGGTCTAAAAGATAAAAGGAATCAGTCAGTAAAACTAGCTGGCCTCTATCAACACTAATTGTAGCTCCCAAAGAAAGGCACGTCCAACCATGACTTGGTCTTACATGTTGTATCTTGAGATACAAGAAGAGTTGGACTATTTAGTAAATCCTGAGGTAGTTTTAACAGCAAAGCAAATACAAACCTAATTAGTGTTTATGCTTTATTAACTGTATATACTACACACGTATGTGGTACATCACACACATAAAAGTAAAAATATGCCTTAATATTTCCAACATTTCCAAAATCCATTGAGGAAGCTGGACAAAGAGATGAAACTAAAGACTGAAAAAATGACCTTTGTCTCCCACTTCTACATAGCAGTTAAAGAAATGGGGTTTTCAAGTTTAAAAATCCATTACTGTATGCTTATACTGAGAGATAAAAATGCAAAGGCATGTATTAGGTTGGGATTAATTAATGAGTACTTCATGCAAAGCAAACTAGTTTAATATTTTGTAATTTCAAAGTAGTCTTTGCATCTATAAATATTACACAACTTTCTGCTTTTCTTCAATCTCCCTCTATCATGAACTCATGAAATTGATATATTTTGCTTCACAATGTTGAGGAAAAAAAAAAAAAAAGGTCAGGAAAGCAATGACAAGAGGAACAAAAAATAAAGACAAGTTTAAGTAAAAATGAATAACAGGAACACTACATAGATTTTTTACTTTAATTGTGCAATACATGGTTTAGCAGAAAGAAATGGTGACATCAAACACTGAGCATTTAGGAAGTTTGTAAATACACAAGTGAACAGTAAAGCATAAACCTCTTAGAAATAATGGATGCAGAACAATATGGACTAAAGCCCAGTCTAAATTAAGCATCTCATTTTTTAATTAATCACTCTCTCAGAACTGTTCTGAACTTAGTTTTACTTACAGTGTGAAAGAAAACATTTGAGGTATTTCTTATCTGCTGCAGTTAGACACCAGGATCTCATATTTGGAAACTTTTTAGAAAGACAGCAAATAGTTACTCAAAGACAGTGAATTAATCAAGTACATAAATTGTATATGCAGGCATGAGCCTTCCTACATGTCTACATGAATTATTTATGTAAGAATTCTGACTTTAATAGGATTCTTCATATGCACACAAATATTTGCAGAACTGAGAATCAGTCAAATGCTGGGGAAAAAAAAAAGTCTTCTTACACTAAAAAAAAGTTTATACAGGTTGTGATAACATCTAAAAAAGTTGTGAAGCTCTTAAGCTCTGCTACTGATCATAACATCACCACAAGAAGAATAAAAACTTCCTTGCATGTATATAAGAATTAAGTCCAAAACTAGTTAAAACATATAAACCATAACCAATTAACATGGCTCATCTTTAAGAAAACTTTAGTCCACACCGGTTTTTCTCACCAGTGGAATGGCTGATGCATCTTACATACTATCTGTTTTTTCTATTAAATATTTTTAATTTTTGGGAGGGAAGAAGTATATGAATGTATGATTTCAAAATGAAGGATTTTATATGGACAAAGCAAGCCTTTATACCAGAACAAAGGTCTGGGCTTGGCCTTCATCGCAGTGAAGTTTACTGCATTTAGAGCTAGCCTTTTGCCATATAGCAAGGGATTATATTTACCAAGATATGAGGACTGTAAATTCAGGCTATCTAAAATAGAACCCAAAGCATACAATGTACCCACTCTGTCTGCTGTGAGCACAGTCATTAAGATTTTACAGCAGTTGAGAACTATAAACTTTATTTCCTGTACATTGTGTTTGTGTATGCAATAAACCATGCTGTAGATAAAAGTCACTGAATTTAGCTCTGTATAGAAAGAGAAGCTATCATCAACAAAAAGGATGCATGACTGGCTTTGCATGCCCATGTGTATCTCCAGCTGCTACCTACAGTAATGCATGAATACAGACAGAAGAGAAAGTTCAATAACTCTGTATTGCATAACAGAAGACGAGCGATCCAGATCTGCTCAATGAAAAGTAATAACTTCTAAGACATTAGTGTTAACAAAAATTGGTGTGAGAGTTCTAAGAATAATGAACGATTCTTATTTCCTTACAACACAAAGAAACAGGGTTCTTCACTTCCCTTGCTCTCCCATCCAACCAAAGCATATTTTCAAGTGTTTCTTCCACCTTCATTACAAACTTTCCAATGCCTTCCCCAGATTTCTGAGAATAAAATTCTCAGGACATTTTCTGTGATGGTACTATCTAATTTGCTTACCTCTTGTAGATCTTGTATATCTAGTTGTACTCACTTAATTTGGAAAGAACTATGGCAGAATGTATAATGCAATATCCTGATGCAAATACTGCATGAATATTACTACAGTACAGCTTCATCTAATATGAAAAACAAGTAGCTCCAGCATTATATAAATTCTTGCCCTTCTCGTTATTTAAGTCCCTTCCACCTCTGCAGAAGATGCCAAACAGTTGTCTGTGTGATAGAAAAGGTCACTTTTCTTGTTTTTCCAGTCTGAGTACTCTTTCTTGGTACTGAGCACCATTTTTTCAGCTTTTTGTTTTCAGCTTTCCATAAACTCTCCAAGTAGTTTCAATTCCAGCATCATTTTGTACACAAGCATTGGTAATTTTTCTTCAAGACAAAGAGAGCATCCAATTTCTGCAGTGCACTAAGCCCTTTCAATTACACCTGGCTTCCTCTCGGGTGGTCACAACTTTTACCATTTTTGGTATACTGAGTTGATGTCAAAATCAAGGCACACTTAGTCAGACTTTTGTTAAGTAACCCAGACAATACTGTTAATGGGGTTTTGGTGGCTTCAAACTGTTAGCAGATGGCACAGCATGCAGCTTTGAGTCATTCATGAAATACAGAAAGGATAACAATCTACTGGAAGTGTCTCATCCCACTTCAAAGCACTGAACCAAAATTCCAGCTGCACGGAATTTGGATTCTGCTGCATCATTTCCAGGGAAAACCTTCAGTTAAGCAGCTACTGAACAGATTCCCCAGGCAGAACCAAATCTCCTTGTTATTTGTATTGGACATCTCTGTCCTTTTTGCAATGGGAGGAACATAATTTTAAGTTTAATCAATGATTTGTTATGAGTCACAAGAACTGAATCAGGTTTAACGGAACATGAATCACACACCACAAGATTATCTATTGCTACTTCCTCAGGCTAAATTTCTGGCTACTTATGGAATTCACTGATGTTTCTATTGTCATGCCTGACTCTCACATGTTTCAAACATACTAAGAGGTTTAGATTCTTCATTACCTAACACCACGCACTTAACTGAAACAATTGCAGCAAATGCCAACAGAATTAACTTCCTCAAACAAACTGTAAGTCATTCACGTAACAGGATACTTCAGATAGGGAACTGTTTGACGTAAAACTAAAGAATGAATTTTTAAGAGTGAAAGCTAAAGGCCAGGTTCAACATTCCCTAGACTCGAACCCATGTTAAAATAGGCTCAACATGGTGGAAAAATGCAGAATAAAGTACTAAGAAAAGGCTGTATATATTGAAAAGCTACTCAGAAACAGCATAGTGGAATGTGAATAGGTCTAAATACATCCCAAAGACACACTCCAGTACTCTGTAAGAAAGATGAACGCGTATCACAGGGATTAGCATTTGTAAATATTACAAATCAGTCAAATTTATCTTCTGTTTACTGTGAACAAAAAGATTATCTAAGCCAAATATTTGCCTCAAAAATATTTCACGAAATTCAGACACAAGATCTCATATAAACATATACACACATGCAAAAAAGCATATACGGTTATTACAACATGCAATGTATTTAATTGAAGGGTCCCCTTAGCAGCTCTAAGAAGCTGACACCCAAAACCACCCTACATCCAAAGACTTCACTTGCAACTTTAGATTTGTCACATAACTACTTGTTGGGGTTTTAGGAGGTCTCCTAGGTTTTTTTCTGTTAAAGGAATTTTCCCCACACGTGTTGCTAGGGGGACAAG
>JANZLP010000076.1:24564445-24574867 GCA_026930925.1 Chelictinia riocourii
TCCCTTTGGCATGCCAACTCATCTCCTCACCACCCACCCCATCTCCCTTGCTGTCAGTGAGGCTGTGTGAAAAAATCCCCAGTGACAGGTCACAGATGACCAGAGGTTTAACTGGTGTCAGCTGATCTCTTTCAACAGAAGCCAGAAATGCTATCGGTCTATGAGAAATACCGAGATACTTCACTAAAATCTTCTTTGTCAGCGTTCGATAGGAATCTCTGTGGTGACTTTGAACAAACTGCTGCATGGGGTGGGTGGGAGACAACCCCAGGGGGGACACTTTCAATACGTGTTTCTGAAATTCTCCTCAGGCTCCATCTATCGCTGTCAATTCCTTTAAAACTCTTAAAAATCAAATTCTAGAAAACCAGCTCTCATTGTTGTCTGAACTCTTTTGTGCTTTTGAAAACCTTCCTGTGTATCTTGGAGCCAAATGCTCCGGCGGAGTGTGAGTCTGTTCAGGATTTAGTTCAAAGGGGCTGGAAGGAATTCCTGGTATTGCAAAACAGGCAGTGCTGGAGGCCAATCGCTGCCCTGCCGGCCCCTACGCACGCTGCACGGGACTGGCTGGAGCCCAGGGATGGCAAATTGGTGACTCAAAGCGTTGAGTTAGTCACTGCTTGACGGGGAATCCAGTATGATGTCTTGGAGGATTGCACTAGATAGGATGTTCTCCAAACATGGCAAGGAAAGAGTAGCTAAAACAACTGAGAATTCAACGCATGCCTTAATCTAAGCACGCCTTAATCTTCCTAGCAATGTATTACCATGACAACTCCATCTATATTTCGAGAACAATCACTTCCAGCCATTAAACTATCAACTATGCACTCAGTGTAACAAAATAATTCATAAACCAGTGGACTAAGTGCCAGGAAAAGATGCGATCAAGCAGTCTTATGATACTCAAGAGAAATACTGTACTGCTCCAATATGTGTTTGATTTATTTTTTGTTAAAAATAGATGGAGATGAACGTAAACTGAACACAGTGAACGTTTGAGATAACTTAGAGTAACTGCTGGGGGTGTTGAAATTGCAGCACTGAAGGAAAAACATTGTAAGATCTTACAGGCTTTGATAAGAAGACACTCCTTGTGCAGTGCTGAGCTCTTGAAGGTTAAACTCAAGCATTATTCTAGGCTGTAGGAAAATGCAGATCCCCTTACTGTACATGTGTCAATGACTTGTGGCCAAGTGGGAGCTGACCATATGAGCTCTCCATCCCAATGTTTTCACAGGACACTGCATCGTTTTGATACCCCCAGTTGCAGCACACTTGCAATGTTTTTGCCTTCCTAGAGTGGAATAAAGCAGCAATGTCTGTGGCCCTTTATAGAAGGCTCTACAAGTGGCAAGGTGGTTTGCAGCTGGCTTCACAAAACACACGCTTTTTCATGAATATCTGGCAGTCCATGCCCAGAAAGTTTAGGACCACAGAGTGAAGGCATGCAGGTCTCCGAGATCCCTGTTGGGTTTTTTTCATGATTAACAAGGATGAATATGACATTATTTCTGAAAGATTTAATAAATATTCCATTGGTATTCTTCACCCAAGCTTAATCTCCAAAATTTTTTCAGGGCGCGCTTTTCTGTTTCTGGTTGTTCATTCCCTGGGAGTTTGGCTGTGCAGAATGAGCCTGCTCTGTGCTCTGCACCCCTGAACAAAAGCGGTCTCGTGCAAACGGGGGGCACACCAGAGCACCCCAAGGTCCCATCAGCCATGAGCACCTTTGCCACAGCGGATGGCCGATCCCCACCTCCGCGGCTGTGCATTCCTGCCTGTAATCCCGGGCGAGACTAAGCACCAGATGTCTGACCTTCTCACCCTCCTGGCAACACTAAATGTCCTTTCCTGTAAAGTTCTGCGGGGTTTTATTTTCCTTTCTTTTCCCAGTCTCCAACTGCTGGTTATTATCATTATTAAGCATAAATGGCCTCTTTCACACTCCGCAAGGCGAGTGCTCCTATGAATAAAGCCTAACTACCATGAAAGGGTTTGCATGATGATACTGCGAAAAATTCAGAGAGCATCTAGCAACTACATTAATAAGAGAAAGGAACATTATGAACCCATCTCACTTTGCAGGCAAAGGGGTATTTCCATATGTTTGGATCAAGAATGTATCCTGTATTTTATTTTGAAAAGGAAAAAAAAATCCAAGGAGATCTTTCCTTAGGGTAAGGAAGCTATCAGAAGCACAGCTAGGAAGGAGATTTCAAAAACTGAGCGGTGGGAAAGTATTAAGATCATAGTTCAACTCACAGTCCAAATGAGCAGCTGTTTTTCAGTGGTGAGTGCAATTGCCTAAAAAGAAATCTGGCAAAGGGCGTCCATCTACAGTACCTGGTGAGGAAAAAACCAATATATATTTGACATGGAACAGATGGGTATTGCCCTTACGCTGTACTTTTAATTTATCATCCAGCACATCTACGCACTAAAGGCAATCTGAATGCAAATGTTACTTCTATTTGCATGAAGGGCTGAAAAGAGCTGAATGCAGCTTACAGTTACGGGCATGTAGATATCACAAAGCCTCTAACCGCATCCTGTTACAATTAATGGTCTGTGTTCAACCCCTTCACGCTGCGATGCCCTCAAATATCACAAACTAAGCAGAGTCAAGCAGGATCATTATGAGGAAAGGAGAGCTCTGAAGAATCCTCTTGTGTTGGCAGCACGGGTCGCTCTGAGCTGGCGTTGCACCGATTCCCAGCACAGCTGCGGGACAGGCTGCTGTACAGGGGCAAACCAGAGAATACACAACCTGAGACTGAAATACAGCAGGCACAGCTCCTGCATCCTGGTATTTCCCATGAAAGGCCAGGCTGATGTGTTGCTACACCAAAATAGTGCGGAGTTCCTCCCTGCTGGGGAAGAGCAGCTTTGCTCCTCTCTAGAGGGAGCTCCTTCTAGGATTAAATACAACAACCTCTTCCCCCTTCAACAGAGCTGGGAGCTGTGACACCTGCAGGTGAAGGGCAAGGAGCACACGATGTGGTATGAGGAAGAAAGCAACGATGTGCAACCGTTTTTCCAAGAGGAATCGTGAATGTAAGTCCTGTTTTGGAAAATGCATCCCATAGAAATGTTAAATCCAGCGTTCAATCATCAGGAGGAGGTTCAATCATCAGGAGGAGGTTCAATCATCAGGAGGAGGTTCAATCCAGCCTGGCAGATCTTTAACACCCACAAAATTCAGATCCAGAAAGGCAAAGGGTGACCGTGCCCCCAGCCCGAGTGGCTGCGCGTTGCTGAGTGCTGTGATTTCCTTGTGGTTGGCAATTTCCAGTTTCTGAGCGTGCTTTATCCCCCATTTCCAAACCATTTTGCAGAGGTATCAGGACATGTCTAATACTTGAAAAAAAGTGAACATCGTGGTCATTTAGGTTTCCACAAGCATGGTCAAATGCTTCTGCTTTACTTCTCCAATAACATCCAAAACAGAAAATGCATCAAATTGGCTACCAGATAGGAATTGTACAAGACTTAAATACTTTGCACTGGATTATGTCAAAACTATGATTTGGCTAAGGAAATCAAAAAGAATTGCCAGAAGATTTAAATGCTCACTATGTTAAAGCTTAGGCTTTATATAGTTCACATGTGACGATATTTCCCAAGAGCAAAATAACTTATTATTTTGCCATTTTTCAGGGGATCAGGGAAATTGGCAGTTAAGAAATTTTTCAGAATGCTTCATGTAGCATTTGGGGGGGGTTACACTGGCATTCTGCTATAAGTCTTTTAAACAGACCTTCAGGAAATAGCCGGGCTTTCTTCTCAGTGGTCTCAGAAATGCTTCCTTTTTAAAATTCTTGGACAGTTCAAAGCTTTTCAGAAAGAATATTCTTGTTTCCCAAAGAAAATGTGCTTGAATTGGCAATAAGTTTCTGCTATTCTCCTAGAACCTATGCATCTAAAAATAGGGGTTGCCCTTTCACTTAAACCTGTAATAGGATGAAAGCCTGCTAGTGGCCACCAACCTCTATATTTAGCTCAGTGCCCTTTATTAACTAGTTGACTTTCTTGAGAGATGGGTTCATTAATTTTATTCTGAGGCTGTTTCTGAAAAAAGATGGTTGGGGTGGGAATTCTTTTTGACTAACAGTTAAACACTGTAAAGTCATCATGTTTGTACATTAAATGTTTTCCTGTTTCCTGTAGTTAAAGCTTTTCATCTCAAATATGATGAAGTACGTCTGGATCCAAATGTACAGAAATGGGATGTAACAGTGTTAGAACTAAGCTACCACAAAAGACACTTGGACAGGCCAGTATTTCTACGCTTCTGGGAAACTTTGGACAGGTATGTTTCCGGTGGAAAATCCTTAATGCTCATGGTTTTATGATGTTTAGTGGGAATGAAAAATTATGGCAACAAGGAAATTGTATAGAACGTAGACGTCTGAACAATATTTTAGCTTGAAAATACTGCTTGCTTAGATTTTCCCCCGATGATACGATTAAATATATACCACTATATTTTATTACAGACTATAAATAATCATCTCCACAGTGTAATATGCATGGATTTAAAGGAAGGGTAGTTACCATTAATCATTGATTAATAATACCATGATTCCCCACCTCCCTTCAGGCAGAAGGAAAGGAATGGAGAACAAGCTAGGTGGTGTAGAGTTTTCCTTTGTTCCTCCAGCCCTCCCCTTGGACTGCAGTTCTGAGCTTACAAGCTCTCCTCCTTTCTGTTTCCACCTCACTAGGTGACATTTTAGAAAAGGTGAAAAACTACCTTAAGGTAAAGAGCCACAAAGCATTATCTTATCCCAATGCCCTTGAGTCCACAGCACTGAGTAAAAGAGGAAGTCAAAAAAGATATGGCACATAATGAGTTTTGGATTGGTGATTTTTCTGTATCTTAAGGGCCTTGCAAGTACTTAGCCCTGCCTTTCACGAGAAGTGAGGGATGGAGGAGTACTAGCAGCTCTGTGAAGAGCAGCATTGCTTCTGACTCTGCTTCTCTGTGGTTCAGAACCTTCTCTGAATAGGAAGTTCATTGCAATACCTTTTTCAAGTTGTAGAGATGAAACTTTATTATCATGAAGCAGTTGAAGAAATATTGAGGGAGGGGAGAAGCCCATGCATTTCCTGAATATTTTATCTTTTCATGTTGATTGCACAGCAAACTGCTTGAATAATTGAGTGAATTTCAAAAAGAAAAACCCTGTGGGAATTGTCAAAATAATTCCAAGCATCAAACTTTCTGTGGCTTATTTAAATGTCTCAGCTAAACTATATATCTGAATTTGCAGAATGAACTAGAGTTATCTTTCACAACAGTCTTCCAATGCTAAAAGTCATGTGATGCTTTGGAAAACATGAAATTTCTTCAGAGGTTTTAGCTTGACTGTCTTTTAATGGGACAGATATGGTGCATAATGCAGAGCTCCATGGCATATAAGACATTGCATCTTTTTGGCAACTTGCTAATTCTCTAAGAATTTTGTTTTAACAAAGTCTGTGCATATTATTCCTGAGAGTAAAATTTCTATAAATACAAAAAGAGTAGTAATGTTGTCTTCTGTTAATTTTTTTTCAGGTATATGGTAAAGCACAAATCTCACTTGAGATTCTGAATCCTTAAGCTGCCATTTATTTCCTGAAGTACGGATTGAGAAAAATGAAAGGGGCTCCAGTTTGGAGACCAGAGCTCGCACTATGTGATATGTCAAGAACTTTACAAATGAAGAAGGGTCACAGTTTAAACTTTTTATAAAATCTTGTTTGGATGCTTCATGCTATGGCAGGTGGATGATACCTGTTCTTATTCAGAAGCAAAGGGGTTTTGCTTAAAACTATTTTTTTAATGTTGTTAGCCTTCTAGTCTGCAATCCAAATTGTATATTTTGATAGCAGCAGTTTCTTCTCTGTTTTGTTAAATTAGCCACATTTTTAAATAATGTGTTTTGTTCCTTATTAGAAAATAGATTGATCTTCACTGCAGGTTACAAATGTGAGTATGCGTGTGCGCATGTGCGCACGTGTGTGTGTATATATATGTGTGTGTGTGTCTATATATATAATGTATAAAAAAAAATTATAGACACACTTACGCACACATAGATGTTATCAGGCTTTCTAAACCACTTGGCTTCTGAGCTTAGTTTTGGTTTTCTTTGCTTATTGTTTCATTTACTGAAAATATTTTGTTGTGAATGATACTACATTTTAGTCAATAGAACTTGCAAATTGAGCAAAGTGAAAATTGTTTTCGATAAATCAAAACGTCAAACTGTATATGTATATTCTGTCAGTCTTTGTTGAAAAAGGGAAGATGAAAAATCTAAACACGCTTTTTTGGATTTGTAATGTCCCAGTTTACTAAATCTTTAAACTTTAGTATAAGAATACCTTCAAGTCATTAACTTTAAACTGCCATTCTCTACACAGGTCTCTTTATTTAAACTGAAGGTGTGCATGTGTACATTCCTGTCTGTCAAAATACCTTTGCATATGAGTCTAAATGTTGCCTAGATTAAACAATGAATAGAGAAGGGGAGAGAGTTTGGATGATTTTTTCCTGAAACCGCTGCCACAAGGAATGAATAATTTTAATTTCTTTGCATTTATACCTTAAATATTATTCTCTTGTGACAAAGGTAGCCCAGACTATGTCTACAGGAGTTGTAATTTTCTGAGATGAGTGGCTGATATGGCCTCCTAACAGTCCTGCATTGGATTGGAAAGTGAGCCTACTCCAATTACCAAAGAACAGATTTTCTTGATCTACAGTATAACTGAGGCCAGAAGACCCTGGTACTTGTATGAATTTATGGTATCTCTGTATCTATTTAAGAACATTAAGTTGATGTTGCATACCAGTGGATGTAGAGAATGATCGAATACTGTAACACCTGCATGAATTTTTTTCTGGCATAGAAAATACATGTTTATATTACTGTTCCTGAACTTCCAAACCATGGGGTTTTTTTTACTATACTTTACATTTAAGGTTTGACAAAAGTAAAATGTTCTACCTATTCTTGTTTAGTTTTGCTTTTTATTTGATGTTACCTTCATTTTTAGTAAAAGCAGAAGGCGCGTCTCCTTAAGAGGTTTTTCAAACTATGTTTTAAATTTGATGACTGTGAGGTCTGACTTGAATTAAATGTGTCTATCCCTGCTATATTGAGACTACTATTTGTAAATGGCCTTAATGGAAATGTAAAAAACCCAAACCACCAAAAAAAAACCCCAACACAGCGACTTCAACATTAGAAGAAGTTGACACTGGATTTTTGAATAGATTCTGCAAAGTGACATGAGTTTACTGTAATCCTCTATATTTAAATATTACAATATAAAGGCCACTTATATTCCAGAGGGCTAACAATCTTACATACAGACAAGAACGTACAAGATGCATGAGACTTTCTTGATTTTTATTATATTTTTAAAGTCTACAGCATAATGAGAATTTCATTTGGACAAGCTGTGTGCCATTTGGTTACACTAATATGGATTTCATGGACTAAATCTTACCTTGTTATGAAATATTTATCTGATGTCAGTGCAGCTTATGCAGAATCAAAGTAAAAGTTGTATTTTTCAACCTTATTCATATGACACAGAGTTGATTTTGCCTCTGTTGTCATTTGTTTCTCCATTATTCATTGAGTGAAGAAAAATTGGTTGCAGCTCATATGGGAAGAGCCAGTTTATTACACCTTGGCTCTAAGCCATTAACCTTCCTGTACTACAGTGCTGCAGTATATATTTAGATGAGATTTCAGTACATTGCAATCATCTTTATTCGTCCATACAAATGGATGTGAGCATTATTTTCTACACCTAGTTGACACGAATGAACCACATTTACAGTATCACAATCTCTGTTTATGTGTAGAATACAGAATACTGTGTATTTATTTAGTGTTCATCTTCCCTCTGACCATATAGATTTATTACTTCCAGCTTAACTTACAGCAGTTATTTTTGGTTAGCCTCTATCTTACTGCTTTTATGAAACATCAATGAATTTATATCATCAGTGACAGAGTTATTGTTATCACCAACCTAAAGGCAAAGCTGTGTTACCTATCGCCTTCCAACTGTACAGTTCCTGCACTCGTTTCTCCTATATTTTCGTTTTAAATCTTCTAGTCTCTGCTGCTTATCTGCCTTATTAGTTCCCCATCCCCAGTGCCACCATGTTCTATTATACACATTTATTATATAATTATCCCAGTGTGTTGTACATATCCCTCCTTCTGACAATATCACTTATCTTTTCATTAACTTCTCCCACACTTCTTGTCCTCTCAGTAGTTTTTGCCTACTCTCAAACTCAGGTGTCCTGTTTAATGTAAAGCTAATAAAGGCAAATTAATTATTTACAGGACTCTATTTAGATTTTGCAGTTAAACTACAGAAATTGCTAACGGAGTAATTAATTGTGGATATGAACAATCAGTATGAGAATTTTGGTTCACTTCCTATATCTGCTTTTGGAACTAGAAGTCATTAATTCTGGTTTAATTTTATACTTTTTTTGTTACCCGTCATGTCTTACGGTTATTGTTAAAGTTCCTGGTTACTGTTCTTCTCCAATTCTTACATTTCTGCCTTATATCATGTTAACTGGGACCAAAAAAAATGTCCTGAAATCAAAGTAGGCTTGAAGAATGTAGAGATCTTTTTACCTTAAAAATCAGGATTTTTTTTTTAATGTAGTAGGATAATTAATGTATAAATATTCCAGTCTGAGATTTTTGGCAATACTCTTGATTTTAAAATTTCAAGCATGTCTTCTGTTACTTGTGCTGTCCCATAATACAGTAGAGCAGGGCTTTGTAACTGGAAGAGGATGAGAATGTAATTATCAACAGAGCAGACTTCTGGCCTCCAAACAAAATACTACTGTTTCTACTGAAAAAGAACAAAAGCATTCTGTTGCTTAAGGATGAGAGAGAGAGAGGAGAAATTATTTTCTGTGAAGGAACAAAAGTATACCAAACCAAGTAGAAATGACAGGAAAGAGATGGGAATATTCTTATTTGTAATGTGATGAACTCATGGAAGGCACATTGCATATAAGTAGAAACTGACACCTCAATTAAGGGCAGGGAAAGGAGGGAGAGGGAGAGAGGTATTTTTTAGGGAGAGGGAGATGGAAATGGAGAGGAAGAGGGGGAGACGGAGATGAGTATTTTTTAACCCCTGCTTCTTTGCATTAGATTTGGAAATGTTCACTATTTGTGCTGGGAAGAGGGTGTCTATGAGAAAAATTACACAGAAAAAAAACCCACAACTATTTGGTACTGAAATTTCTCTATTCTTAGATCAGTTGCCTTTTATGGTAAAAAAGAGGACAGATTGAGAACTGTAAATTAATGAGTTTTATTAGCCAAAAATAGTTTTGAAAACACTATGAAGCTTACAGGAAGCAAAGTAAGATATTATTTTAAGCGCACTTTTTCTTCTTTATATAAAGAATCATAGAAACATTTAGGTTGGAAAAGACCTTTAAGATCATCAAGTCCAACCATAAATATATATACATGTATCAAAGATACCGTTAAAATTCTTGTGTAAAGGGTATATTTAGTCTGATTTTTATAGAAACCTAAATGTGCTATTGAACAGCCAAATTGTCATACATTCAGCTACCATGATACAATGCAAAGACTTAGTGAACTTACAGCGCAGCACTTATCAGGTCTGTTGATTGTTAACCTACTATAAAGATGAGATAAATCACCATAATTCAAGAGTGAAGGGAAGAACACACTAACTTACATCTACTGTGAGACGCACAGTTGACTTTATTTCTGAACTGGTTGGGCATTGGTCCCCATCCTAAACCTGCTTCTTATCCCTTTTATTGCTGAGCATGGCATTATAATTGTATATGGAATATCTCTTTGGTTAATTCAGGTCATCTTCCTGGTTGTGTCCCCTCCCAACCTACTGTGCAACCCCCAATCTAATCACTGGAGGGGCAGAGATAGAAACAGAGAAGGCCTTGATGCAGTTTAGCAAAAGCTAGAACATTAGTGTGTTCTCAGTACTGGTTTGGTCAAAAATCTAAAACACAGCACCATATGAGCTGCTATGAAGAAAACTAACTCTGTCCTAGCCAAGCATATTGGATTTGCGTGGCAAGGTTTTGGTAGCGGGGGGCTATAAGGGTGGCTTCTGTGAGAAGATGTCAGAAGTTTCCCCATGTCCAATAGAATAAATGCCAGCTGGCCAAGGCTGAGCCCATCAACAGTGGTGGTAGCATCTCTGTGATAACATATTTAAGAAGGAGGCTGTGGCCACATGGGAAGCCCGCACTGGAGCAGAGTGTGCCTGAAGAACTGCAGCCCGTGGGAAGGACTCACATTGGAGAAGTTCGTGGAGGACTGCAGCCCATGGGAGGGATCCCATGCTGGAGCAGGGGATGAGTGAAGAGTC
>JANZLP010000076.1:24671288-24686969 GCA_026930925.1 Chelictinia riocourii
AGTGTCTATATATTCTTTCAGATCAAAACTCAAGGTTTGGTGATTTCAGTTCATGTTTAGCCTATGTGGGAAAACAAAGGAGGGGGTCCCCTGTCAAAAAAATATTGTGGCTTAGTGAAATCAGCCTGAGGCTGGAAGATGTGGATTTTAAGGCTGGCTCTGCTGCTGCATCATTAGGTAATGGCAACCAAGAAATTCCCCAGGAGTTTAAACTTATTTGAAAGCATGTAGGGTTGACACACACGAGAATACCTGAGAGTTCCAGCACAACAAGGGCATAAAATACTACCCACTGAGCGCACTTATCTGCTTTCCATCTGTACACAGATACCGTTCATCGTACTCTAACTCTGCCTCCCTTGGCACTCCTCCACACAAACTTTTAACAGATCATTTTCCCTCTACTCCTCCATAGCTGGGGAGATTTGACGCCCGCGTTGAGAGAATCTGATGCCTCTGCTGTTTAAAACCACCCATGCAAGCACCTTTTAAGGGAGTGAAGCTGAGGAGAGATCTCCTATTTTATTTTTTTAACTTCTGAAATGATGATCATGTTACCTCTATCATATTTGATATCAATATTTCATCCCTTTTTAATCTTCACACTTAATTAGTTCTTTTCTGTGGGAAAGAGGCTCTAAGGGACTTGGCTTGTGCTAGAGTTGACATTGCCTTGACCACATGGATGACAAGAACACGAAACAAAAAAGATCCCAGAGTGCTCAGGGAAAGGTCAGGTCTCCCCAGTGCTAGCTAGAGCACAGGACATTTAAGAATATCAGGAGGAGGTATAAAGCTCCTGTACACCTCAAAAGGCACATCTTAAAAATCATATTTTAGAACTAGGTCAATCACAGCTGGGGAAAAGTCTCATAGCCAGAGCTCCGTGGCTGCCAACTCACCAATATTAACATCCGATACATGAAGCTGGGGTCAAACCACCACTTAAACATCCCGTGACATGGGAAGAAGTCCACCAATTCCTCCCTGCTTGCCCACTGTTTTAATCCAGCTACATATGCTCTTAACTACACATCTTTCAATGGTTGGGTCTCATATTAACGAAATACAAACGCATTTTGATGCCTAGCTAACTCAATAAGCTGGTTTTTGACAGGGTCCTCGCAAATTTAGCCTACAAGCAGCCTCTGCAAGCACACTGGAGTTCCTCGAGCCAGCGTCTGAACCACAGTCAAAAAGTCAGTTAATCCACTGCCATCTGCCTTTGTTTTGTTAGCCGCCCAGTTGGACATAACAGTCCCAACGTTAGCAATTAGTGTGGCTACTGCTACCTACTGCACTAATTAACAGCACATTAGTTCTTCTAAACACACCCAGATCTTTTGTCAGCACCAGACATGGAGAACTGGGGGAAGACGGGGGAAAAGTATCTTTGCTTACCCTGGGTCGGAGATTCAACTTCCCCAAATCCTGCTCACCCTCCCAATGTCATGATCAATCTTTCCCTCTGCTCATTTAAGTGTCTTAGAGCACGCCTGGGGGAAGCAAAGAGATCCCCACAACTTTACAGTCGCCTTTTGGTTCCCTACAAAGAAGATGCTCAAGGGTTTTGACTCCGAATAGCGTCGGCCCATGTGTAAACTGGCCACGGCTGTACTGACAGGTAGGGCTCCGAGAGAACACACAAATCGTGGTCATTATCATGTAATTATGGTATTACTACAGCAGCAAAGCTTCCTGTTAGTCCCCCTTGATTTCAACTAGATGATCAGAAATAAGGCCTGAGAGGGTACGTGTGGACGCACATATGAGAAATGGGACTCCTGAGCTCTAGCTTCTGCCCTTGGGATGGTACCAAGATCATAACTGCCTTCCCAGATGCACCAAGTTCATTTCTTACATCAGGCAAAATTAATAATTCAGCTGATGGTTGACCTGTTTTCAAGTGTCTTCACTGGAGAGGGGACACCTTTGCCATACTGGCTGTCAGCCAAACAAAACAACACAAAAACCCCGGTGTCCGTTGACACAACAAACTAAAAATATAATACACATTTATGACCAAGTCTTCTACACTTCAAATTAAGCCTCTTTGAACTTAACTTCAACACAGCTCGGTCCATCAGCCAGGCAAGTTTCAACCCAGTACTCTCAGTTCAAACACAATTAAAATATTTAGACTGTTAGCTGCACACTAATTCCTTTCCTATCTCCCCTCCTTTTTTAAGTAGATAACTTTGAAGCTGTTTTTTCCTCCCCCTTTCTGACTTCCTGCTATTGGCAAATAAGAATTTTGGAAAAAAATCCTCTTTAATATTCTTCCTCAGGGCCTCAGAAGAGGATAGTGTTTTCTCCACATTTAACAAGCACAGCTGCTGTTTGTCATGCAAAAATCCATCAACTTCGGATTTACACATTTTGAGAATGACATCAGGAGACAAAGAAGACTTGCAGAGCTTCTTTAAGTCAGACTCTGCTCAGTCTCTAAAAAAAAATAAAAAAAAAATCTCCCCCTGCAAACCAGCAACAAAACACCTTCGCTCCACAGCACGAGATGTACTATTTGCTGAGGAGCACTTGGAACACTTCCAAGGATCATCTGAGCATTCTCAGTAAAGAAAAAGCAAAATTGTCTTCTTCAGAATCAAAATTCATGTAGATATTACAGCAAACCTTTTTCCCACAGAGGTTTTGGGCTTTTTATTACTATTGCTATTTATTTGTAAGACTGCTGCGGTCAGGTAACAGTCTCTTCCACCCAGCACCAGGCTGCAGGACAAGCTGTGTCGGTTCTTCAGTCTTGAGCTGAAGTTGCTTCTACACAGGGACTACATTGAGTCTTAGCTTTAACAACAGCAGAGATGCAAACCCAGATTTATGCTCCCCTCAGCCCAATTTCCATTAAGCCTGCTCCTGTGCTCCAATAGCTCTTTCCGTGCTACAACAAAAGGAAAACTAGCTTTAAGATCTTTAACTAGCAGATACATATCAAGAGCGTTCAGATAACTGGTAAGGGTGCTTTTGTGACTGCATAGCACTGCTGATGCTGAGCATCAGCCACTCTTTTTTTTCCAGCTCCACCACTTTTCCTGTTCTGCTAAACCTCAGTATTTCTCAGCCCTGGCTCTTTGCCCATTTTAATTTCATACTCTGCACAAACCTCAAAGTCTGAGTACATTATGAAGATGTTTTCCCTCACATCAGTACTAACATCAGCGTTGCTAATAGCTGTGGTTTTTCCTCCCATTGGACTCTCAGACTTCTGAAGCTGTAAAAGAAAAGATAGTGTACTTGTCTAGAAGGGGATTATTGTTCCTAAATTAATGTTATCATTTCCAAGGCTTAACTACAAAAAGGAGAGAAGGTTTATGCTGGCATATTAATGTACACCTCCAGTGCTGTATATGCACTTCTGCAAGCCAGGATCCTGTTGGGTATGTCCAGTCTGGAGATGGATGCTCTGCAGAGCCTGCCTCAGTGCTCAATAGTCCTTCTATACTTCTGAGGCTGCTTAGCTCCTCAGATGCATGACAGTCCTCATCTAAAAGACAATTTCATTTATTGCCCACTACAAATCTAGTTATTTCCAGATCCTCCTCTACCAAAGTCAATGCTCTTTGCTATTCAGATCACTTACAAAAAATACACAGCAGCTAAATCTGAAGTCCTTTCTCCACTCTCCGACAGCAGTCTGGGCAGCAAACATTCATTCAACCCTCGAGTGGAACCTGTTGAGCTTTTACCACCGGCAGAAGAGACAAGCCCAATCTTCATCTGCCTTTGCTAGCTTTGGAACCAAGCACGTGGGGAAGCACAGCACAGACACTCAGCACAACTAACTATCCGTACACAACTTGGCTAAGATCCGTAAGAAATGTCACTAGCACCCCTACCTGAACTACCATCCCCTCTGACAGTACACAGTCCTTCTATGCACGGTGTTACTCAGATTTCCTCCAGCTTACAAATCCCGGCACTGCCTGCCGCTGTTTCGTGGCAGGATAAATTTGCTCTTCTCGGAGCTTCGGCAGGCTCAAATCTTGCTCCTCTCCTGAGAAGCCGGCCTCTTGCTGCCTGAGGCTTTTTTGGGTTTGGTTTTGTTTTTTTTTTAACCACAGGCTCCATCAGTGATTCCACAGGAAAAAAAAATACACCAACACCCAGCTGTGAAAGCCCTGGGGAATCCATTCTGAATAACCTCCACCCAAATCTCAACTGCTTAAGCACATCTTTTTCTCAGCTTCACTTTGTGAATTCTATGGATCAACTCTTCAAGGACATGCAACACAAACAGAAGAGACAGGATTTCTGAAGTGTTTCTAAATTCATTATACATTAGTTTTATTTTATTTCCAAGTAATTCAGGCATCTAGACAACTTAAGCTTACCTGTATACTATTCCTTGTCCAACTGTTTTGTTATCTCTGAAGAGTTTTCAGAGCATATGGCAAATAACCCTTGGGAGTCTGCGATTCCCCGGTCCACAGTATGGCCCTACAACTTGACCTGCCTCTGCTCCGGCTTCCTTGTAAATTGGCTCCAGCCTCCCTGGGGAGTTACTCCTTGACCAAAGGTGACCAACCACCTAGACAACTCCTCTCAAAGACCAAGTAAGAACTGATGGACAGCACCCATCTCTTTATCCAAAGATATACAGCAACTGCTGGCAACCTAAGTTTAATAACCTTCCACGCTTGGGACCACAACAGCTGTTCTTGGAATTTTACTTCAATGAAAAGGCAAGTAAAGACTTTAAAGCAAAGATAAGTTTTAGAATCTAACGGAACTTGCAGCCTCAGGTACACATTGCTCATAAGCTCAATTAATTCATGAGGCATACGACAATTTTTTATGATACCTTACTACAGCTTTAGACGAGCAAATAGCTAGGTGCTGTTAATAGAAAAATCAAGAGCAACAGCAGCTTTGTTTCAACTTCCCGTTGCAAATTAAAAGTGAAAAACAGTAGGGCTGGAGCATCTATGCCCATTGACACTTTGGATCCTATTCCAAAAGGAACAGGACAAGGAGCCGGGCTTTACTGAATCCATTCTGACTAGGTCGTCTACATGGGGGAAAGGGATCAAGAGTGTCGAGGTCTGACCTCTTTACATATCCATTACTTGTCATTCATTTTTCTTCCGCCAACTAACTAGATTTAATCCTGATTACAGTTAATGAAACAACAGCTAATGTAACATCAAAGACTGTTCTCGGCTTTGAAGCCTTGATTCTAGTTTTTGTAGCTCTGAAAATCTAGTAACTAGAAACTTACTCCACAAACTGTGCTTTCCCAAGAGAAGAAACAGCAACCTTAGAGAAATTTTTACCCAGGAGAGACATGGAAAAGAGGACCAACATAGCAGAAGGTTATTTTTAAACTGCCTCCTTTAACACAGTTTATGATGGCTATTTACTGGCCAAGCTTAAGTGGTTAGAAAATACCACATTTCATTAATATTTTCTTAATAGTAATAAACTTTCAGATCAGTTGCAATTTAATTCCCTGAGCAGGTCTTTTCAGAAGCACTTTTCAATGCAGCTGGCACATTACTTGCTATATGTGTAATTCTTCTAAAGGAGACAGTACCTCACTGACTCTTCAGAGCTAGTACTGAAGCTTCAGTGTCCCCAAAATTAGGTTATAGTCAAACTTGTTTTAGTAAAAAGAACACTGCTTCATACTCACGGAAAACACTGTGTGGGTGGAGTATAGTGAAATCCTGTATTTCACAATATTTTAACTCAAAACCCAGCTGCAGTAAAATTTCAGTTTGCAATGCTAAAAAAAAAAAAGCTGTAACCACAACGAAGCATGACAAGTTTGAAGGTTAAAACAAAACACGGTTCACTGTGCCAACAATTTAGAGCTGCAGATGATTATCAAACCCCCAAACTTCACACCCTCACACTTCAACATGCAAAGTCAAGTTGGACACATGAAAATAAAAAGCTTGGTGAAGTACGGTAGTTGTGATTTCTGGTTTACACATGCTGTAGTGACTGCCTATCAAATCTGGTTTGTGGCATGGTGGAGTGCAGGCAGGGAGGAGAAACACGTATGGGTCAAGAAAGGATGGAGGTTTGTGGCAAGGGCTCTTGAGGCCTGGCTGAGACTCAATGCACCCAGCGCAGCAAATGCTCTAAGGCTGTGAGGAGCTCTATGGCCCCACTGCATCCCCCTGTTGCCAAAAGACATTCCTCAGAACTACTTGCTAAATAATGCAATCTAAATTTCTGCCTTCTTGTGGCAAAGTTAAAAAAAACATTAAAATTAACCAAATTATACCCTGGTCTAAACAAAGGAGGGCTGAAGCTGCCAATTTCACAATTATCCCAAATGGCTCTTAATATGACACAGATAAATACTTTCCAATTACCCAATGGAACAAGGCTGCCCTGGGGGAAATGGAGAACAATATAGTACAGGGGCCAGAGACCCAGGAGATTAAGGATTTACACTCCACTACTCCCACTGCAATCCACACATGGCAGGGGAGGGACACAGCTGGTGAGAGCCCATCCTCACCCACTCCCTGGTGCTGCAGGTGGGACTGTTCTCCCAGCAGTACACAGGCAATGGGACACCAGGGAACGGGTCAGCAAGGAGGATTTATATCAAGGATTTTGCAGCTTCTGCTGACAAGAAAGCTGGGGGTGAGCTAAGGGCTGCTGACTGGCTGCAAGGTGCTAGGACTAACACTGTTGTCCTCTCCAGCATGGCTGCAAGTGAAGGGTCTCTCTGTCTTGGTGCACAGTAAGTGGCCTGGGGCTGTGGCAATGAATGTGCTCTGGGCTGCTCCTGGGTCTCATGCTCATCTTGCTGCCCACAGAATTCAGACTGTGGGAAAGCATGGTTTTGAATTCAGGGTGAAGCACCTCTACAGCAGGAGGGCAAAGACAGGCAGTACTCATGCCCAGACTGCTTTGTGTGTTGAGCAGCATCCTTGGATGGCTCTTGGCAATGTGAGTTTGCCTGTATTTTGGCCCTCACTAATGCAGCATCACTTGCAGCATACTCTCTCTGGTAGCTCATCAGGTTCTGTTGTGCCTTATTCAGAATGGGTTTAGACCATACAAGGGAAAAACCTGGCCTGGTTAGATTATCCACATTAGCCAGAGGATATTAGGTTATGTGTGGTAACATTAGTGTCTGTAGAGGACTGGAGGATAAGGACTGGCACTGAAGGTATCCACTAGCTAAATTCAGCATCTTCCTTGGCCTGAGGTTTTTTAAATCTACACCTCTCCCTTTTTCAAGAGCAGTTTTACCACCAGACCGTATGTTTTTCTGCTGGGGCGTTCACCTGGGAAGGCTGTGACCATTCTGTGCAACATTATTTTCTTTCTGCTGGAAATATTCATAAGAAAAATCTGCATCTCCCACTACCTCAGCACACCATGCCTTGAAACACTGTGCTGAGGTGCCTTTAAAAAAAGCAGGAATGACCAGTGTCATTTTTGAAAGAGAATCATAAAGGACTGTGTTCTGAAAGACAAAATTTCAGCCTGAGGTTCCTGAGAACAAAGAGACATCTCAAACACCTTCACCACTCTTGTAGACAGTTCTAGATTTAAGGCACACAAGGGCTTTTAGTGATCCCAGTTGAAAGGTGCTAGCTTGTATTCCAAGGCTTTGTGTTCTGAGTATTTCATATTTCATTCTAAACCACCTGATTTTCCACTTACTGTAGGAAAATTTGAAAATTCACACTCTTCATCTTACCAAATCATGCATACGATTATGAACAGATGTGTTGTTTGAATTGGAGCATAAAATACCAAGGGATAAAGTTGTTTGTGTGATGAATACACTTAAGGCTTGATTTTGCTGTCATGAACTTTTCAATTTCCCTTTGTAACAGTTCTAAAATTCAGTGAAGAATAAGAAATAATAATAGCAATAAATTAGAAGTTTAGAAAGAATGAGTATCATGTCTCAAAACATTGCTATAATGGAAATAGCTTAACCACATTAGGGGTCTGCTTTATCTTCCCCCTTCTTACCAGCTCTCTCATCTAGCAGATAATATTTTTTTTATTGGAGATGACTCCAACTTCAGTGATAAGTTACTGTCCATATCTACATGTATGAACAAGGGTGACTTCCCTCCTGTGCAATCTGTATGAGCTAAGATGAGTTTATGATTCATAGGGGTGAAAACTGGGATGTGGACTTTGTGAAGTTATATTCTTGAGTGAATGCCTTACAGAAATGTAGTAGTATAGATAAAATGCAAGTAAACACACACATGCTGAAGTCCAATTCTGTTTAGCAAAGTACTTTGGACACGTATTCAAATTCTCATTTTCATCAGTGAGACATCATCCTTTGCAAAACAAGTAATCCAAGACCCGCAGTAATTAACTGAGATGGAAAGTTCTTTGCCACTAGAAGAGGAAAGCCATTAAACACACACAGTTTTGCCTCTTTAGTGGAAAGGGTGAAGTAAGAGGCAGAACAGGATCGATCCTGTTTACTCACCACTGCAGATCTATTATCCATTAATGACTTAAAGGCAACAGACCCTGTAAAGATAGGGGCCCTATGAGAATTATTAGCAATGAAGACTAGTACTTTACCACTACCATGATAGCAATGTAATTATTTTTGGGTAGCAACTGGTAAGTTCCATGTGATTCTCCTGCTTTTGTGTTCTTTTTATTTGCTGTTCAGTTACAGGCAGGGACTAGCAAGGAATGCACTGTAGTTTACAGTGCTCAATAATTTCATTTTGTAGTGGTTCATCCTAATCTGAAGTGAATTGCTCCCTCGTACTGAATAAATTGATAAGAATCAGGTAAAGAGACAGGAAAAAATATGAGTTGAGCATTAACTTATTAAACTGCAACTAATAGGCATTTATGCAATGGTCCTTTTAAATATGAGTCATGCCCCATTTAAAATCTAACTGAAATTACAGTACATTTCATTAGGAAAGATAATTGCCAATCCGTTCCTCCCTAAAAAATTAAGTGTATATTACAACACATTTAAAATCTACCTTGACATTTAGAAGATAAATACAGCTTCCGTGCTGTTTGACAAAAAAAACCCAAACAAAACGCTAGACAGTATATTATCTCTTTCCAATTTTCACTACTGGAATGGAAGCCTCGTGTCAAAGAAGGGTAAAATAAAATACATATAAATTTATTTTCCAACATCATGATAAATTTTCCTAAAAATCTCAAGTTTAAAAAAAAAAAAGTAAGGGGAAATTCATCAGTGTTACCTAAATGACATCACTTCACTGTCTTCAGAATGTCCATGTTGATTTATGGTAACTAATGGCTAGCTAATTGCTTGTTTTGTTTCACTTGCACTGTTAAATTAGGCTGAAAAACTTTTTAAAGTCTAGAAATAGAAAAGAGTAGCACACTTCTTAAACTTCAGACAAACAACTGAAATTAGAGACATTTCTACTTAAATTTAAATGTGATAGGAATGTAAACTCTTTTTTGTGGAAAATGGAAAATAACTAAATATTTGTTCAAACTTTCACTTTGTCATTTCCATCATACCAAGTAAGGAAGCAATCTTGATACATTAAAGTCTGAATACTTGACACTACCAACTTTCACCAGGCCAGCGCTGCATCTGCTGTTTCAGGTGCTGCAGGTTCTTTCATCATGTAATATCACATCTCCCCAGATTATGTCCAATTATGAAACCCTGGCAGGTTTATCCATATGCTCTAGCTTTTTAAAATAGTTTCAGTAATGTACAAAGACATAGAGGGAAAATTTGCTGCTAAGATAAATCCAGAGAAATCAAGGGAATTGTGCCAGCAGAGAGCTTGGCCTGTGGGAATTTAGAACTTTGAAGCCACAGAGGTCTAAAAAACCTTAACAATATTTAAAAGACTGAGCACCAATCTGCCAAGGTTTATGGGAAGAAGCTTGAATAACAAAGTTGCTTTTCCCTCCCAACAATTAGGAAACAGGTTGTCCTTGGTACTTACAACCTTTTCAAATTATTTAAGGTATGTGCGTGATAACAGTGACAAAGGAGGGAGGAGAAAGTCAATACTGAAAGTTACAACAAATATGCCTTGAAGTTGGTTCCTCTGAGATAACAAAGGGTGAAAGTGATTTGCTGGTGGAAGGACAGAAACAATTTTTTTTGTTTCCCCTTGGCATTTAAGAACTCAGCTGGCAGAAGAGATTGGTAAGAGAGTAGAGGCAAATGTAATCAAATCCCCCTATAAACATTTACAAAAGTCCAAAGGTAAGTACTTTGGTGATATTCAGTGATATAACCTGGGAAAAAGATAATTTAATACTTATTTTTCTGCTTATCACTGACTTCCTACAGTGAATATAGAAATATTTTTTTCCACTTTAAACAGCGTTGTCTTGTTGTAAACAAGCTGTGGCATGGAAATGAAGTAAGGTGGAAAATGTGGTGAATTAGGTATGTGACTTGACTTTGTAATTTTCTGCAGCTTCAGTAAAACTTCGGAAATCAGTTAAGACTGAAGAATTTGTGTTAGTCTTTGGTGAGCTGGATGAATTCTTTAATTAAAGGCAAGACTTTCTCAGCCAGGCTGTGAAGGAGATGCAAGGCTGTACATGTGAAATACCTCCAGCAACTGCTTTCTCTCTTATTTAGCTGGAAATAGACATATAAGCAAAGGTGTTAATGTTTGGAGAAATCATTACAGTGAATGCTTGAGCTATATCCTAAAGTTACACTGACATATTAAACATAAAAAGTTATTTGCAAGTTGGTACTTTTTGAGTGTAATAACTGAAACTGGCAAACTGAATATTTCTGTGAAATGATTTGACATTATGTGTAATCTCAGTTGAAAAGGTTTTTTCTGCACCTAAAGCCTTTCTCTGTCTCTGACCCTAAATACGTGTGAGAAAAGTAGGGTATGGTATGGAAAGAAAGAGGGAATGCAGTTCTAGAGTTGGTTTAAATAAAACCTAATCCAGTCTAAAGCTTGAAAATTGCAAAGTAATGAAGATATGTATTACACTTATTTGTATGCCTGTAAACACTGTTAGGGTTAGTGAAAAATCTTTTGAAAATATTTTGTCCTGATGTTTCCAAGAAAATTAACAAAAAAATAAAATAAGGAAAACTAGGAAAATTAAATTTACATGAAAAAAATCTGTAAAATATTTTTTTATAATTGGCTGAAATGTTTTATTGACACAGTTTTGGTGAAAAGTTAACCTGTTTCTACTGACAGTTCTTTCTTAAATGCCCTGTGGCTAAAAGAAAATGAAAGAGAATGTATCTTGCCTCCAGCTTTTATCTGAGTGTCTGGGAGCACGATATATTTGCTAGAAACCTGACATTAAACCTAATTTAACAGTCAGGAGAGAAGGTGGGACGGTGATACCACGTAGCAATAAGGTGGGTCCCCTTGCTTGGTCAAAGTGCCTCTTCCTCCACTTAGCACCTCTCCAAAAAAGATGTTTTAAGTTATCTTCTGATTGCTGCACAGGGACTAAATCTTGCTGCTAAACGAATTATAGGAAAAAACAGAGCTCAGGAGTCTGTGGGACTAAAAGGACAGAGGCACAGTCAATACAGGAAGAAAAATAAATTCACTGTCTTTTTCATTTCTGGGAAAACCAAACCTACTTGCCAACAGCTAAAGGTTTCTTAAACTGCAATTAAACTACAGAGTAGACCAGAAAAATCTGGGTTTATTACGAATTCAGAAAACCAAACAAGGACAAGTATCAGCAATAAGAGACTTAAGAAAGTTTCTATCTAATTCTGAAGTACACTGCCTTTGCCTCGAGCCAACTGCTGTATGTGTTCACCAGTGCACATAGCTCCAGGAAACAGGCAAAGCAGAGCCTCACTCTACCGCCAACTAGCAGATTATAACTGACAAATCTGTCAGGTATTCTCTCATTGTCCTAATTCTTGCCAGAAATCAGTTGTTTTCACATATCAGTTCTTCTCCCCATTTTGTAACCTGCTTACACATGCTGATTTCTGAAGGCGGGAGGCTATCAGTAGCAAGGAAGAAGAGTCTGAGGAATGGAACAGATTTCAGAAGGAGTCAGAGAGACCTGGGACTGGGAATAAATGGGGAACTCTGGAGACAAGGCATCAGAAATGCAGGGGTGTTGTGTACAGCACTCAGGACTCAGAGCAGACACATGAGATGACTCTCGTGTACGAGGGCAGCAGAGAGATGGGACCTCAGCCCCCTTACACGCAGCGACAAGTCCCCAGCGTGGGGCAGATACCCAGCCCTGAGAATGATCCCTCTGAGACCAAACCACTTCCACCTTGCTGACCTGCTGCTGCTGCCTATCTAAGCCCACTCATTTCTGTAGAGGCCCACAGAGAGTGTGGCTACCCATCACTGCACCGCTGCCAAAAAGGGCAGCAGGGCATGCCCGGGAGAAGGTTCCAGCCCCCAATCCCACAGGCACAGGAAGCCATGCTATTGCACTGAACGCAACCCCCAGAAAAGGCACATGAACATGACCCAGTTAGAAAAAACACCACCAAACCAAAACACTAACACAGGGCACCTTTTTGGAATTTCTGCATATTCGATATTCTTTTCCCAGGTTGCGTGCCTTGTCACAGCAGACAAATCAGGAGGTGTAACAGAAGCAAACATGCCTCAGAGTTGCAGGTGCCAGCAAGTGTAGTGAGCAGGAAAGAGGCTGCATGAAGAAACAGTACAGCTTCTCTGCTTTAAAAAGGAAAAGATTCTACCTGAAGAAAAAGATTTTACCCCTTATTTGGCACCTCATGTTTGCTTGCTGTTAAGCCAGTCACTTGAATCCAACTTTTTAGAAACGGATGAATTCTCTTCCTTGTCTCTTCTCATTACACAGATTTCATTCTGATGATTTGGCTAGCCAACTTTTTTTATCAATCATTTCGGTCATGCTTTACTACATGCATTAATAGTAATTTTGTGCATGTGAAAGAAATTATACTTGTGTATAAAAAGTAAAAAATGGCCAGTAGCATGGCTTAGCTTTGAACTCTTGATTGCAGTTGCCCTGCCCTTTGGCCAAGACTTTTGTTGGGTTTCATCTGTACACTTCACACTTATTTGTATTCCTTCCTTTCTAGGGAACTTTTATATTTGCTATGAGCCATTTTATCTTTTGATTAGAAAGTACGTTATCTTGTTTTCCTGTGTTTCAAGTATTGAGCTTATTAGAAATGAAGATTGCTGGTTTCTCTGCTAAGTGATGGCTTCCATTTTTTCCTACAGAAGCTACAGCATAAGTGCAAGCTGTGCAGCTTCCTCTTCTTGCCCCACTGCCACGCCTTAACCTGATTTCAATAAAATGCCTTTAAGGGAGTCAAGTCATTCTTCGTTCTTGTTTGGCAGTGTCTTTATCACATTTGACAGTGCCTTTAGTGATCCCTAGGGTGCCTAAAAATGTGTGCTTAAAACCAACTGCAACATGTGTGGGTTCGTTAGGGCTTTGGCATGGATTTGATGTGGATGGCATTTCAGTGAGGTGGAGACCTCTCCTGACTCCATCATCTCCAAGGGAGCCTAAAAGCGGGAGCAAAAAGCAGCACCAAGTTCTTACGTCATCGTCTGAGCAGATGGTCTCTTTTCACAGAAATGCCTCCTAATTCCTACTGATCTCGGTAAGAGCTGGTAAATGTTCAACATTTCTGAAATTCACACACAGAGATTTATGAGGTTAGCTCTAGCATCCCATCCATCTAAACCAAAAACATTGCCGTGGAAAGGAAATAACTTCTATCACCGTCTGAACAAGATTCATTATAATGACTTTAAAGTGTAACAATTTGAGTTCCCCACCCCCAATCTTAGTGATATTTTCAGATTAGAGATTCCTCATTAAGATATCATAATCTTTTTTAGAAAAGTTTCTTTTTACTTTGAGTTTAATTTGACTAGAGTTACATTCTTGGGAAGATTTCTTAGGCATTTAAAGAGCCCTGCTAACAGTGCAATGCTCCAGCTCCATTTCCACAGCTCGGCAGAAGGCTGCGTATGATGTGCTGTGTGCGTGAAGTGGATCAAACGCTGTACGTTGCATTGTCATCCTTTCTGAACTAGAACAGTGCCATCTCAAGCACCACATCACACGTCCTTTAGTACGGATATTTCAGTGAGGAATTTGGGTCCTCCTGGTCACGATGATGGGGAAGTGGCCAGGGAGGGTGGCTGCGAGGATTCATGCTTGTGTGCCAGGCATCCTCCTTTCCTGAGCTGGAAGAAGTCCAGAAGACTCCAGTCCAACAGACTGTGAAAAGCGTGTGGGAAAATGTGGTGGGGTAACCGTTCTCTACCAGTTCTTCCAGTTTCAACCTTCCAGAAAAGTTAATGCAAGTGACTGCCTATAATAATTTGAGGGAAAACCGCTCTATGGCTTGGAAGAGTGGCTGATACAGATTTCAAAGCAAAGTGGTAGCAGGATGGTGCCTGTAGCTTCCAGACGACTGCCCATGAGCTGCAGCTGTGAGTTTGGAGCTGCCAGCTTTGCTTAAAAAAAAAAAAAAAAAAAAAAAAAAAAAAAATTAGGAGGACTCTCCTCAGTCCTGCCCTCTGAGAAAAAAACCTCAAAGCAGTTAGTATTATTTGAAACTTAAGTTTTTATTCTGTGTGGATGACACAAGTTAGGGAGGATGAGGGAAAAACTGTGGTTTATACTTGTGAATTTTCTTAGAATAGAAAAGAGATTTCACACTTGAGATGAAATAGCAAGATATTCAGGTCTCTTTAGAATGCTATCTTTGGATATGACATCTGTGTACTATCTGTGTGTGACTGTATTAGAGCATCAGTATCCAGACAATAAATGGGAGAATGGCAAGTTGTAAAATAAGTACGCCATTACACTGAAGTTGCCACTAGATTATAATTTCTGGAAATCCAGAGGATATGAAAAAATGGAATTTGGTAGAAGTAAGCTTGAACTAAATGCACAAAATGAAGCATACCCTGGAATGTCTACCACCACCCCTCCCCTCCAAAAAGCCAAATCCTAAAAGTTTAAAATTCACTCAGGAAGCATAAAAGAGCATCATTTAATAGAAATAATAAATAACAGCTTTCAGATCTTGTCTTAAAGAATTTTTTACAGCACAAAGCCTAAATTTATGCCTGCTTTCCAAGCGCATGTTTTGAAACAGCATGTTTACGAGCTGAAGGAATGAGTGGAAGAGAAGCTAACTTTTGTTCTTGTTTTATTAGGCCTGACTTATAGCCTAAAAAATGTCTGAGTGAGGTAATGTGGCTGTTAAGGAGGCTGATATTCTGAAAAGAAAGGTATTTAATGGACAGGGAGTACCATAATAGTAAAAAGTTTGTTTCACAGTCACAAGCTCTGGTGGTAGCTGCTAAGAAATGTCCTACCTGAGGTGCCCTCCCCTCCCATTGCCATATAGACAAATAACGTTTGCAGCATTGAGCCTCTAATTCACATCCACATTAAATAACTGGAGGAAGTGGTATAAATTCACCCTGTGCTTAAATTCAGATCTGCAAAAGACAGGAGTCCCGGATAACCCTTCCTCCTGCCGGCCACGGTCCTTGGGCGTAACATCGTGCATCTCCTCAGGGCTGTGTGCCGCAGTACCAAGGTCTCCGGTCTTAAGCATGAAAAGTAATTTCACATTAGCCAGATTAAAAAGAAATGAATTTAAGAAGCTACAGCACGATAGGTGGGGACAAATGAAAAAGCTCTATAATCAGGCTCCTGGAGGCTGGAAATCAAAAAAGAAGAATTTGCAGT